>PVLC010000466.1:52476-147909 GCA_004027655.1 Graphiurus murinus
GTACTGGGGATTGAACTCAGGGGCATTCTACCTCCGAGCTATACCCCCAGCCCTATTTTTTATTCTTTATTTTGAAACCGAGTCTCACTAAGTTGCGGAGTGCCTCACTAGGTAGCTGAGGCTGGCCGCGAACCCGGATCCTCCGGTCTCAGCCTCCCGAATGCTGGGATTACAAGCGTGCGCCACCGCGCCCGGCTTAGGAATTTTTTTAATAAAAAAAAAAACTGCATGTGTGATGATAATGTCTTCGATAAATGTGTTGTTATCTACCATTTACCCATCAGTTTCCTATATTATCTGTATGACTTAATAGTTGACAGGGAGGGGCTGTAGAATTTTATAGCTTATCCAGCTATTATGACTTCCTACCGAATCTCAGTATACTGTATTTGCATAAGCAAAATGCTTCCCCTCAAAAAAAAAATACTTATAAGTCATTTTCAATACATTTATCTCTGAAATATTTAAATCGTTTCCCTCAACTAATTATTTATAAATATTGAAATATATTTTATAAGTCTCTGTATGTTACACTGCACCCACTTCTCATTCTGGTCAGCAAAATGAGAAGGTCCAGGACCTGTGTGCCACTTCCAGGTTTTAGTCTGGACCACATCTTGAACACTTATCCTAACTCAGAGGCAGTGGGGCCTCAGGTTCTACAAAGCACAAATGACATGAGGACCCACGGGCATCCAGATCCTTGCACACACTCTATTGCCATTACTACCATTTACCCCAAACCATGTACATCTTTTTCATGGAAGTCTTGGAAGAAAACAAGGAAGCTCCTCTAGGATTAGAAAGTAATAAGTTATTCATTGGAGTATTCATACCTCAACCCTGCTGTCCCTTCAGACTGCTTTTCTGGTGATCTTTCATACTTTGCAATACTCTTGGAAGAAAAAAGGAGAACCATAGGGAAAAACTTATGCAACGTATACTAACAAAATTGTAATTTACACAGCATGGTAGGCAACCTTCAAGCGGGGCTCCAATGCCCGATGTGTCGTGGTCTGAACACTCGCACAGACCCCTCCTGCAACATCTCTCTGGCTTGTATGTGTGGCCCACAGAACACAGCAGATGTGATGGAGCACCATTTCTAAGATGAGCCTGAGAGGATTCTGGCTTCAGTGTTGGTTGCTTTCTAGCATGTATTTTCTCTTAGCATCATGGCACTGAGGGAATTATATGGCAAGCAGCTCTTTGAAGAGGCCCATATGGCAAGAATCCCAGCCTCCCACCCATACCCACACCCACACAAAGGACTATGACAGCAGATCCTCCAGCCCCAGCTGACAAAGCCTCAGCTCCCAGAGTGGGTACACCTACACGAGGGAACCAGCAGCTGAGCCTTTCCCAGACTCCTCTTTCTCAAACTTTACTCTGGCCACAGTAGACAGATGTGATTTTAATAATATTGTGTCCTTGTCTACTAACCTTCCTACTTTTTTGGCAAACTCTGATTCTCATTTCCTGAATGTCTCTCTCAAATTATATACCAGTGTGTACCACTTTCTTCTAGAAGAAAATGTGGGGCAAACCAGGAAACTAGACCTCAAGAAGAATATGGTAATTACTTAGGTGCTTATAAAGCAAATCATTTCAAAGCAAATCATTCTGGGTCTTGGTTATCCTATCAGGATATGAAGTGGATACAGGGGGGCAGGGTCATTTCTGCCCCTTCAAGCCTTGCCTCTAATTTTAGGGAAACATAGATACTATTTCAGAAGTTTTTATGTATCTTGATTGGGGTTTTAAGGGACAGTTGTTTCTATGGAGTCTCTTTATCTTTTTCTCTCTCCCTCTCCCCTTCTCTCTTTCTCTCACTCTTAATTTCTCTCCATGTAAAATGCTCTCGTTCCCTTTGTAAAGCATGATGACAAAAGCACAAGATAGTCTGACTGGTGGAAGCTGGCAGGCAATCCCAAATTCTCTGTCCACCATTTTCCTCATCTGTGAAAAGGGGAGTAATAACACTTTTTCTGATAAGGTACTGTGAAGATTAAATGTGTGCATCTAAAGAGTTAGAACACAAAGAGAGCCCCCTGTAAATGTCAGTGCCAACACACCTGGTCACACCAGTAGAGTCGTGTGCTTAAACCAGGTGAGCTGTATTCCCTTTCAAACCTTTTTGTGCCAATTGTACTTCTTTTGCATTTATACTATCCAAGCAGTGTAAAAGCAATTAAATATGAATGTCAAAAATAGTTGTTTCTATAAAAACTAAGCTAAATGCCCTGTAAAGATTCTGTGAAGGAATGAAGATCATTGTTAAGTGAACTAAGCAAGGCACAGGAAGACAAGTGCTGTATGCTCTCGCTCATAGGTGAAATCCAAACACGCTGATCTCGTACAAGGTGAGAGTAGAATGTTGGCTACCACAGGCAGGGATGGTAGGGAGTAGGGAAGGGGATGGAGAAAGGTTGATCAGTGTCGACCAAGTTAGAGTTAGGTAGGAGCAAGAAGTCCTGGTGTGCTATTGCACAGTATACACGACTATTGATAACAATAATGTGTGTTCCAAAAATCTAGTAGAAAGGACTTTGAAAGTTTGCACCATGAAGAAATGATAAATGTTAGAGGAGATAAATGTTTAACTTAATTTAAACATTACATAATACATGCATTGTACCCCAAGTACAAAATTTATGTTTTTATGTATCAGTTAAATATAAATTTTTTTAAAAATCCATGATGGGATCCCAGGAAAATAGTCTGCTGTTGAATCATGCATGGGAAAAAAAATGTAAAATACTGGGAAAATTCTGGAAAGATCTCAACTTAGATTATTTATGTCAGTGGAAGTTGTGGCTGATAAATTATGGCTAAAGTTTATACTTGAATAGTCCAGTCAGAGGACACTGACTTAAGGAAGAGGCCTTGGACCTATATCAAAACATTCCTGGTACTCAAAATTGTACAGCAAGTGACAGACCACTGAGAGAAAAACATAAGGTTTCCAGGCACACAGCAATAGTAGGGGGGAAACAAAATGCTAATTAACATGGTGGTCTAAAATCGTATTTTCATTTAAAATAACGTATTTATAGAATGCGTCATTCCATATGCGTCCTTATTATTTTAACTGACTCTTTGGGTTAATTAAGCAATTTCCTGTCCCATTCAGTTTGACAACAGGGCTTCATCTCTGTGTAAGATGAGTCTATAGTGTACAAAGGTCCCATCAGACAATAAATGTTAATCACATCTGTACCTCAGCTGCATTTCTTAATATATCTGTATCACATAGGTATATTAAGACTTGTACACATAAGAATTCTGGAACTTGAGAATTTCTTACTGGTATTAGGGAATTACCTAATTTCCTCCCCAAATAATACATACATTGAGAATCCCAGAGTCCACACCTTTGTGTATATGTGGATTTCACAGCATTTGATTTATCCATCCTATACAATTATAAGATATTGGAGCACAATATTAGGCTTAAAAATAAAAGAGTTCTTACCTTGTTTCTAATTTAATTAATAGGCTAAAGATATCCTGTACATGGTAGATAAAAAGCTCTGGGGTGTGCCCTTAACTTCGCACTTCACTGGCTCCAAATCCACAATTCTCTGAAAACTCCCTGGTAGGGACACTTGACCATCTCTCTCCCCGTGTGAGTGTGTGTGTGTGTGTGTGTGTGTGTGTGTGTGTGTGTGTGTGTACAGGGGAAGCTGTAGGCTGTCTAACGACTGGAAGACCCAGCCTCCTGGAGTCTGGTATGTCAGTGATCCTCATTCATAGCCCAAGGATGAAAGTAGAGCTGCATAATGGTTCTGACCCTTGGGCTGGCTAGACCACTAAATGAAAAGGAGTGACCACTGAGGAGGTGGGGCATCGCATCTCTGTATCTTGTTGTTCATTTTGAGGGCAACAAGTACGAAAAGCTTGGGAAAGCAGATAAGAGAGGGAGGCACGCAATGAGATGGAAGGAAATGCTGACTTCTAAGTTGCAACACAAAGATGGGGCGGCTGAAAGGGACAGTTCTGGTCGTGATCAGAAAAGAGGGGCTGACATGTCTTCAAATGCAGCTGTACTAGATACTAAGAAAGGGAATGAGACATAGTTTGGAATAAGATGTGTTGAGAATAATACCTAACACTGTCCTCGGTTGTATTGTTTGAAGCAAATGCCTTATGGAAAGTCCTTTGTTCAGGGAAGAGATGGCGGCGCTGTGCAGGGGCATCTGCTGGGAGCCCCTCTACACCCCGCTCCATGCAGTAGCCCACCTCCCTTTCTGAATGGGTGGTGTGAGTGGGGCTAAGCCCACCAGGTAGGTTCATGTCCAGGTCATGCAACGACCAGTGCCTCCCTTGGCTCAATGACTGAGGTGGCAGAAGGTCAGGAAGACTGACCTGAGTCTGGCTCATCTGAATCCATGCCCATCAGATGCAGGACTAAACTGAAGCAACCAGGCACTTTCTCTTCCTGCTAGGGGGACAGAGAACTAGAACAGCTGGCGGCTGTTTCTGCCACTGCTTGGGGAAAGCTTGTCTGAAAATGAAGCCAACAGAGAAAGGCAGAGCAAGAGCTGAAGAGAGATATTTCTGATATCGCTGGAGCAGCTGGATTTGGCCATTGCCAAAAGCAGTACCCATGACTTTTCCATTATGGAAATTGACAGATTCCTATTCTAGCATAAGCCAGTTTGGTTGGGGTTTCTGTTGCTTGTAATGGAAAATGTTTTGACTAATTGAGGTGTAAATGTCTGGTTACAGTATCTTTTTCACATTTAACCACATTTCCTAGACTCCATGCTTTGGGACATAGAGTTTATCCCTACACATTAGCTACCTACTCTTAATGGCTCCAAGTGCAATCCAACCTGGAGACACATGTAAATATTAAGATACACTATTAATAGTTCTAATAGCAAACATTTGCTAAATTTAGAAAAGGCACATGGTAACCACTAACAAATGTTTGGTATGAATATAATTAATACTATATTAATGTGTATATTTATATCTTAATATATTAGTGTTGGATATAAACATACATGCCTTAAGATAAGTATTCTTATTAACTCTTTTAAATAAGGGGAAACTGACTCAGAAATTAAAAACCTTAACCAGCACCAGAACAGGTCTCAGAGCCAAGACTGGACAGATTATGTGTGTGTGTGTGTGTGTGTGTGTGTGTGTGTGTGTGTGTGTGGTGCTGGGAATTGAACCCAGGGACCTTCTACCTCTGAGCTCTACCCTCCAGCCCGATTTTACTTTTTATTTGGAAACAGGTTCTCACTAGGTTGCTGAGAGTTTCACTAAGTTGCTGAGGCTGGCCTCGAACTTGTGATCCTCCTGTCTCAGCCTCCCAAGTATTGGGATTACAGGTGTGCATCATCATATCCAGTTCTGAACACAGCATTTGCTTTCAGATTCTATGCTCTACTCCCTCAAGAATATCCTGGGTGCCACTAAAAATATATAAATTCAATTCTGCTGTGCACATAAAGAGGCTCAGCTGCTAAGCAGTCCCCTGAGCCTAAGGAAGCTCACCACAGCGATCCAGAAGCCCACATCCCACAGAGCACCCATGAGTGGTGGTTTTCCCACTGCACACTGAGAACCATGAGTGGGTCATGTAACTGATTTAATGAATGGAGACCAGCAGAATATTTCCCTACAGAATAGAAAATATACTATGAACATATAGGGTATAATTATGAGGGTAAATAACTGTTTTGTGAAATCTTTTTAGTTCTATCTACATACACACAAATATGTGTACATGTATATGTACACACTGGGTCATGATATAAAGTCTATTTTATTTTTATTTTATTTATTTATTTATTTATTTATTTATTTATTGCAGTACTGGGGATTGAACTCAGGGGCATTCTACCTCTGAGCTATACCCCCAGCCCTATTTTTTATTCTTTATTTTGAAACCGAGTCTCACTAAGTTGCGGAGTGCCTCACTAGGTAGCTGAGGCTGGCTGCGAACTCAGATCCTCCGGTCTCAGCTTCCCGAATGCTGGGATTACAAGCGTGCGCCACCACGCCCGGCTGTAAAGTCTATTTTATTATAGGTCATTATTTTAAAAAAGAAACATTTTAAGGCCACAAAGGTGAGCAGAAGGCTACGTGAATGCTAGCCGTACAATTAGCGAACAGAGACTCTGAGTCAGGTGAAGAGCGGAGGAAGTTAACACCAAATGGCCTCAGAGGTGAGAGAAATTAGAAGTGCCCACCACTGCAAGAGATTTAAGAGGAGATCTTTAAGCTAATCCATTTGATTCCCTAAGAGGACCTTTTGCCCTCAAGTAAACGCTAGGGACTAGGAATCCTTTTACAAAGCCCTCAATATCTGATATTTAGGTAGTGATTCAAAACTGAAAAGGCTGATGCCAGCGATACTGAGATGGAATGTGCTGGACCTCAGAGAGGGAGGTTCCATACAGCAGACAGCAGCAGGGTCCAAGCCCTGGGCAGCCACCCAGGCAGGAGGCTGGAGCTGAAACTCCCGGGTCAACTGGAGCTGGGGGTGAAAGTCAAGGACAAGCACAACAGCAGCCTTGACTGAGTTAAAAGAAGCCCCATGCTCGCTCCCCCAGGCTCCTGTCTTGTGTGGCGACCAAGGTAAGAAGGCAGAGGGAGATGTGGAGGGGACCAACAATGGACACTGAACTTGACTCCCTCCACAGCTTCCTGGCTCCCCTCCTCTCTGTGGGAAAGGGTGCTCCTAAACCTTTTATTAAACTGTTGTCATAAATTGCTTATGAAAGTATAGTAACATTTTATCACTTTCTCTTTCCTTCCAAATGGCAAGAGGTGTCCTATGCCTGCTGCAAGGTACTAAGCCAAGATCAGCTGGCAGCAGATTTCAGTCATTAACTGTGGAGCTGGCAGGGAAGAGGAAGCCATTTTATTACAGGCTCATCCATTATATATTTTGTTTGAAGCCTGTATGGACTGAATTCATTAACATAAGTTAACAATTCATCCTCAAGATAAAATTCCTTTGTGCTTCTCCTAAGTGGCTTCACTCTTAGCTTCTCCCACAGGCTGTAAATTACTTAACCTCCTTAAGTTAGGAACTACTTCTTCTCAGCACAAGGTATTTTTCTATCAGTGATTCCGAAACTTTTGGGGGTTAGGGATTCCCCTCTGAGCAGCTAATAAAAGCTATAGGTCCTTTCTCAAGAAAAATGCACATAGGTATGAAAATGTATGTACATATGTGTGTACACACACACACACACACACACACACTTACTTTTGCTAGGACTTAAAGGGCACAGACACCCAGGAACTCTTCCATGGTCTCTTAGAAAGATATGAACCCAGTTAAGAGCCTCAGTTCTGGTCCATATCACATTTCATAATGTTAGACATATTTAGGGCAGAAATAAAATTTGTCCACTAGGGAGGTAAGTATTTTCTCCCAACCATTCTTAAAAAAAAAAACCAAAAAAAAAAAAAAGGTATTAACATTTCCTACTTACCTTTATTTTCCTTCAGAAATGGTAAAATAGTTAAGTCTTAAGGGTCTGGCTATTTTGGGTTATGCTTCATGCTGAGATGAATATAAAAGTAAAGGACCTATCCTTCATCACAACAGAACTTGTATGATGGAGCGATATCTGGGTGAAAGAAGTCCATACACAGCTTTCTGCTGAATTATACAGCACAGCGAACAGTACAATGGGAATAAGCCTTCACTCTTCACTGATCTTTCCACTGGACAATGAGGGGCTTTTCTGGGTATTTAGAGTCTGTTTTCCTTCTTTCCATTCCGACACCTTGATATTTCTTTGGGCAACCAGCTGGTGCTCCAGAGCGGGTAGACAGGGATGTGAGCCAGTCCTGACAATCACAGCATCCCACCCACCCTGCCACAGTGACTGGCGTGGCAGTAACAACACTCCGCTTGTGCAAGGAGGCCCAACCCTGAGATTTCTACTCAAGTATTTGGAAAGAGAGACTCTCTTGCTTGTTACTAAACTGGCAGGAAAGATACCAGGAGATACTAGGGATCACCTTGAAGTCATGTGGGAATACTGTCACTAAAAAAGAACCTAAGGAGAAAGCAAAGCCAAGAGATGGGCAGATCACACGATGGAATCACTGGATATGGTGTTTCAAGTACAGGGGAAATAACCTCAATCTCCCAGAGTGCAGGGATCACCACAGTGCGTCCAGGATCTTCTGAACCCCTCTACTTCCTTATAACTAGTTCATCTTCCTAGGAGTATCTCAAATTTATGAATTTGTCACATAATATAAAAGACTTAAAATGATGAACAATTCATTTAATGTTACTTTTCTTTTCTTTTTTTTTTTTTTTCAGTACTGGGGATTGAACTCAGAGGCATTCTACCTCCGAGCTATACCCCCAACCCTATTTTTCATTCTTTATTTTAAAACCGGGTCTCACTAAGTTGCAGAGTGCCTCACTAGGTAGCTGAGGCTAGCCTCGAACCCAGATCCTCAGGTCTCAGCCTCCCAAATGCTGGGATTAGAAGTGTGCGCCACCACGCCTGGCTTAATGTTACTTTTCTTGATGTCACTACAATGTATGGTCTTTAATTACAAGCATATATTTTCAACATTTTATTTCATAGGTATTTAAGGTAAGGGCTTTTTTTTGTGTGAATGAACATCCTAAAATGGAACAGTAAGCAAAATATATTGCCAGATAACACCACTAGTATAAATTACCTAATTTGCTGCCTAAAAGCATTACAGCAAATTTAGTAAAACTAAAACAATAAGATAACATGTTAGCACCAACCTAAATCTCCAAGAGAAACTACAGTCCAAGGCCAAAGCACAAAAAGGAAGTGAAAATAAGATAGTAATACTAGATAGTTTTAAAAATGTTATACCTCGGTGGTGGTATTACAGAAAATTAGAACAAAAAGAATACATTTCTCAAACTGTCCATCCAAATTTAATTTTCTTGATAACGGTAAACAGTTGAGCCTTTAGAAATAAAAGTCAAGGTAATGATATAGACTGAAAATAATTACATGTTTTTCTTTTAAAAAATTGTTAGAATGGCCTCACTCCAATAGAAGTATACACATGGTTTTACTGAAAGAACCTTTAAATGGTGAAATAGGTAGGCATTTGCATATCTTTGGATTGTTCTAGAAAGTTTCTTAGATCAGAAGGTCACAATGGGCAACCATCAGCTTGAGTAAGACCACACCAAACTGAATCTCAAAATCCAGCAAGTTCTTCTTCAAACACCTCCCAGAGAAAATGTCAAAAAGCATTTTTGGTGATGGTTAAATCCTAACAAGACCTTACAGTCAACAAGTTTCTCCCAAAGTGTAGCTTCATTTCCATTTTACATCTGATCCATTCAAAAGTAAACATTTTCCCTGTAATATGAAAAGACACCTTTTTTTGTGTGTGTGTGTGGAACTAGGGATTGAACCCAGGGGTATTCTGCCTCTGAAGTACACCCCTAGCCCTAGTTTTTATTCTTTATTTTTAAACAGGGTCTCACTAAGTTGCAGAGGGCTTCACTAAGTAGCTGAGGCTGGCTGCAAACCTACTATCCTCCTGTCTCAGCCTCCCAAGTACTGGGATTACAACCGTGCGTTACAACACCGGCGAAAAGACATCTCTTATTGTCCCAACTCCCCAAAAGAATATATCTGCTTACACAACTGTCTTTTAATTTTTTTTAGCAGCCTTATTAAAAACTAGAACTTCATCTTGGTTTGAAATACGAGCCCACTGATTCCAAAAGCCATGCCTCAGTGAAGTTCGGCGTCTTGTCCTCTATATGCTCACAGTATGAGCCATTATAGAGAAAACTTATTAAAAAATTCTCATTTCACATTACTAATCCATAATCTAACATACTAATCATACTCATTTGATTGCTGCTCTTCCATAAATGCCATTGTACACAATAATCATCATTAAGATTCACCTTGGAATAACAACTTTAAAAATCTCATACTGAACACAAAGCTATTTGAAATTACTATATTAGCTCTAACTTATTTCTACTTGAAGTTTGGTTAGATGTCCCTGCAGGCTTTTTATAAAATATCTGAATATAATGAGGCAACAAATCCTAGGGTATTCTATTATCACAGAAAATATAAACTGTGCTAAAAATTGCATAAGATCTGAATGAAAACAAAAGTTTCGGTTTAGACCTCAGGGCTAGATCCACAAATATTCTGAGAAGGAACCCTCTGAAAGGACAAGTCTTGCTTTCTAAAGAAGAAAATGCATGTCAAACATATGGGGAAAACAAATACATTCGTGTTCTATTTACCAAATAATTTCAAGTCCATGTTTGAGGGGAGGTTTGGTGGGAAGAAGAAGCATTATCTTGAAATCAAGAAAAATGTCCTGTACGCAGTAGAAAGTGTTAGGCCTTGGGAGGTGATTAAAAACAAAAAAAAAAAAAAAAAGAGCACCTAAGGACACCACGACTTTCCCTGAAGCAGGGCCCTGACACCTGAGTGGGTCCAGCAAGGGACTAATGGTATGGGTCACGACAGCTTTCAGCAGTGCTCCCCAGTGAACTGGAGGTGCTCAGTCTCATGACCTGGGCACTAGCTACATAGGTCTGCTCAGTTTGTGAAGATTGGTGAGTCTGTGCACCTTTCTGAGGGTACTTCACACCCTACAGGTCTCTGTGCTCCTCTTTGTTCCAGTCACCTGGGCCTACTTTCCGATCCTTGACCATGCCGAGCAATTTCTGACCTCAGCCATCCTGCTAAATGAATTTCTCCTTTCTCTTTATAAGGATAGGTTGTTCTCACTCTTCAGTGCTTATTTCAGATGAAATCTCAGAAAAATCTTTTGAGGCCACTTTTCCTAGCTTGTTCCCCTTTATATCACTTGCTATACTTCCTTTCAATTACATTTGTAGTTGCTTTTCAGCTGACTCCCCACTAGGCTGTGTGCTTCGAGAGAATGGAGACCATGTCTACCTTATCCACTTGTGTTTCTCCAGCACAGAGCCTTGTATATAGTAGGTGTTTTTTGTTTTTTTTTAAATGCCTGAATCAATGCTATCTCTCATCAAAAACAAAGCAAAACAAACAAACAAACAAAAAACATGAATCGTGATAAAAGTTGTGCAAATACAAAAACAGATAAGTAAATACTTCAAAATATTTAGTTAGCTTTAACTGAGATAAAACTCAAATTTATAGACTGCTATCATATACCTTCTGTTACCCATCACCATCAGCAGCATCACAGTGCTGCTGACAAAACAAAGCTGGGTGTGGTAGTGCCTGCCTGTGGTCCCAGCTACTGGGGAGCCTGAAACAAGAGGATCACTTGAGCCCAGAAGTTTGAGATCAGGTTGGGCAACACAGAGAGACACTATGTCAAAACACAAACAAAAGCCCAATAATCAACAACTTCTTGGAGACCTGGCCCATTCTTTCAAATAGAAAAGACCTACCACAGTGTTCGGGTATTATTAGAAAAAGCAACACTATTTATCCATTTTTCTCTTCTTCCTACAAAACAACTGGACAATCACTCTGGGCACATGTACTTTTGTGCACACACCTGCACATGTGTACATGCACACACACCCTGGTAAGAACAGATCTCTAGCACCAGCCTGGTATCTCTACAACTCAGCCACTGAGCACCTCACAAGCCTTATAGTGTTGGCCTGAGATACAGAGAAACTGTATGCCAAAGTTGTGGGTGGGAAAGTCAATTCCATCCTTCCTGCAGAAGGATATAAAGATGATTATTACACAACTTAAGAATGGCTGGTGTCTTCCGATCTCCGGAAGCTCCCAGAGGCTCCCAATTGCATTTTATTTATCCATGCAGCGGGTTTCAAATTTGCACAGATGATGAAGCACCTGGACGTGGAGCTGCCCAGTGAGGAAAAAACATGAAACAAAGAAATACTTTGTCTCTTTATTAATCAGGAAGATTTTTTTTCTTGCAGAAACGGCAATATATGACTATCATATAAAACCAAAGCCAAAACTCCTGACAAAACTCCAAAACTCCAGACAAAATAATACAGTTACTGAACTAACTGGCTATCTCTAAATTTTTCTGTTATATTCTTTTGCTACTTATTCATTTTACTAATACCCACCAAAAGGCATGTAGTGGTGGATGCCAAAGGCTTAAGAAAAACTTGAAACTGCAAAAATCATTTCTGGTAACTCAATTTTTTCCTTCTTTGGATTGAAACAGGCCGTTACTCATTTTCAGCAGGGAGTCAGAGGTGCATCTAAGAAACGATGCCTTAAGGGAAGTCCTGTAACATCCAATTATTATCATTCCTTGATAAAGATCTGGGGGAAATATATATATACATATATATATAGAGACTTCTATGCTTTGAAAAAAAGTGTCTAATTCTCAGCAGTGCATTCTCATCAAAAAGTAAGTGAAAACTGTTATTTTGAAATAATAAATTTGTTAAAAATTACATCCAAATTTTCCAAGCACCAAAAAGCCAAACGACCCCTATCACATTGTACCATAATGTGCATGCATAATGTCTAATATGAAGTAACCTGAAAGTTGACAACAGAGAAAATCGTTAATTCTGTACTCTTATTGGGAGTGACTTAAAATCAAAGCCAATTAGTAGGTACAAAAAAGCCAGGCATGGTAGCACAGGCCTGTAATCTCAGTACTTGGGAGGCTGAGAAAGGAGGATCAGAGGTTCCAGGCTTGCATACGGTAACTTAGTGAGACCCTGCTTCAAAATAAAAAGGGCGGGGGTGTAGCTCAAAGGTAGGATGCCTCTGAATTCAATCTCCAGTAGCACAAGTAAATACACAGCCAAATAAATAAAGTCCTCGGATTCAATCCCTAGTACCACAAAAATAAATAAATAAATAAATAAATAAATAAGCAAACCAACTAACTAAACAAGATTAAAATAATAGTTACTGAAAAAGATGTAAAAAGATGTCTTTGATGGTAATGTGTTTAAAATACTCAAAACTATGAAAATGGTGTATTGTATCATATTATCCCTTTTCTAAACAGGTTCCCTACTGTAATATATACAGTACAAATAGGTCTATGGTCTCCAAAACTGCCACTAAACCCTGTGAAGCAGAAGAACACATGCAACCAGCGCAGAACAACCTGACGCAGAACAAGAGAGGGCAGCATGTGGCGCTTCTGGTACACTGCTGAGAACAAACCTTGGCAGAGACTCCAATCTTGTCTCTGATCAAGGCTGGGTGGCTGCGATTTGGGGTGCTGCTTTCCCCCTTGGTTGGAGTAAAATGTCCATTCAACCAATATAGTAAGTAAGACTAATGAATACAACAGTTACCATTCTACCATCCCAGTAGTTTCTCAGTCACATACTTAGGATACAACTGAGGATTCCGAACAATTTATGTAGATTCTGTCTGCAACTGCAAATCGGGGGGTGGGGGGGGTGGTCCCCATTCCTTAAGCATGGGTATGCATAGTGACTTCCAGAGTATAATGTGAAAAGGAAGAAGAAAAAAAGAAAAGTGACTTTACTGTGAAGAAACCTAGCAGACACTACCTGAGCCAGGTGATCAGATTGTGTTGACATGACCATGTCAGTGATAAGTCATGGCAAGTCATGAAAAGTATACTTGACAGGACAAAAATGGCCCTTTATGTCTGGGGTCTTCTTTCACGTCTGCATAAACATCAGACAAATCCTAATTGAGGGACATCTTATGAAATATCTCAAGTATTCCTCAAAGCTGCTCACCAAAACAAAGTCTAAGAAACTATCCCAGCCAAGAGGACCCTAACAAATCATGATAACTAAGTGTAATGTAAGTACCCTGGGTGAGATTCTGGAATGAAAAGGACACTAGGTAAAAACTAAGGAACTCAAAGAGACTGAGGATGTAGATGAGGAACTCAGCAGTAGAGCACATGCTTAGCATGTAGGAGGCTATGAGTTCTATCTGCAGCACAGACCCCTACACACACACACACACACACACACACACACACACACCAAACCATTAAGAAACTCTGGATGAAGTATGGAATTTAGTTAATAATAATGTATCAATACTGGTTTATTAGTTGTAACAAATATATTAACATGTAAGATGATAATAACAGGAAAATGGGTATAGCGTAAATGGAAATTCTATTATCTTTGCCATTTTTTTCTGTGAATCCAAAACTTCCAAAAAATAGGCTTTATTTAAAAACATATGATTGAGTTTGATGTTTCAGTTTCCATACTGACAGATGAGACAGAAAGATAATCATTGAAAGTTCTGTCCATCTTCAAAATTTGTTTTTATAGTTGTCCAGATGGTGTCTATTCTATGCCAAATTACAACAAAAGAGATTCTAATAAAATGAAACCAAAGAGGAACCAAGATGAGCTCATTCACATCCACTCTCCCCACAATGGCACCACTCACGCTATTAAATGTGAACTGTATCTCCTGTTTCCTGTACAATTTATCTGCAGCGCTCAGAAACTTGGGACAGTGTCTTGTGGGGACAGTTCCCCACAGCTATCATGGAGAGGAGCAAGAGTGCAGGGCTATGTTGGGCAAGTTCTGTGGTCTCAACCTCTCAAAGTTTTGTAAAATCAAGGCAAAATGGGTTTCTTTACAGGTGAACTTCTCAGGATCTTTAACAAAAATGTGCACACTGAAGAGGATATTTGACATCATTTTCTAAACTTCACTAAAAAACTATATCGGGACAATTAAACAACCACACCAACAAAACTGTATTGGGGGTGAGGAGCAAGGAAGGACATCTTCTGGACCCAGGTTTCATGATACAGTTCTGGGAAATGCAGCTCCTAATGCAGTAGTCAAACATCCAGAAGAGGCCAGGGATGGGCCAGCTCCTCCACAGGCCTCTCTGTGGCCCAGCCTCCTTGCTACACCCAGGCTGGGCAGAGTCATCAGCACCACAGCAGTCACTGCCACAAACCGTCTTAGTTATGGATGCGAGACGTAGGATAGATGAACTTCTACCTCATTTTTCCACTGTTCTATCTAAACATGTAGCTAAAAAGGTGCTGGGCTAGACAGAACAGTGGACAAGGAGCTGGGGTTGGGTGTGGTGGTGTTCACCTGTAATCCCAGTACTTGGGAGGCTGAGATAGGAGGATCGCAGGTTTGAAGCCAGCCTCAGCAACTTAGCAAGACCCTATTCCAAAATTAAAAAATATAAAGGGCTAGGAGTGTAGCTAAGAGGTAGAATGCCCCTGGGTACAATCCTGAGGACCACACAAAAGATAGGGGGCCTTGAATTTATAAAGAAGAGCTAGATAGTATTCTGGAGCAAATTCTTTAGAAATCGTGGATGCTGACAGTGACTGTCGGTAGAAGTCCTCAGCAACTTTCAGGACCTTGGGTTCCCTCCTGGCCAATCCTCTGAGGACTCCATCAAGACAGCTGGAAGGTGTTAACATAGCAGAAACTAAACTCTTCTACTTTAATTTGTTCATTCTCCATTACTTCATGCCATCAAATAGAATGACTTTAAACACTCAAAAGAATTATGTACACAGTTCCGAGGTATGCAGAGCACTCCAAAATATTAATTAGATTTAATATAAAGTTAATGTTGAAAGGAATCATCTTTTCCTAGACATTCTAACCATAGTTATAACTACCTGTTACACTCTAATATGCCAATCATTGGATGTGGTCTAACAGGTGAGGGTTTTATTTAATCAAAATTTTTGGATGGCTAAGTCCCTATTTAGGACACAGAAACCTGCCTTAGTATGCAGTTTGGGGTTGGGCTATTTTGTCAGTTACTCAATACTTGCTTTAAAAACACAGCAGTTTAGCCGGGTGTGGTGGTATATACCTTTAATCCCAGTACTTAGGAGACTAAGAGAGGAGGATTGCAGATTTGAAGTCAGCCTCAACAACTTAGCAAGACTGTTTCAAAATAAAAGGGGCTGGGGGTGTAGCATGGAGGTAGAATGCCCCTGGGTTCAACCTCTAGTACACTGCCCCCCACAAAAAAAAACCCATAACAGTTTAAAAGAGAGATAACAAAAATGAAACGCATGCTCATCTCAGAGAACTAAGCATAACAAATCTATAAGGACAAATAAAATTTTTCTTTGTGATGGGCTTGGTAGTACATATCTGTAATCCCATCAACTTGGGAAGCTGAGGCCGGAGCATTGCAAGTTTAAGGTCAGTCTCAGCATTTCAGCCAAGACACTATTTCATGATACTAAGGGCTGGGAATGTAGCTCAATAGTAAAGCACTTACCTAGAATGCACAGGGCCCTGGATTCAATTCCCAGGACCACAACCAAAAAATGTTTTTTCTCTAAAATTTCATGTTAGGATGCTAGAATACTATAATCTTTAATAAGCTATTAAAAATTAAAAGCATTTCAAATGTTATTGGAATGTAAAGCTATAGAAAAACATGAAAGTTTTAAAAAGCAAGACTTGAAGCCGGGTGTGGTGGCGCACGCTTATAATCCCAGCATTTGGGAGGCTGAGACCGGAGGATCCGGGTTCGCAGCCAGGCTCAGCTACCTAGTGAGGCACTCCCCAACTTAGTGAGATGCGGTTTCAAAATAAAGAATAAAAAATAGGGCTGGGGGTATAGCTTGGAGGTAGAACGCCCCTCTCAATCCCCAGTACCGCAAAAAAAAAAAAAAAAAAGCAAGACTTGAGAAGGTAATAATTTTAAAAGAAATTAGTAAATAAAACTTCCAAGTGATATGTGCATGTATGATGTATCACTTTGAATCTCACTGTGATGTATAATTAGAATGCACCAACAAAAGTAGATATATGTGCATATGTGTAATATATATAGTCTTATATATAAATGTATATGTAATATATATTATATAATAGTGTATGTGTGTGTGTCTGTGTGTGTGTGTGTGTGTGTGTGTGTGTGTGTGTATGGAACCTAAGTCTTATATATTGTCCCTGAATCTCAATCTCCTGGTTCTGAAATGATTAGGCAGAAAGTCTGACGTTGATGGCTTATGCATGACAGCTTGCCAACATCCAGAATCACCACTGAAGTTTTAACAAGGTGGACCCTCAGAAGGTGTGCTGTGCCCCATGTTTGTGTTGCTTTGATGCTTTTGATTAACAACTGCAGAGTGTCAAACAGCCTTTAAAGTTGTCTTTCTAGAATCTTAACGCTCTGGAAGGCAGATTCTAGGTTCTTTTATTTATTTATTTTTGTGTGTGTGGTACTGGGGATTGATCCAGGGGCGTTCTACTTCTGAGCTACACCCCTCAGTTCTATTTTATTTTTAATTTTGAAACAGGATCTCACTAAGTTGCAGAGGGCCTCACCAAAGGCTATCCTTGAACCTGTGATCCTCCAGTCTCAGCCTCTAAAGTACTGGGATTACAAGAGTGTGCCACCACGTTTCTGGGTTCTGATACTCACTTGGGCTTTGTGGCTCCTCCTGCAGCCTTCCACATTCCTGTTACCTGTTCACCCTCAACGAGCCCCAGAGCAGAGTGCAGATGCTGGAAAGCAAGTAGGCGAGCTGGACCAACTGCAAACAGGGCAAAGTCCAACTGAGAGACAGTGTTCCCAGGCTGCCACTCTGTTCCTGTCAACATTCTTACATTTATAATCTAAAAGACTGAAGGTAATTTAGAGGAAAGAAGATTTATTTTCTTACAGTTTCAGGTTCAGTGTATGTGAGGCTAGGGACCTCGGATTTCAGGGCAGGAAGCAGACAGAGGGACAGCACATGGCCTTGCTCCTCACATCATGGAGGCTGGGAGCAAGAGACAGCAGGAAGAAGAGGAACCATGTATAATCCCTAAAGCTGCAACCCCAGAGATCCACCTCCAGCCATATCCTACCAGACCAGGCCACCACACAGATAAATCTATTACAATGTATTTTTCCACTGCTAGGATTATAACCCTCATGACTCAATTATATCAACCCTGATATTAATAAATGAGCTCACTGGGGACATTTTATACTAACTGTAACACACTCAGACAACAAACAGAAAATGTTAATTCCTTTCCTGTAGCTGCAGGACGAAACCTGTGCTGGGCCTCAGTATGTTTTCTCATTTAATCCCTCAGCCCTCTACAGCGCAGGCCCTATAAATGTCCTGCTTTACTGACAAAGATGCAGAATAAGCATCTTTGTTCCAATGCCTGGGCCCCAAGCTTGCAGCCTTTCTGGCTTGCATGTGGCCTTCCAGAACATAATGCGAGAAGCACAGACGGAAGCATGCCTTTTGAGAATTTCAACAGCATAGGACAATGTCTCTCCTATGTTTTCTGAAGCAAAATGGCAGTGACGAGGCTAAGTCATTTCAAATTTGGAAAGCATAAAGAACAACTTTAAATGTGATTTAAATAGCTAAACAGGATCAGATACTCAACATAAATATTTCTGGTATTAACAGTCTAATAAGATGTCTTATTAGTCTAATAACAGTCTTATAAGGATGGTGAAAATTAGTGTTTAGCCTTATTTATATCTATCCTTAAGCAGAAAGGAAGGAAAATTTATAACTATGAATAAAAATAGGATAATCACTTGGTGACTAGTTCACAACAGTTTTTTTTAATCCTTTATGCAATGCTAAAATACTACATATACACTCTATTTTCTTGAACATGCTTGTAAGACAACTTTTTTGCTATTATTATATACTGATTTTGTTTGAATTACTTTAATAATTACTAGTTGGAAATACTTCACCACATGATAACTAGACTCTAAAAGTTTTCTGCATTTGCAAAAACTAAACATCAACAAGCTATACCTACATAGAGGAGACAGCTCCTTTGTCTTCTGACAGAACCTAAACATTCAGGTTCTCCTCAAATTAAAGCTAAATCTTTCCAATTGGTAGAAATTAGAAATATGAATCAATCATTACAGCCCATAGAAAATCAGCAAGCAGTTTCAGTGATTTTTCTTCCACATAGAAACTGACTAACTGTACTAAGCTGTTTCCATGTTTCCCCTTACAGAGATGTCACTTTCCTGAAGAATTTCTACCAACATATAACCAATTTGTTCCAAAAACAAATATTCCCTTAAAACTAATTTTTATCATTTTTTCTATCCACAACATCTTAAAGTAGAAAATGCAGTTGTTCAAAGCAGAAGTACAATTCCATTTATCCCCAAGTAGATTTTAATCAGATTTAGTCTAAATGCCACTTAATGACTACGTGTTCTACCCAGATAACAAGACAAGCTGTTAACTTACCATTTGGTGACAAATGCCTCTTTCTTCATGTCTCCCCCACTGGCGTTATTATTAGCAATGAAGAGAGTGGCTTACAGGCAGACTTTTTCAAAAGCCAATGCAGAACAGGGTAGATTTATTCACTCACGTTTTCCCAATGATGTGCAAAATATTTCACTTACATTATCATGATTTCCTAAAACTGAGTTAGATATTTACTAGAGGGAGATTTTCTAAGTATGCTATTAATTAGTTCTTTTACTCCACAAACATGAAGCACAAGAAAAATAATGTTGAATGAGATATTGAATAGATGGTGCATGCAAGTAGGGCAGGCGCCTACCCACGCTGCTCAGCATGTGTCCCAAGGCCACCTAGCAAAGGCTCTGTGCACAAGTAGTTACTAAAACATGAATGACAAATCTCAACTCTTGAGAAGTTCATAATTCCTGAAGACAAGTGCAGATAGATCAGCAAGCAAAATAAATCTGACTTTGTGATACATATTCTATTGGGGGTGGTAAGGCAAGCTAAAACTACATATCTAATATAATTTAAGTGACATGTGAAAGAAAGAAAGGGAGGGAAGGAGGGAGGATCTAAAGAAAAGAAAAAAGTAGTGTAAGGGGATGCTGAACTTGGAAGAACTTTCAAACAAGCCAAGATTTAAACCAAGTGAGGGAGCAAGTATTGGATATATGTTAGGTGAAAGTGTTCTACACAGAGGGTATTAATTAATACAAAGGCAACTAAGCCAGTATGGTGTCACACTTCTGTAATCCCTACTCAAGAGGCTGAGGCAGGAGGCTCACAAGTTTGAGGCCAGCCTCGGCAACTCAACATAAAATAAAATAAAATGGACTGGGGATGTAGCTCAATGGTAGGGCACTTACCTAGTATATATGAGAAGCTGGATCTTCGGTATTGCAAAAAGAAGAGGGGAGAAAGAAAGGATGGGAGGGAGGGAGGGAGGAAATATATATGCAACTAATGATAACACAGTTTGCAACTCATATAATGAGGTGAGTGGCTGAGTTTGCAGTCTACCCAAACTCCATTTCTTCCTCTAGACACCCAGCAAGACCACACGTCTCAGCTGCTCCTGCAGTTTGGTGGCCTTGTGACTTGTCTTTGACAACAGACTGAGAACAGTAGTGTATGCACCTTCTGAGGCAAGGAGTTAAGCGTGCGTGTGCTCCATGCTCTCCTTTCCCCCTTCCACACACCGTGCAGTGTAGAGGGGTCAGAGGAGCCACAACAGTGAAGCCTGGGCCCCTGCATCATCATGTGGAAGAGCCCTCCACTGACCAAGCAGGCAGCAAGGCTCAGCAAATGTTCCCTCTCCCCTACTGGCTATGAGTTCCTGAGAGTGAGGGGCAGACCTTTTCTATTGTCACACTGCTAGAATCTGGCACAACTCCTAGCAAATGGAAGATGTTCAGCACTTACTGAAAAATTCTGCTGAACCAGTGACCAAGGTAATTAGGTCTGTCACAAAGAAACTGAGGAAGGGGAAGGGATCAGCAAGGGTTCATGACAGGTAGGTTTTTTGTTTTGTTTTTATGTTAGTAGTCTTCTAGAAGAAGGAGGAGAAGGAGAAGGAAGAGAGCCTAGCATTTACAACATAGAACAGACATAAACTGTAATTTCTGGAACAGCAACGTTGATGGTTGTGCTGAAGTTCACAGCCACCGCCTATGCTGCCGGCTCCAAGTCATGGTTCATGAGACTATAAAAACAGAGTCCGAAATTGCTTCCTTGGTAAAGGTTTCTTATTAAAAATCTGTATGACCAGTGACAGCCTGACATCGTTTTGCTCTAGTATAATGCATCCAATGCTAGACCACCATGCGTGGGCGTGCCATTGGCGTGGGGGGGGGGGGCTCACTGTCACCACGAGTCAGAGAAGGAAAGGGATAGGAGGAGCACCCTACTAGTGGGGCTACGTCTTGACAGTTCACCCTTCACCCACATTCTGCACATCATCCTCAGCCAAATCGGTGTTTGTTTTCAGTAAACCAACCATGATAATTTACACTAACAAACTGAACTCGAATTCCTTTAAATAGGTCTTTAGTTATCTTTTCATTTTTAACCCAAATGCCTGATTCTGCTCAACTACCAGGCTCCATGCATGAGATACTGGCCAGATGACAGGCTGCTTTTAAGGATGGGCAAGTGGCTTCTCAATGATAAGTGGAGTCACTGGGCTAGGTATTCTTGGCAGAGGAGAGAACATGCACAAATTGAGGAAGAGCATACTACAGACATTTGAGGGACACCAATCCCAAAATGTCCCCATGCTTGCATCCCATTCATTCAGTAAATATCTGTTAAGTATCCACTCTGTACTGGACACTATTATAGGTGTGGAAGCTCAAAGCCTGGTAAGGCCAGGCCCTGATTGGGAAGAACTTTTTTTTTTTTTGGCAGTACTGGGGATTGAACCCAGGGACATTGTGCCTCTGAGCTACACTCCCAGCCCTATTTTTTATTCTTTATTTTGAAACAGGGTCTCGCTAAGTTGTGGAGGGCCTCATTAAACACTTGAGGCTGGCTGCAAACCTGCAATCCTCCTGTCTCAGCTTCCCAAGTACTGGGACTACAAGTGTGCACCACCATGCCCAGCTTGGAGGAATCTTGAAGTACAAAATACAAAGGAGTGATTCTATGTGGCTCAGGACACTGTGGTGGATGCCTGACATCCCAGCAAACACTCCAGGCAGACTCGCCATGGGCAGGCATGTTCCAGTGGAGGAAGAAGAGCAAAGGCCGGGAAGAGCGTGGGGAGTCGGTGGACCTGCAAACAGTCTATCCACAGACAGCAAGCTCCCTGAGGACAGGACTCGCTCTACTCACGTACTCACGGCTGACTCTCTAGCACTACAACAGGGCCTGGATTTGGCAGATTGAGAGTTGGGGAACTTAGGGGAGAGGACAAGGTTAGAAATTGGACTGGAAAGAGGCATAGACCACTGGATAACAGCCTTGACCAGGGAACAAGATTAATTTGTATTTTATGAGGGCATTCTGGTTGAAGGGGGTGTGATGCCCAGCACCCAGGAAAAAGGGGACAAAACTTGAAATGGAACAAGAAGAGGGGCAGAGAGTAGAATGAACTTCACAGGGTTTAAGAACTATGTGGAGAGGATTTGGAGGGCTTTTGGATGTGTGTGTGTGTGTGTGTGTGTGTGTGTGTGTGTGTGTGTAAGTACCTAAGAATATAGTCTAAGATCAGTCCTAAATTTAAAGAGAAGCAAGTTTGGACCAAACAACAGTAATTCAATTTTTCATGTTACATTTACGATGCTTTAGTTTTCTGAGATGAAATGTCCAAAAGGTAGTTGGACATGCAGGTGTGATGTTCCAGGAAAGGGTCTGGTCTGGGGTCAGAAATGAAAGGGCTAACAGCATTCAAGTGACTAGCTAATGTGTTGGGAGTGAATGAAATTGCTCAAACATGGCCACCACTTACTGCTGTGCAAGTTGTACACCGCACAACTCCCAGAGCTCCAGTTACCTGGGGTCACTGAAGTTTTGTGCAGTTATTATGCAATTTTCTGGAAGACGGCTCTAATGTATTTTTGAGGGGAGGGATATTTCTTTCTAATTCATCAGAGTTGTTGCATAAGGGAGGAACAGGCTTGCTGAAAGAGCTGCCAGAACAAGCAGAGATAAGAGAAAGGGAGGAGAAGAAAAAGGGAGAATGCAGGTGAGGGAGGAGAGGGGCAGAGCAAATCCATTTTTGTTTAGGCTTTTAGAACTGATCTAGGGAAGAAAATCTTACATTCTCTACATTTACGAACACTACAAATGTATTTATTTATTTATTTATTTATTTATTTAAATACTTTATTTTAATTAACTAATTTATTTATTTATTGAGACAAGGTCTCGGTAAATTGCCCAGACTCGCAATCCTCTGACTTCAGTCTGCGGAGTAGCTGGGATTACACTCCACCACGCCCAGCTTCAACCATTTTATTAGCCCCTAAAACTCATGGTCTCAACAGACTTTGTTAATACAGGAACTATCTGGAGTTGACTGCAAACAACACTCCCCTGCTCTCGCGTGGAGACCTCAATGTTCTCTATTGGACTCGAAGGTTCCAAGGCTCCACTGTCCTTCTTTGGTGGTGGTGATGACGACAACAATATTCCCACACATTCACACTCCCATGTACACAGCAAACAATTCTTTCCTGGCCTTTCAAAAACTTATGCCTATGTGAATAGAATAAAAAATCGTCTCAAGGCATTTTCAAGTAGCTTTTTTACAACTAAAAGTGCCACCTGTAAGGGCACAGGATGTGGTGAGCTGCTACAGCAAGAGGCCCTGCGTCGGGCCGTGGTTCAAGATGGGGTAATTCTGCTCCTCCCCCAAGGTACATCTGACAACTATTGGAAACATTTCAGTTGTCACTGTTGGGGTCTGGGTGGTCCTGGGGTCCAGTGGGTGGAGGCCGGGATGTCATTAACATTCTAAGGGCAAGAGGCACCTCCATGGCAAACAGTGACCCCACCCACAACATCAGAAGTGCTGAGATTGAGAAATTCAGGCTAAACTACAAGCTCCTTGAGGCTTAGAACCAATAAGTATTGCTTGGCACAGAGTTAACACACACACACACACACACACACACACACACACACACACACACATGTTAGATAAGACAAAATACGACAGGAGATAGTTACCACCCTTTACCAAAGAAATGGGCAACAGTTTCACCAGTTTACTTATCCTTCTGCTATTACTCCCTTTTTTCAACACTCCAAATTACACGAAACCCATCACAAGGCATTAGAAACCTACGTGATGTGCACAATTTAAGTGCTTTTCTACAAAGCAAATTCTGTCATTTCTGTCATATCCTTGCCCAAAACAAATAAAATCTTTGAAAAGGATAAACATCTCTTCCTGTGTAAAATCCATTATTTCCCACAAATCATATAAATAATAAACAGTCTACCGTGGAATACAAACAGAGCCACTTTGATCGTTGCTCTCCAACATATTAATAAGTGCAATTCTGCCTGCTAATTTAGATTAATGAATAATTTCAACAGAATGAAGTAAAATCAGAAGCTAAATAAAGGTGATCTGAGTTCATCTCACTGAATCCTTTCATCTCACCCATTACTGCTTCCCATGCCTAACCTCAGTAGCCATTCACTAGTCCCCAAACTTAAAGGAGCATAAATAACATTCATACATTTTTTAATGAGGTGTCTGATTTAACTTCTGCCATTTGCTTGGGTCCTGACACTGAAATTAATTGTGTTCATAATTTTTAAAGTTCTACTTTAGCTTCTATTGTCAGGACACTAAAAACAATGAAATCTTTTTTTAAAAAAAAAAAAAAAACCCTGGACAGTCATGTCCCCAGTCTTACTGGAAAAGGAGACAGGATATCCACTCCAAAGCTGTACCTTGCAGTGACTGAAGCCTTTGTGTCCCCCTCAGTGTGAAGACAATGGCTCCCTTAGGCGTCAGATGCCCTGGAAGTGAGACAGCAGCTGAATGGATTTTCATGGGACATAAATCACTTTCCTACTACCTGCCACTTACAAACCTGCTTCTCATGAGCCTCCCGTCCTGCACAATGTGGCTCGAGGTGGCCTTTGTGACAGCTATTAACAAGGGGACTGTTTGCACGAGTAGATAAAGGGTATTTTCCTTTTGATACAAATTTTCTTTCCTCCCCTTCTGCTGTGAAATTTGTCTTATTAAAATCACAGACACCTTCAATTCCCACATGTCAGTTCAATTTTAAAACACTTACGTGCATCACATAACTCCTGCACATTTTAATAAGATTCCTGAATGCAGACTGTCCTGATCATTTCCTAAGATACCCCCACATGGATCAGATCTCCAGCTCTTACCATTTTACATGGGAACTTTTAAGCAACTTCTCATTCCATCTAGGGAATCTTAAAGATTTGAAGATGAAAGAGACAACAACATACCACACATTTACTGATTGAGAAACTTTTCTCATAGATGGATCTCTTAAATTCACTTAATCCAGCCAGGCATAGTGGTGCACAACTGTAATCCCAGTATTTGGGAGACTAAAGACAGGAAGGAAGATCACAAGTTCAAGACCAGCTTTAGCATCTTAGTGAGACTTGCAGCAACTTAGTGAGACCCTGTTTCAAAATAAAACAAAAAATAAAAAGGTCAGGGTATATCTTGGAGATAGAATGCCCCTGGGTTAAATCCTCAGTACAAAAAAAAATTTTTTTTCACTTAATCCTCCTGAAACCAAATCGTCAAAAGAATAATGATTAAAGCTACAGTTGCTGATATGACACCATCCATTGCTCTGGGTTAAATTCAGTGCGTTTTAAAGTAGGAATTACAGATACTTCTTACAGAAACAGAAAAGTTGCCTGGGGTTTTGTAGCTCTTATCACAAGCAGCTGAGGCCCCCAGGGGCAACCTAAAAGTAATCAGTAAGCAATGATACCTGCTGAGTAGGTTGCCTCTCAGCCCAGGTGCCTGTGTTCCTCCTTTGCTGCTGGCCCAGAGCACAGGCCCCACCTGCGGGGCCAACTCAGACATACACAGACGCTGCCACAGGGCTGTGGCCGACTCACAACAGTGCTTCACTGTGAGCCACACACCCAGATTCTCCATATAGGAATTACAGAGCAACTTAATACAAGCTTGGACAAAAAGCCAAGTGGACCAATCCAGAGCCAGAAATAAACACAAGGGAAAATTCTTTAGTTCTAGTGAGAGCAGAAAGAAGCAGGCAGGGTGCAGCTCCAAGGGAAAGGAGGACAGACAGGAGGCCAGGGCTGTCAGCTGGGGCTGTTTCAGGGAAAGGGAGAGTGAGATCACAAGTCCTCATAATCCATGCTTAGAATTCTAAGCTCTTTCCAGGGTCAGGGAAGCAAGTGACATTTCCCATAACTGAAGCAGAACAAGAGTTATGTGTGCTGATTGTCCTAAACACAAAGTAGAGCCCCAGCATTTTTCTGAAAGTGGCTGGAAATCAGTCTCTGCCTTGGCTTATAAAAGCCTCGGTCGGGGGGGGGGGGTGCAGTTGGGAGCGGGGTGTCAGCCTAAATGAGTCTCATAGGAAAAACACATCCATGAATGAACAGACTTTTGCATCAGAAAAGGATGGCATGGAGACGTGGCCACAACCTTGAGAATAATGTGGAAGGCTGGGGCCAGCACATGTGATCCCAGTGTCAGGCCAGCGCCCAGCTGGAGCAGCCCTGGGAAAGAAAGATGCCATACAGAGAAGAAGCGGAGGGCCAGAGCCCAGTGAAGTGGGTGACAAATTGGTGCGAAGGCACCACAAGCAGCAGGCTTGTTTTCTTGCACAGCCTGAGGATGTGAGAGGCTTTTACATGGGAGCCCGGGTGTCAGGAGGCAGGCGGGGGGCATAGATGCAGCCGCACCTTCCTCTGAGAGGCTGTGATACTGTTAACACCAGTCCACTAGGGACCAGAAGCGAACAGAGATGCCGGCCTTGGGACAGGTGGGGACATGGCCCTGGGCAGAGACAGCCCACGCAGGACAAGAGATTCAGCCACACACGCAGCACATTCCTTGCAGGCCAACAGCAGAGGATCAAATACTGAAGCCGATTGTTGCGCAAAAACAGCTGTGCTGTAGCCCACAGCCAAGTGCAGGAGCCACAGCTAGAAGTCTTCCAGGGTGTGCGGGTTCCTGAGCAGCAGGAAGCAAAGCTGCCTCAGGGCTTGAGGGCTCCAGAGCCAGCTCCTGCAAAGGGCATGCAGTAAATGTTTGCATTTAAATTGGCATAAGTCTCTCCCTCCTGCCTGCCCCCAGCTGAAAAGCCAACAGCAGGAACAAAATAAGTAACTGGTAACTGTTAGGGTCCTGAGGATACAGAAGTGTGAGCTCCACTCCTTGCCCTCAAAAGGCTGACTGTCATGCAGGCCAGATGGTGTTTTCTAACCTGTGGGTACCTCTCACAGTGGAGAATTAATATCAATTAAATGGATCGAAGTCAGCAGATTTTTTTTTTTTTTTTTCAGTATTGGAGATTAAATCCAGGGGTGAGCTGCCACTGAGCTACATCTCCAACCCTTTTTATTTATTTCTGTTATTGTTTTTATTTTATTTTTTTAAGACAAGTCATCATTAAATTGTCCAGACTGGCCTCAAACTTGTGATCCTCCTGCCTCAGCCTCCTCAGAAACTGGGTTACAGGTGTGTGCTACCATGCCCAGCTCAGCATTACTTTTACATACATACATGAAGAACAGAAGAAAATGTTGCTATGGAACTTTTAATTCAAGTGTGTGTGCTCGCCACCACCAAGTCACAAAGTTAAAATATAGTGCGTTCCAATGACAGTATAAAAGGATACATATACACACATATGCATATACATGTACTTGCATCATAACAACGTTTCAGTCAGCTGGGCATATATAAGACAATGATCCCATATGATTATACGATTATATTGCCTAGTGATGCTGTAAAGACCGTAGTTTGTGTAAGTACACCTCATGATGTTCACACAATGACAAACTGTCTGACAACACATTTCTCACTATATATCCCTGTTGTTAAGCAACACATAACTGTATATTTGTTAATGTTGTTAATGTGAGACTAAGTAAAAATAAGTATGAAAGTTCTGGTCTACTGAAGAGGGCAGGAACATCTAACCATTTACAAAGAACTTTCACACATTGTTTTCTGGAATCATCCAGAATCTCCATGAGGCAGTCATTATTATTATGCCTATTTTTTTTTTCAGTGATCCAGAGAGTGAAGCCAACTTGTTTAAAGTGGCACGGCATGGCTGGATGTAATCATTAATGGTTGGTCTCGCGTATGTTCTCAAGTACCGTGGGAGTTCAGAGATGATAGTGAGCAAAGCATATGGGGAAGGGAATACAGGAGAAGGTACAACATAAAAGAGGCTAAAAAAGACAGGTAGGACGTGGCTGGGCCAGAGATGCAGAAACAGACTAGGCTAGTTGGGGGTTGGGGGAGGGGTCAATCAAGGTCAGTTCAGTCTGATCTAGCAGACTGCACTGGAAGTTCACAGCAGACTATAGGAGTTAGACCCAGGCAGTCCCTACCAGTCTTGAGACTGAACATAAAACCTAACGCTGAGCTTCCCTTTCTTTATCTGTGAAGTAGAGAGAGCACTACAGCTTTACTTCCCCTTATCTTACATGCTTAGGACTGGAAACATTTCAGATCTTGGAATTTTCTGGATTTGGGAACATTTGCATAGACTTTACTGATTTGATCATCATTAATTTGAAAATCCAGACCACCTCAAATTTTGGATTTTCTGGTTAGGAATGTTCAACTTGGGGAACACCCTAATGAGCATGATGTACTTACAAGATCACATCAAAGTCAATCACTAAGCTGACCTTGAGAAGGAGGGAGAAGGAGGAAGGGGAGTGGAAATTGGGGAAGTGTTAATGAGAAATATGTGCATGGATGTCTTTACCTATACTAGCTTGTACCCAACAACAAAGATGTATGATTAACCCTGTTGTATCCAAGAAATGTATAAAAATCCATGCTAAAAAAAAAAAAAAAAAAAAAAAAAAAAAAAGGAATGTTCAACTTGCAGTACCGCTTCAAAGAACACAATATGGAAACATGTATGTAAAATGCCTGTGCATAAAATGAAGTCACAGCCAGGCACGGTGGTACACACCTATGATCCCAGCAACTCAGGAGGCTAAGACAGGAGGACAGCAAGTTTAAGGCCAGCCTTGATAACTTAGTGAGATACTTCCTCAAAATAAAAAAATAAAAGGGTCTAGAGATGCAGTTCAATAGCAGAGCACATGTGGGCCCCATCCCCGGTACTAAACACGCACACACACAGGCACACATGCATGTGTGCTTGAAGTTCCCTATGCAAAATTCTGCACTGATGAATAAAATGAACATATGTCCCTTTCTTTGGCCCTTACAACAACCTTACATATAGTTAAGATGGGTTTTTAGAGTAGGAAACTCCAGCAGGGAGGCAGAATGACTAATGCTGGGAATTCTATCTCAGTCCCTTATTCATAGGAAGAAGAGCAGAAAGTCAGGATGGCAGGCCCCGAGAGGCTGACCAAGGACACTGAGGCCAGGCAAAGAAATGTAGAGTCCCAGCAACAAGAACCCAGGCTTAGAAGGTTTTTGAGGAAAGGAGATGGGGGCAGAAGGTTGTGGAGGAGAGACAGTGAGGCTCTGAAATGAGGAAAACAACTCTGTTCTTGGAGTTGAATGTTGAAAGTCAAGATATGCAAAGTCATCCTATAGAAATATCTACAAGGCCAATAAAATTGAGAATATTAAATCCAGGGGCAAGAATGTCAATCAGAAGGGGAATGGTCAGACTCAAGAGTAGAAAGAAGCAGATGTTCAAAGAGAACCACAGTGGCCTTGTCGCTCTGAGCAACATGTTCAGGGAACAGGTTTGGAGGCTGCAGGCCTTGCTGGCAAAGTCAGGCCCTCTGTGGGGAGGCCGCAAGCGGTGAGGCCAGCTCACTTCGGTCTTCCCACTGGCAAGCCTCCTGGCTGTGAAACAGACGCCACAGACCTAACCTGATGCCACCTGACACTTAACTCCTCTTTGCTGCCATTCCATATAGGCCAACTAAGCATCTGATTATGATTTGGCTTCCCACACAGGCCTGGCTACAGGAAGAAAATGTGTACTGGTTGTTCCCACACCAAGAGTCCCAGGCTATGTAATGGAAATAGAAACAGTTCTATTCTCATTTTAAGTCAGTAAGCTGCAACCCGGTTTATGTATCCACTTCCTGAACCTGTTGGGCATGATGATTAAGAGATTAGATCTTTTTGTGCTCATAAAATCCGTTTCTGGGCCTACAGGACTGAGGGTCATCCAGGGACCAAGCACGTCCCTTGGAACACACTGTCTGCCCTGCAGAACTCTGGGAAGCCCACTCTGCCCATCAACAGGGTGCCCTCGGGGAAGGGACATTGAGAGCAGTTGGGTCTGGCTGCAGTAGGGTAACAGAGTTAGCTCATGTCAGCAAGCCACCTCAAAGGCGACACATGTAAGGTGACCAAATGTGCACGCTAGAGTGGAGGCAGTAGGAATGGAGAGAGAAGAGGAAAATACAGAAGAAACCTCAGGGTAAGAGGGTCTCTATTTCAGGACTCTGAGCAGGGCACTCCACTCCTACAAGACAGGAGGGTTGTTGAGCTTGGATTTGGTTTGAGACACATTCATTTGAGATGCTACTATAGTAGCCATGTCCAGTCCAGTGACTGGTTAGGACCGTAGAGGTATTCATTACGTGGCTGGTTACTCCATTCACTCCTCACCAGTCACTGGGCATCCCTGCCTTCACAGAGCTGACAGCCTGGGGTTGACAAGTCAATTTGCTATTTCTGTAAATATGGTGAGTGCTGCGATGGGAGTGTGCCTTGGGTACAGAGGGAACATGTAACACCATGAACTCAGTGTGTGGGGGTGGGTAGAACCAACCCTGCTCGGGCAAAAGAGATGACTCATTTTTAAGGAGGAGAATCAATGTTATTTTTCACCTTTCTGAATTTCCGAACCCATGGAAATGTTGATCTTTAAATCAGACATTAAATCATAGTAACTTTACTTCCTTTCATCCTATAATTGGTGAAAATGAAACAGCAAGAGGACTGGAAACTATGATCTTACCTAAGCGATTGCAGCAACATGTGTAGAAACTCCCAGTAAGATGATAAAGGTACATGCCAGATCTTTAACGGTACATGAAAAGACAAGCACCTAACACGTGAGCCAAAATCCAAACCCCAGGGTACCACGTGCGTGGAGACCACACACTTGCCTTCATCAGCCGACACAAAACTTCCAAACTGCACACAAAGCTGCACACAAAACTTCCAAACTGCAACTCACACTCACAATTTAATCCTCCAGCCAGTGAAATTTTAAAACATGGCAAAATCTCAGAGATAATAAGACAGGTAAAATGAGAAAGCAAGACAATTTCAGGACATGGTTATCTTGCAACCCAACCCCTTTTTCCCAAAAGAGTAAGGTCAGGTGTACAAAGAAAATATGCAAGGGCCACCAAAAATTGAAAATTCTGGAAATACAAAGAATCTTCTTCAACCACCATGACAAGATAAACAGCAGGAAAATATAGAGCTGAGAGCCCTGAATAACAGACATTTAAAAAAATGCAGAGACTAATAGCAAAAAGTAGAGATTAATACAGTCTTGATTGGAGCTCATACTTCTTGCCTACATTTTCTTTCTCCTATCCCCATTTTTCACCCCAGTATTAGTATAATTTACCTCCTGTGTTTGCAGAAGATGTGAATATTTGGGAGCAATTTTTTCCCTTATGCATTTTGCAATACTGCATATACCCTCAAACCCCTTTGCCTCCGGTAGACTGCTCTTGGTGAGACGCATTCCTTACTTGTCCCACAGGCCACCACTGAGAAACACTGCAGGAATCTGCCTAGGAATCCCTTATTATATTTACTATGGGGATTTTGCTAAAGATGTTTCTTACCATATTACACAGTATTCATTTTATAAGGCCCCATGACTTCTCTTAGTAGGATCATGCATTTTGTAACACAAGACTAACTACTTTTTGCACTGGCTCACAGTAAGCTCAGAAAACATTTGCTATGCACTTTCCCCGAGTTCGAATGCCCACCAGTGTAAAGCATTCTCTTCACACAAAAAGACACAATGCAGCATCTGGACAGCTGGGCACCAGAGCAACTTAAGCAGAGAGAGGGACTCCATCAGAGGGAGGCCTCAAGGAAGCAGCAGCAAGAAGCCCACTTTGCCCTCAGGTTCTTGGTATTACCTGTGCCCTTGGACAGGTCTAGGCTCTCCTCTCCTGGTGTCATCTCTGCCCTTTCACATCCTCCCACCTGCTCTCTCCACATCTTACCTCCCACAGATCTGAGTCAAACTGCCTGTGGGCAGGGTCTCAGCTGACTCAGGCCTCCTGAGAAGGCCCGAGAACCTGGCCACTCAGCCAAACACAACCTAACACCTCAGTGCTACTGAGTTCCTGCAGCTCCCTCGGAGCCCACTGTCCATTTTCCTCATTCTAACAAGTTCTAGCAAGCTTGACAACTGCTTTCAAACCAGGGACTCATTACAAAGTGGCAAATTAGAAGGGAGAAAGGTTGGCTAGGAGCTATCCTGCCAAAAGCAAAAACAGCCAGCCAGGGAGGTGATGTGACCTCACACAAAGGGCAAGGTGAAGGATGAAGCTGACCACAAGTCTGTGGCCACTCAGAGGGCAGGCTGCACAGCAGTGCAAAGGTGGCTACAGGACTAGAGTCCCTGCAGGGGCTGACAAGCACTGTCGCATGCAAGGAGGTCTTCCACATATTGTACTGGTTGAGTTTCAAATTTACATTAGTAAACCGAATAAAAGTAGTAATTTAAAGCACTATTAAATATATAATAGCATTTTATATGTGGTTTCTCAATCAAATAAGTAAGAACTACATGTACTGTGGCTTGTGAGGTTTAGAAAATTTGACAAGGAGAAAAAGAGTCCTTGTGTGTGAAGAGGTTAGGGACTTCTGAGAGCAGAAGATGGGTCTTGAAATTAGACAAGGACAAGTCTGGATGGGAGTCGCAGCTGGTTCTCTCCAGTGGACACCGGAAATGGGCACAAAACCATCTACCTCGCAGGCTGCTGCAAGGAAGCCCCCAAGCAGTGACCACTTCCTTTGGTGAATGAGTTTGTCCTACAGCCAATAAACAAGTAGCAAGCAATACATATTGCTAGGTATTGTGGACATAACAGTGACTCTCCAAAATTTCTGCTGTCAAGGACAGGATGGACCAGTGGGAGAGAGAGACACATGAAAAGGCAATTACAATACAGTGAAACAGACATAAACCAAAAGCACGGGGACAATGGACCAGGGGTACATGTGACCCATCTACAAACCAGGATGGAAAAGCACTGTGGTTAATTTTGGAGGAGTTTTTATTCATCCTTTCCTTGCTTCTGCAAATATTAAATGCACCTACACTGGTCCAGGGCCAGGGTCACGGCAGAGAACAGACTGAGACTCCTGCCCTCATGAAGCTTAGATCTGGGGAAAAATACAGTAAAACAATAAACAAATATTTAAGAAAAAAAAAAGAACATGCCAGATGACTGAAAAATGTGGTGAAGAAAACTGAAGTCAGGGAGAGGGAATGCTAAGGGTGTGCGATTTTGAAGAGATGAGATGGGCGACGGAGCCTGAACAGGCTGCGCACAGTGCTCCAGGCTGGGTGGAAAGCCAGGCTGAATGCCCTAGGTGGAGGCTGCTTGGCCGTCCAAAGCCAGCTGTGTCCCAGCATTCTGTCTTCAGAGGGCAACTTCAGGAAGAGTTCCACTCAACATAATTAAAGGAAAAGTATTGATCTTTAATAGTCAAAACCCTCAGCTCTCTAGAAAATTAGCTGCCCCAAATAGTGCAGGCCTAGAATAAACATAGAGGTGTCTGTCTGCAGTGCTGGGAATAGAATCAGGGCCTCATGAATGTTAGGTAAGCCCTCTACCACTAAGCTATGCCCACAACACTTTCATTATTTTGTTTTGAGACAAAGTTTGGTTTAGTTACCTAGGCTGGCCTTGAACCTGCAATCCTCCTGCTCTAGCCTCCTGAGTCCCTGGGATTACAGATGTGCGTAACCACACTGGCTCTTTTTAACTTCCTGACTTTCAGCCAGGAAGATCAATATGGAGATGAAAAGATGTTGTAAATATACTCCCTCATGTGGCACCTTTTCCCCATTCACCTGGAACATGTTTACCTGGTATGACAATAAACAATCCAGATTGCTTAACTCAAGAGAAGAAGCCATGTCAAAACCACAGTGATTTGTTTGAAGAATCCTGCTCACTGCATAATTAGCCTATAGGTCGCCATCTGCCTCTCAGTCCTCATAAAACTAACCATATGTTGTTTTCATCCAGGGCTGAACCAGAGTCCCATATACCCTTCTCCAAGGAAATGCTATACATTGTACCTATTAAGTCCCAGGTTTGGGGGGATACTATTCTCAATTACTGCCATAGTTCCTTTTTGTTTAGAAAAAAAGTTTCTTTTTGTTTTGTTCATGCCTTGGCCATGACTACGAACCCATGCAACACTAACAATTGCTGGCAATTTCTGAAAGGGCCCTTCTGAGAGACATCGGCTTCAGAGCCTAGAATTTTATTTTTTCCTTTGACCTGGTGAAATGAACAGAAACACACAAGCAAACATATCTCAGAAACAGTTCTTCTGATCTATTGTCTACTTCATTTTAAAATACCTAGTCATGATATCAAGTTTCAAATCAGAGTAACACCACTCTAAAATAGTTAACAACCACAAACGAATTTAAACCACCATTTGAAATTATACGAAAACTCTCATCTAATACTACTTTGATTTATGAGAGAAAGAATTTTCAACCTGTAGAATACTGTTCTTCTATCACCCGCCAAGGCCTAAATAATCTTAATAAGAAGCAGACACACAGAGTGTTATAGATTTTAGTTTGGTTTATTTTTGAAGCAAAATACGAATAAAAATCATTCTCAAAATAAACCTATGGTTTCAAATTATGTGGCAGGGAACATGAAAGCATTTAGGCAACAGTGGACTCGCATCATGAAAGAGAGCCCTCCACAGAGCTGCTGTGTACAGAGAGACCTGTTCTTCATCAGCTGGGTCCATTAATAAATTAATCTGACCCATAGTTTACACAGTCAACATAAATTATATTTACAAAACTGGCCACAATGTCACCTTTTTGAAAGGCCAAGAATTTCCATCAAGGCCAATGGTTCTGTTTGGCCTTGGAAAATATTTGCTAAACTAAACTGAATGGTACAAGAGAAGAGACTTCAACTTTTGAATGCTCTTATTTATTTATTTATTTGACACTGGGGATTGCACCCAGGGGTATTCTATCTCTGAGCTATACCCCTCACTCCCCGCTTTTTTTTTTTTTTTTTTAATTTTGAAACAGGATCTTGCTAAGTTACCAGGCACTGGCCTTGAACCTGAAATCAGCCTGCTAAGTACTAGGACTATAGGCCTGCACCATTGCTCCTGGCTTTTCCAGATTTCTTGATTCATTAATTCTTAAATTAACCCTTGTCACCAGGTGTAGTGGTGCATGCCTTTAATCCCAGTACTTGGTAGGCTGAGACAGAAGGATTGCAAGTTTGAAGCCAGCCTCAGCAATTTAGCAAACATTTCAGCAACTTAGTGAGATCCTGTTTCCAAATTAAAAAATACAACTAGGGCTAGGGGTGTAGCTTGGAGGTAGAATGCCCCTGGGATCAATCTCCTGCACAACGCATACATGTAAGCATGTGCATAAACAAACATACAATAATAATAATAACTCTTGTCACCAAAAAAAGTAGATTTCTCAAACCTTTAAATGTAAGCACATCCTATCTCATCTCTTCATTGAACCCAAACTGCATTTCTCCATTGTTTTCTAGACTTATTCACAGTTAACAATGGGCAAGTTCCTCCTAACAGATCAGAGTTTCTTTAAAGGATCTTTTCTCCCACTGCACCAACAGCACTTACCTTCCTCATACACATGTGATGAGCACAAGACTCATTCTCAGGGGATTACAAAGTTATCCCTCAGGGATCTTGAATGTTCTCCCACAGATCTACTTAAGGCATTTGGGGACCGTGTCTTACAAGGAACACTCCGGGCAAGCAAGGTCTTGGGAACCCTTAGCACAAGCTGTGGTAGTTCATGCAGTGTCCCTTCAAGATCCCCCCACAGCAGTGTCCCACAAGTCACAATTCAAAGCAGCAGTACAGATCTGGCTTCCATCGCTGGCTCAAACCTCACTTTCAACCCCAGTTGCTGCATCTTTTCAAAAACATGAATGCCATCTCTTCACTCTATTCTGGTAACTGTGACTGTTACACAAAAGCATGCATCGAGGTTAGCAAGGGACCTGATCCCCAGCAGACTCACAATAAATGACAACATCATGGAATAAGTTAGAAAGAAGTTAGAGACTCTTTTGTCCAGTGATGTCTACTTTTTGAAATCCAGTTAAAGTGGCCTTTGCCCACTTCCCAAAGCATTTAAGTTTGTCTAAATCCAAAAAGGCACCATGAACAGTAAGAGGTAGTCAAGTGAACAGGAGGTGAGCCGGAATGTTCTGGACCAGGAGAAAAGAACAGATTACAAGAGCTGAGAGGTGCCAACAGGGTGGACACTGGAGCACACAGCTCAGCGTGGAGGACAAACAGGTTCACAGAACTATAGAAACGAAGCCTTTCAATGCCCCTTTGCAAAGAACATCTGTGACCCAAGGAAAAGCTCCCTATGTAAAAATACAGGACAAACTAAACATGAGAAGATGCAGACACAGATACAGGTAAACAGAAAATTACTTAGAAATATATTAATACCAAGATACTCTCCTCCCTCACCCTATACTTACATAAAAGCTTTCTAAAAAAAATTTCATGAAATATTTGAGCACATAGTATATCTATAGCTGGGTGAGGGGAGATTGTTTTTAAAGAAAGAGCCCAGTCTGTCAATGCCCTTCCCAAAGAGACAGTATAAATGCTAATCCTTCAGATCTAAACTCTTCCATGCACACATTACCTGAGCAGTTCCTGAGCCCCTGGTGGACATTTGTTCTTCCGTTTTCTGCTGCTTCTAACTAGGTGTTTGTGATCACTTACTGGGTGATTTTACGAGCCAGATTCATTGGGGTTTATCTAAGAGTTTCTTTTACTCAGATTCAAAAGGAGGCCATGAATCCCAGATCTTTCTCATCTTAGTCAACAACAACAAAAATCGCCTTATAATTTTCTTTAAGTTTTTTTTCTTTAATCAACACCTCATATAATATTCTGGGAACTTTTTCTTTTTCATCAGAAACTATAATACCCTAGACTGAGTTAGCAACGAGCTCTGGGTTAAATCCCTGGGGAGGGAGGGAAATATCCTGAATATTGTATAAAAAAAAAGAGAGAAAGAGAAAACTTCTTTTATATTTTTTTCTATCTCTGAAAACCTAGAATATTTTATTGCCTTCTGGATATACACATTACTTACAAAAAGCTAAAAAAAATCAAACATCAAACAGTATTAATTTTTCTTCCTCCCACAATTTATATACCAATCCACATTTCCAATGTTATTAAGCCTCAAATTTTTCAATTAACTCCAAATCAACTTGCAGTGCTACAAAACTGAAGTCTACAATATCCACAAAATTTGCCTTTTTTAAAAAGGTAAAATAAAAATGACATGGTTGCACATTAACCAAATTAGACTGTCTGGAGTATGTTGATAATTTAATGTAGACCGTATGATTCAAAAAAATATCATGACTAGAAATGATTTTTAAGACATAAACCTACTTAATACATTACATTGAGTCTCTTCACCCAGTATGCATAGATATAGAAAACTGTCTTAAAATCTGTTTGAAAATAAAACCCCAAATCTAAAACTTAATTTGAAAGAAAATCCTTCATATTTCTGTTAACACAGGAGACAGAAGCAAGGTTTTCAATCCCATTGCTCATGCATTGTATTTAAGTCTTGCAAGGTATCTAGCACTCCTCATCCAGAAGTTACTGACATGGCTTAAAATGTTTGCTGCCCTTACAATTTGTCAAGAGTCCTGCCAACCAGAATCCTTCATTGCTTTTCCCTTTGAAACTTCAAATCCTCTCACCACTTGGCTTCTCCCAGTCCAGAGTTCTTGGGCTGGTATAAAATATATACTTTTCCCTCATAGTATTGCTCCAAATTGACCTCCAGGGTATCACAGGACCATGACACACCATTATGCCCAAAACTTTCTTAACCCACGTTTTCCACTGGGGTCCATTTATCTGGGATCTGTACTACACCAACTCTTGCTATTCATCCTAACAAGAGTCTGCAGCAGAAGGCAGAAACAATGAAGCACTAAGGACAACTGGAACATCCATGAGAAAGAAAAGAGAAGGGAAGAAGCCTGGCCAGTAGAAGCACTGGCTCTGGAGTCCCACTCCTGGAGCTCAAATCCAATTCAACTATCAACTTCCATGACTTCACCAAAGATGAAGGTACAGTACTAATGTGTTAGGTGTTTGAGATGATAAAAAGAATCAAAGGAGGTAACTGGGAGTAGTCCTCAGCATGGTGCCTGGCACACAGGAAACACAATAAGAATGAGCTACTTTTAGAACTAAAAATGCCCTCGGAGAGTCAAGATTATTAATTATACTTTTTAAAGGAGCTGGCCATATCACATTGGATCACAAGATTCAACACACATCCTGCTTTTTGGCACATTAATTCTGGAGAGTTAATTAGAAAGTGAAATTTATTTTAAGAAATGAATGCAAACAGCTATGCAGAGTTAATCAATTATGCAAAGCTGTGTGCTCAGGAGACAGCCCCAAGTCTCACAGAACCTCCCCCTGAGACATGAACTTGTTGCATGAGCTGGAAACCCCCTCACCTTAATCTATATGCACAGTCAGCATAGCTGTGAAGGAGTTCATTTATGTACCCCCAAATACTTATACTTAAAGAGAAAATAATCTTAGAATTCAATTAATTCAAATATGAATTCCCCTCTTAGCTCCTCTCCAAAAAAATCCTCCCTGGACTGTTTTCCTTTTTTCAACCAGTATTTATTAGTGTTTATTATTTGCCAGACCCTATGCTGGACTTTGTGGATGCAAGTAAAGCAGAAATATTCCTTTTCAATTTTTTTGAAAGCTGAGAGTAGCTCCCCTTTATTTAGAAAGTCCACAATGCACTAGATTTGAGATTCTGCAAACTAATGTGGAGTAGAGAAGACTGGTGAGCTTTAGCAATGTGCCACACATTGACAAAATGGTCCTAGTGGCATATTGTATCCAAAGGAATAAACAGAACCATAAAACCACCACACCTGAGCCTTCCTCCCAGTTCTTCATTGGAGTCAGAGAATGTTTCTTTTGTCAAGGATCTACTTGACCATGGAAGAAAATAACAAACTGTCTCCAGTGCTATTCTCTTAGGTTGATGGCACCATCCTCTTTTCTTCCAGATCCAAAGCAGGCACCTGCCTCCTGCCCCATGACCTACCAGGAGTTCTTCCTCCTTTAAACTGCATGTGACCCTTCCCTGAAGCACACCTACCTCTATAGGCACAGGTTGACCACTTTCAGAGAGTGACAAGGGTCTATTTCTCACCTGTGTCCACTCCACAACACTGACTACACTGTCCTGTGTTCTTTAATAAAACCCCTGACATGTTTACTGATGCCAAGGAAATAAAGAGATGTGTGCTGGACACAGCTCTCCTCCACACAAAGCTGCTAAAGGAGAACATGAGCTGCCCTCAGGTCCCTGAAAGGGCCTTGTCAACCGCAGCACAACCACTCTCCATTCCCAGGGCGCCTAAACTGGCTGTGATATTCCCCAGCTTCGCCTTGGCATTCTCCAGAATCCTCAAACATGCTTCTCTTCCTGTATCAGAAGCACCATGAACTCCACTGCAGAAGAAAAACACTTCTCAGGCTCCACAAAACTGTGCCCAGGTACAGAATTTTTCACATATGAGCTCCAAGAGCAAGTTAAATTTTGGGAACCGTGAGCCACCAAATAAGCTCAGAGAGGGTTAATATCAACATGTGCAACTGCACAGAGAACATTAATGGTTCTGTTTTTAAAGAAGCAAGAAAAAGAGAGCTGAGTAAATGAGCATTTAACCAAAGGCCAGGGCTCCATTTTCTGTTCAGTTTGATTATTTTTTAACTACTTCTTTGAGATCACATTGTTACTGGTTTCCCACTAAAACTGTAAGATAACAAGGTAGACAAGAAAATTGCATTACAAGAATGTACTTCAGCATTACAGCTATCGCTCCCTATTACCTGTCTTGCTTTTCAAGGGTGTCTCTAATCTCAGCTATCTTATGCAGCGTCAGGATGGCATTCCGGCTTATCTGCAGAAGGCAAAGGCTCCAGAGGTATGCTTATTCAAGTCAGATCTTCATAAACAATGTGAAGGGCAGACATTTACAAAACAGCCAATAATTTGGTGTCAATTATTATGTGAAATTTTATACGAAAAACTAAACTACACTAATTTTTTGCATGTTTGTCTTAGATACCAAGCAACGATTTTTCAAAATCTCCATCCCAAAGGATATTTCAATCAACACTTGAAAGAATTAATATATGCGTCTATGTGATGTCAGAGTAGGAGAGTTCTACTTTATGAAATTTTAGCACTATATAACAACATTTTCTTTCATTAGCAATTCATCTATTAAAAAAGCTTGCATAAAGCCAGGCGTGGTGGCGCATGCTTGTAATCCCAGAATTTGGGAGGCTGAGATGGGAGGATCCAGGTTCAAGGCCAGCCTCAGCTACCTAGTGAGGCACTCCACAACTTAGGAAAACTCTGTTTCAAAATAAAGAATAAAAAATAGGGCTGGGGGTATAGCTCGGAGGTAGAATGCCCCTGAGTTCAATCCCCAGTTCCGAAAAAAAAAAAAAAAAGCTTGCATAGCTATCTGTCTAGAGAAAATAGAAATGTTAGTTGAAACTAAAATTTCCACTACCTACTTCCAAGAAAAATGAGCTCTTGTCCATCAAAATTACAAACATAGAGTTGTTTCTATGTAGGTTTCACAGGCTCAGGTCTCCTGATTAAGTATATAGGTTATGGCCACGCACTGTTATCAGGCCAGTACAGATGGGGGCTGATGATGCTGGCCACTCAGTAAAGTCCATCTGGCAGAAAGAACACAGTTCATGTAAATGTCATCTGACCTGGTCCTGGCAGGCCAACCTCTCCAGCTGACCTCTTTTACTTTCATGCAAACTAGGGAGAGATGAGAAAGGTAAAATTATCAAACTTCCCAGGCAGGCTGGAGGCCCTGTCTACACTTGCTTCAATCTGCCCTCAGAGGGGAATGGTGGCAGCAGACTGACCCAACCTGGAGGAGGCCACTCGGAGAAGGGTGAGGTGGGGAAAGCAGACAGCAGAACACTAAGGCTGGGGCCATAAAGACCAACGTGAAGCACTCCGGAGGGCATGCAATTAAAAGCAAGAAACTACATCTGATTTATTCACAAATAGTTACTTGATTTTAAAACCAAGCCATAGATATTTAATAACTTAACGCTTTTTAATTCCAAAAACGAGAAGCCTGACACTGAAGAATATTTGCGACATCAGCCAGGTGGAGACAGGTATAAGAAGATGTACTCCTCCACTGCCTGGTAGGAGCTACAAAGGGCAGAGTCAACATAATAGGATTCCTGCCTAGTTTCCAGGAAAAACAGAAGATCCCAGCTCTCTACTTTCTCCTCTTTACTGCCTCTTCTCAGATCTCCCCTGTTTTTGCCAAAGTTAATGACTTCAATCTGGAAGCACTGGCTGACCACTAGAAAGCCTGGGACCAATACAAAGGGCAAGAACAATTAACTAGAACAATTTGTTGGTGCTGGAGCCCTCCAAGCTCTGATACAAAAGCAAGTCCTCATGTACAGAGGCCTCCTTCTGACTTGCCTTTCATTTTATAAAACTTGTGTAGCAAAAATGATGGCCAAAAGATCTTTTAATAACAGATAACAAACATAAGTAAATCCGGAAATGAGAGCACCTTATGAGCACACAGCAAAGAATTTGAGGGCTGGTGGCTTGGCTGACACCCAGAGCAAGAGTTGACCCACCTCTGACCCGGGCTACCTGTAGAACCCAGGTGATTAGCACTTGTAGAAGCAAAAACGGATAATTAGTTAGGGAAGCTAAAAATCACCCTCAGGAAATTCCATGCCTCAGTGCTTTCTGAACGTCTCTGTCTTCCAGGCAAATCCATTCTCTTTTCATTCTTTTATCTCCTTCTTGAAGGCTAATCCCTCTGTGGGGTATTAATTACTCTGTCACAATTGCATTCCTCCACAAACAAGAGCAACACAATACAATAAGTTCCAAAATAGATTAACTTTTTATTTATCCTTTTAACAACTTAATATTATGTAATTTTATCATTAGCACATATTTTGAGGCACTTTAGAAAGAAAAAGGTAATTCTTTCCTTTGTCTTTAGCTTAACTTTCTGACTTCAGGGGAAAAAAAGCACTAGGAGTATTTCAAAGTAATCTGTACAGCCAATAACTTGCCCACAAAGGTTTTTTTTTTTTTTTTGCTTGCTTATTTATTTATTGTTCAAGAGACCCACTGCATGAAGTCAAATTATACTATTTTTCACAAGACTGACAAGTTGTGGTCACTTGGGGTCCTGGCCCAGAGGAGAGCAGCTCAGGTGCTGACCAAGATGTCAAGTCCTAACCACTAGTATCTGATTCAAACTGCAATGCTGTCTAGGGCTAAATTCATACAAAACTGCAAAGAAAATAAATGCTCATGACACACGCACTAGTAAAGAAAAGTGAGATGGAAAAATGTGCAGAAGACATCTGCTTTCCAGTGACCTGCCCCAGATCTGAACATGAGTCTTGAGGACAACAGGCTCAAAGGTACCTCAACACGAAGCTTAAAATCACAAGTCTTAGCTGGGCATGGTGACTTGAAATCCTAATACTTGGGAGGCTGAGACAGGAAGACTGCAGGTTCAAGGCCAGTCTCAGCAACTTAGCGAAGAGACCCTAAGCAGCTTAGTGAGATCCTATTTCAAAAATAAATAAATAAAAAGGTCTGGAGGTATAGCTCAATGGTAGAATGCCTCTGGATTTAATCCCAATACAAAAAAAAAAAAAGTCTCATTGCAAATAGCTCTACAGAACAATTTTGAGGAGATTCTCTAGCTGCTTGTAAAATGAAGTACAACATATCTTTCCACTAACTCATTTTCCACATCACCAAAGTTCTGAGTAGAAGCCACACTACATTCTTCATGGATGTCCCCCAATACTAACTCCGTTATATTGTAATCACATGCCCCCACCTCTATTAAACTGCAAGCTCCCAAAGACAGGGACATGTTGACTTTACCTGATCAAAGCACGAATCACTGGTATGAAGAAAAGTGCTCACAAAAATGTACAATAGCTACATTAGTTGTGAATTCTCTATGTGAGACACAAACAAAACATTTGTACCATATAAAAAAGGGGAGGGGGACACATCTACTTACCCTTGCAAAAAGGAATGTTAGGGGTTGGGGGTGTAGCTCAGTGGTAAAGCACTTGCCTAGCATGCATGGGCCCTGGTTCTCAGCATGGCAGAAACATGGAATATTGTACTTATCCAGAAATCACTCACCTCCTACCCTGTCCTGTAATCTAACTTCAACTTGAATTGGGAAAATCAAGGCACAATAGGTTGGAAGTCATGGTTATATGCAATTCTTTTTATTTTCTACTTAATTTCCCCAGTTTTTTCCTAGATTTTTACTTTCATTCTTAACTATAATCATCATTTTCTCTCCCCTTTACATTCACTTACCCAAAGCCTTCCATATACCAATAATCTCTAACTGGCAAAACAGAGATTCTGCTCTGATCGTTGAACTGAAAGAGACAATTAGCCCTGCAGTCCTGAACGATTTCACCTGATAAGAGAGAAGGAGTGTTACATGCAGGTAAGAGCTGGTGGGCTTGGCAGCAGAGAGACCAGGATCAAACCCCTGCTCATCGCTTAGCCACATGACCTTGTCCAGCACCAATCACCATCAATGATCTGAGAGCATGCAACCAGACCACCCCACAGGGCACTAGAGCAATCGGTGAGAGGATATATGCAACGCCCCCAGTAAAGAGGCTGGGATCACAAACCAGCTGTTGCTACTATACACTGCTTCACCACTACCCCCCCCCCCAACTCTGCTATGTAGTCAGTGTAGGTTTTTGTGGTATTTACACACAATCAGACTCTGGAACTTCGCCATACTTATCCCAGCTCTCTCCCCCAAATAAACCCCTGAGTCAAAGTCCATGGGACCCTACTATACCCTCTGGCATTAGGGCTTGTTTTGAGACCTATGGAAACCCCCTGAACTATTACTAGAAGGATATCTGAACTAAGGTCATCTTATGAAAATGTTATTCGAACATTCCCATTATACGCAATCAGTCAAAATTCTCACTCTTTTTACTTAAAAAATGTCCAGCAATAAACATCTATGCCTAAGAATCACTGAGGCCAGAGATTGTGTATTACATTCAACTCTGCTGCCCACGCACCTTCTAAGTGCATGGCCCTCAGTAGAAGGTCAGAAGCTGTTGCATGAGTGAACAAATAAGTGGACGGCCAGTGCTTGAGCCAGTAGGTAAGAAACTACATTTATAAGGAGGACTGAATACACAAAAGCACTCGCAAAGACATTATACACAGTTCTCACTAGCGCATGAAGACTTTTCAGCTCAAAGCCCCGACCAGAATCCCATACTGTATTTAAAAAATTATTTCCTTGCTAAAAGTCTCTTTTCAAAGATTCTGTGATTGCCTCGGGCTAACTTGTCCCAATCCATGTTTTTAAGAAGAAAAAGCTTAAAAGACATTTTATTTTCTCTTGCTATATAGGTCTAGCGCCACTGCAAAGCATGGTAAAAGGAACTTCGGGAAAGATGGAGTTACCAAGAGAATTGGACGTGCCTTGAATGGAAAGGCATGTTTCTGATGATTTATCCTCAGAGCACTCAAAGTTGCAGACTCAATCGGATTCCTCCTATTAACAACAAACGCCAAACCAAAGGGATTTAAAATGGGAGGACAAACCTCCTCTGCCTTCCACGGGTTCCCAAGCAAGCTGCCTTGAGTTTGGCTTTCAGAGATCAGCACTCTCCTCTTACTTCCTTAACCCAAGTTGACCTTCGACAGAACTCAGAGCAAGGAATTTATTGAATCAGGACTAATGTTGAAAGAGCACTAGACTTGGAACCAAGAAAACCACTTTCTAGTCCAGCTTGTGTCTCCAAACAGCTATGCTCCTTGGGTTGTTTGTTTCACCTTTCCAGACGCTGATCTCCTCAACTGTGAAATGAGACTTTGTAGAAGATCACTAAAGTTCCTTGCTCCACCAGGACATGGAAGATACGTATTCAGGTTGGAAGACGGCCAACATTGCTCTCTGGCTACTGACTGAATTGCGTGGCTTCTTAGTTTCCTGAGACGTTGGCCTAAGAAAATAAGATCTCGACAAAAAACATGGAAGAACCAGCACTCAAAGCAGTGAGAGAGGCAAGAGCTTCCAACGGTGGGGTTCCGTGTGAAATGGCACCAATGCTGCCAAATGCATCTGCAAAGTTCGACTTTAAAAGCAGCCTGAAGATATAAGAAGTCATACTATATTTTCTTTTATAAATCTAGGAAAGACCACTTTCAATTAATTTAAAAGTAGTATTTTGAAAGTGTTATCAGAAGAACATATCTCTCCCACTTTTGACTTCCCCCTTTTTTTCTACTAAACCCTGAAGATAGTTTCAAAAAATTCAACCTTTCTCCATTAACTGCCTTTCCAGTGTGGGAAAAAAAAAAAAAAAAAAAACAGATTTGCTGCAGGCTTGGTGCAATTTCTGAGCTAGGGCATTGTTTCCAAGGTAACGAGTTAAAAAAAAAAAAAGGCACAGACAGGTCTAGGACATTTAATATGTAGATGAACTAGGTCACTGTTATTTAGCTAATAGGCAAGAGGATAGATTAAACCCTTCTTTCTTCTCCATTTACACCAGGAAGAATTATTTGGGGCTCTTACAGCAGACATGATGCTTCTCCTTTGGCAATGTGGCTTCAAAATACAAAACTCCAGAGAGAGAGTTTGTGACAGTTAATCAAGAGAAAAGCAGCTTCTGTCGAGAAGGTCTGAATGGAGAAAGGAAAGGGATCGTGCAGCACTGAATCTAATTGCAGACACTTGTTTTTGCAGTTCCCTTACAGACAGGAACAATGGCACAGCACATGCACCCTGCCAACTCTCCACACAACGGGCACTTATAATTCCCATTCTCATCTTCCCACCAAGCCAGCAGCGTGCACAAGAAACTCACAGTTCCTTCAACGGAGGAGTGACTTTGGCTTCCAAATGGAAGAGGGGAGCCAAGGAGGTGGTGCCCTGCCCTACCCCCTTGGACAAAGGCAGAGGATTGAATGCACTGGCAGTCGGGAGACAGCGGAGCCAAAAGCCAAAGGGAGTAGCTTTTCCTGTGACGGGTCTCCTCCGATGACCAGCATGCAGCGTGGTCAGCATGCCGGCCAACCACTGCATCCCAGCCTTCCTTCCACCAAAGTGGAGGAAGCCAAAGATGAGAAGGGCTGTCCAATTCATAACCCTGAAGTAACAAAACAAGGAGACGCTCTGGGCGATGTGGGAAGAGATGATGGAGAAACTGTGTGTGTATCAGCAATCCAATTAGAGAGCCCTAGCTGGCACAGGCGGGCCAGAACTCACAGCTACAGAGCCCTGGAGCACTGAGACGCCATGATTTCTAGAGTTCTGGGCTGCAAACAAAAACCCATTGTGTTTTCTTGGCCAGCCATACTGCCAATTTGTCTCACACCTTCTAAAGGAGCCTAATTATTAGTCTCTTCCTCGGCTGTCTGCCTGTTTCTCAGCTCCATGAAAAAGAAACATATATTGCACTAAGAAGGTGGAAGAGACGAGAGCAAATTGGGAACAGGATCTCCTTCTATCCAAATACAAAAAAAAGCAAGGCACAGCACCATCTCTACATAGACCACAGGCTTGGACCTGAGGCCATGAACCCATCTACTTCCAAGCTTTCTAATAATAACTGGCCTCGTTGGCATTTCCCTACACTCACTTTGTCAGTTCACTTTGAGGGGTTTTTTGCAGTGCTGGGGATGTCTATGCCAGGAAAGCCAATGAGCTACACCCCCAGTCCTTGCTTTAAGGTCTTAAGTTGACCCGATCTCCAGCACCCTCCTGTCCAGCACAGGCTCCCACTGTCTATTCAGCAAGCTGGATATTCTGTGACACTTTTAAGAGACCTTTCACTTTCCCGTTTTGTAAAAGTGGTGTGTCTCAGAAAGTTAAAAAAGAATTAACCTCATCATGGCTTGCAGGTTAAAAAATAAAATAAAATGAAATAAAAAGGCATTAAGTTTCCAGGATACCACTGAGCCTTTTTAAAGATGAGCCAACTGTGCCAATGTCACACAAATGGGGTGACGGGTAACGGAGACGGCAGAGGATCACAGGAAATCTGTTTCTACCATATGCCTTACCAAGTTAAGAAAGGGCAGTGTTAGGTGTTAACTTCAATTTAAAAAAAAAAAAAAAAAGTTACAACCCCACTTTTCTGTGGCTGAGTCTGTCACTTCTGAAAAAGAAAGTTTAAATTATCACTGTCAATTTTTAACAGAATTGCTTCTCTCAACTCTTGCTTTTGATACATTTAATATAATTTCTTCTCTCTTCCCATAGGTCCTTCAGTTTATTTCCACTTGCTGTTGTAAACATTTTCCAGCTTTCCCATTTTTCCTGATACTTAGAAGTAAAGAACAAAGATATTAAGATTAAACAATGGAAAAATGAAGCCCCAAAAAACCTAGTTATGATATTCAAAGAGATAGGTTTGTCCTAAGGCATATTTATCTATACTAGAAGAACTTCGCCAAAGGGAAATATAAGCACTACAATAACTTGTGTGCTCCTGGAAGACTTCAAGAAATATTGTTTCTCTAACTTGAACATTGAAATAATGTCACTGGGTTTACATTTAATAACATCGTACACTTGTAGAGCGCTTTGTTTTTCAAGGTGCCTTAACTTATAAGGTACCATTTTAACCTTTTAATAAAAGGATAGATCAAAAACCCTAGAAGGATATCAAGAAACTAAGCTACTACTATGACATTCTGCAGATGAGAAAACTGAGGCTCATACCAGGTAGAGTGCCTTACAACTAGAATCTACACCCTTGACCCCTCATGCAGTTCTATGACACTTCCTTCTTCCTTCTATGTGGGAACCAAGTGTGCCATGGATGGGAGCATGCTGCAAACCACACTGGGTTATCTGTAATGCCAGGCAGCTGTACACCGCCACACTGTGAATCCCTGCACAGCAAGCACTGGTCAGCAAGTTGGACAAACATATTACTGCACTGTAGTATTTCTTACATATTTCTTAGGTAAGCTAATCTGCTGGGACTAAAACCAATCCTGGTTTGAAAGAGGGATTGAGACCCTAAAGGTGGGTGCTTAATAGCTGGATTCCTAGAAGAGGCCAGAAATACTCCCAGGGTTTTTACATCAGGCCTCTGATGATGGCTCTAACAAAGGAAAGCGAGAAGGCAATTACCAAGGAATTTAATTCCCTATAAACACCAATTTAGAGTAATTGACGAGGGGGTGAGGGGTGCCTTTCTTTCCTCCCTAGCAGGATTTCTTCACATTAGCCAGATAATTGCTTCCGTTCTCCAATTGCCTATACCCACAACTGGAGGCTAGTATGCCAGCCACATACAGAATACCAGAAATAGGCTCAAAAATGAAACAGTAATAATGTAACTAAGCTTTTTTTTTTTTTACAAATACTATACCACGGCACAAAAATTTTTATTACCTTGTGCTTAGTAGATTTTCTCTGATCAAAGTGTAAAAAGTGTTGGACCAAAATAAACTGAATCTTCTATCTGGTGTTGCAATGTCAATAGAAGCATATCATGAGAATGTAGCTATGGAAGGTGGTGTCTTTTCCCCCGTGTTTTTATCCCTTTTTAAGAATCCACTGAATTATTTCAATAGCACATCAAGCTCCATTTATGTAGTCGCATCTCTTCCCTGTGCTGCAATCACAGGTAAGGAGCCTCCCATGAGCAGATTTGCTCTTGGCATCCCAGCCTGCTGTGTGCAATTCCAGTCACATCACTACACATCCTGTAGGCGAGCGGCACAATAAGGACCAGGAAATGAAGGCGCCCCATCTCCATTTCAAAAGGTGCCATGTTAACAAAAGTTTAGCATATTGCATCAAACTCTTCTCACCTCATTCTTGTGGTTCAAGCAAGTTATGAAGTAAATATGGTGCTACCAGACACACAGTTCTATGAAACCGTGGGCCTGAGCCAGGAAGCTACCCAACAAAGGAAGGGGATGGACTCAGGTTTACCAAACGCCTACTGTGTGCTGGCATAACACTTGTTACTGTCACTTATTTCACCTCATCTCCATTTCCAGAAGCCCCTGTGCAGCGGATATTCTCATCTGACAGGAGGAAGCAAATGAGTTGCTCACTCAAGTTCACCGTGCTGATCAGTCAGGATGCAAAGGAGTCTCCTGTGGCTGCTACTCATTGCCCAAGCTGGGCCCCTCAGGGGTGACGGGCTCCTTCAGCCCGGTTACCAGCACTAACTGAGAGGGGCTGGGGCTGACTTTGGACGACCTTAGGCAGGAATTGCCTGTGATCTAAACTGCTTCAATAAGGATAGGGAAGCTCTAGGCCATCAACAGCCAGGCAGTGCAGGTGAACCCGGTCCTAGACTCCCAATACTGCCCAGAAGAATAGACCCCTTCCCTCAAAAACTCAGTAACCCACTTCAACTCACATTGATACCCCAAACATACAAGTTGCTGATATCTTCAGACATTTAATTCCCTTAAATTTGGGGTTTTTTAAATCAAATTTAGGTTTATCTGGACAAGGTAATAGCTATGAATTTTCAGGATCTTAAACTATGAGTTCTTCAAATAGCCGATTCTCCAAGTAACCAGCCACCCAGGCAGGATCTCAAAAGGCGAGCAGGAACACACACGTGGGAGCTCAGTGGACCTCAAATTCCAGTGTGTACATCAAGGATGAATCACAAGTCCTACGTCTCTGCCCTCGGGTGTGTGGCCCATTAGAAACCAACAACTCCACCCCAACAGACTTCTCCCTAATTTCACATGTTCTCTTCATTTCAGATGTAAGACGGAGAGTCTGCTTTTTTTTTTTTCCAAGTTCAAAGGCAGGAGCAAAAGGAACTACAGTGATTTAACATCAAAGAAGCAGAACAAGAGGAAAATATGCCAGCTAATAATTCTATTCTGTTGTTATTTATACTCCTTAAACAATAAAAGTGCAAAGTTTGCCAAAGACTTACAGGAAAATCCTGTTGAAACATACACTTTAAGAAGTCTCCGGAAGGTTTCTGGAGAAAATAACACATAACCCAGAAGGCTGTTTATTGCTAGAGTTGAAATGGTCTAATAACATGAAAGTACAAATAATTCTCAATTTCATACAGATTACAGTCTAAAAAGCCATTTTTATTGTAATCCCAGCATTTGGGAGGCTGAGACCGGAGGATCCGGGTTCGCGGCCAGCCTCAGCTACCTAGTGAGGCACTCCGCAACTTAGTGAGACTCGGTTTCAAAATAAAGAATAAAAAATAGGGCTGGGGTTATAGCTCGGAGGTAGAATGCCCTTGAGTTCAATTCCCAGTTCTGCAAAAAAAAAAAAAAAAAAAAAAAAAAAAAAAAAAAAAAAAAAAAAAAAAAAAAAAAAAAAAAAAAAAGCCATTTTTAAATTGACTTTTTGAAACTGGGACTTGTTATCTATAGAGACAAGGTCATACTTAGTAGTTTAATTTACAAGGACTGCTACAAATCCCTTAGTTTTTAACAGAAACCTTTTTTTTTTTTTAAATCAAATTTGAGGTATAATTTACTTAAAACACCCTCATTTTTCATATATAGTTAAATGTGCTTTGACAAATGCATACACCCATGTAACCATCCCTACAATCAAGACATAGAATATTACCATTACTCTGAAAAAATTCCCTCATTAACCCCTCTGTGCCAAACCCCAGGCAACCACTGATCTGCTTTCTATAACTACAGACTAGTATTGTCTGCCCCAGAATATCACATAAGTGGATTCATAGAGTGTGCTCCTGTGTTTCAAACTTTTTAACTCCACACAATTATCCCACATTTCATGCATGCTGTTGTATATATTTGTAAATGTGTTCCTTTTTGTGGCTAAGCCACATTCTGTTGTGGAAATACCACAAAATGTCCAATCATTTCCTGGGGGATGGATACTTGGGTTGTCTCTAGTTTTGGGCTAGTGTGTACAATTCTGATATGTACATTCACATATGTGGTTTTTATGGACAAATGTTTTAATTGATCTTGGATAATTCCTAAACGGTTTCCTAAAATGCCTGTACTATTTTACACCGTGATGAATAGCAAAAATTAAGAGCTGATTTACAAATGTCTTTTTAATCTTCATCATGTCTGATATTGTCACCACTGGTCTGATAAGAAGGAAGAGTGTGGTATAACATTGAGAAGAATGCCCTCCCTATTTTTGGCAAAGCTAGAATCATCACTCATTTCAAAATATTTTTGACAAAGTCCCATTTATATACCTTTCTGTTACTTCCTTGCCTACACAGACGCCCAGGTACTCCTTGCACACCTACAAACCCTCCTGTACACCCTGCTGAAGCTCTAGAGCATAGCTTACTTCAAAGTGTCCCACTTCCAGAACTACATTCTGACTCTTTCCTACCTCTCCCCTACAAATCAAAATGTTTGCCCCTCTCTTGTACTGCTCTCATATAGGGATTAGGAAGACAATTTGATTAAATGGACCTTTATGCAAAGGACTAGTAGTCCTTTTAAATGAATATGCTCAAAGGTTCAAGGGATGACTGCCTATAGTCCTACAATACCACTCTTATTCCAAATGGGTTCCAGACATACATGACACAGAGCAACACAATAAAGTAACATGAAATCGTGGGAGGTTGGTGCATGCAGTATGGTGGGGGAAGAGATATCACTTTAGGGTAGGAAGTCCACTGTGTTTACAGGCTAGACCTGCCTGGTCACATTATCCACCACCCCACATTATTTCCGCTTTTCACAGTTTCTCTCCTTCTTCTATACCTCACAACTTCTCATAAAGTCTCAGGTTCTTTTTACATTAGAACCCACAGTAATGGTAGCAGGGTGGTAGGGAAGGGATGCCATCTGTGAGCGGCATGTTGTCATCAACACAGAGCAAGATCTTTAACTAGCAGTTCTTTAAACGTTGTCTGCCCGGCTGGCACTCTGCAACACAGCATTCTCAATCCTAGGACCACATCTACATGATTTGCTGAAGAACCTCCCTCCCTGCAGCCATATCATTATTATCGCATGTCTCCATGATGTTGCTAAAGGACATTTACCCCGGGCTTTTTATAAAAGATCAGATTTCAGAAGCTCAAGTAAAGAAGCAATTTTTGCTATCAAAGCATGTCTGTTGTTGACTGATTTGAGCCTAAAACTATTATTAGTTAGCCAGCTCACACTGAGGCATTGGAACAGAAACAAAATCAGAGCCTTTGATCCACCAATGCCACTGTGGTTTTTGTCTTCTGCTATCTCAACCCTCAGGAATAAAGTTACCCAGAGAGCTGAGATATCAGCCAGGAAATGAACAAAACACTTCTGGCTTATGCAACCGACTTAGGGTGTTAGTGGAAGGAACACATTCGAGAGGGTTAGAACTGCTTCAATTAAATGACATCAAGTTCACGTACCACAGAGTGCAATGTAATCCGGTGGGCTGATCCTGCAGCGGGCTGCACACGAAGCTCTTCTTCACAGTGGAAGGCAGAGCTGGTGCCCACTCTGGCTCCATAGCATTTCTTCTCCCCCAGCCCCCCCAGCCCCGCCACTTACTCCACAGCCTGAAACCAGCTCCAGCCATCAGAGCACAGAAAAGCCACAAAAGCTCTCTAATGACTTCCGAGTTGTGCAGACTCTAAGTCAGCCCAATCCTAATAGGCACTCGAGAAACAATTACTTTCTTGAATTTCTGGAATTACTTTGGTCATTTGAACTACCACTCTATTCTCTTACCATTTCCTGTTCCCTGTCTGATACTCACTTAGCCTTTGGAGTGGTATGAAAATAGGCTGAGCTGGGACGAAAAAAGAGTATTAGTCATTTCCATCACCAGGCATTTCACTGTGATGTCCCGGCTCTCCAGGTAAAGCCAGGATCCTCACTCTGGGAAATAAAACAGCTCCTGAGTAACTCTCCCCCTCCCTAATCACCCAGGCTTCAGCTACATTCTATTCTTGATACCAAACAACAACAAAAGGTTATTTTAGTCAATTCCTGAGCTTTGGGAATACTGTGTTCCAGAAAAACAAATACTTTGTAACATGACAGAGCCCCCACATCTCTGATACCTTGTCATTCTGGAACAGGAAGGGCTGCGATGAATCCACAAGAAACCACCTTCTAAAACAGCTAACCGCATAAGATATAGTAATGGGAACAAGACAAGAAATACTCTATCATAATCGAGGCAATAGTGGGATTTATACTTCAATACAATATGGTACCTGAGGTTCCAATTTTCCAGAAATGTGGACGAACTGGAATGAGCCCAAGGGAGCTTACATTTAGAGAAAGATATGTTCCTAAAAATTTAACAACTCTTTAAACCCCAAGAGACAGGAAAAAGAAAAGAGAATATTTACTGAGCCCATGCTATCTTCTTAGAACCCTTTCTTTATACAGCATGACTCTTCATTTAAGTTTCTAACAGAGCCCCATCAAGCAGGTCTCCTGCTATTTATCTGGTGGGGAAACCAAGGCTCAAAGATACTAAGTAGCTTGCCCAGGGATACCCAGCTAGGATTCATCAACACTGGACCACTCAGACCTGACTCCTACAATACCAAGTGCTTACCAGACACTTTAAACTCATTACATCCAAAACTGAATTAACTCCTCATATGTTCTACATTAAATATAAGAGAAATATTTTAAACAAATGTTTCCATGAAGTAAGACAGTTCATGAACCCTTAATAATGATAGTAGGTTATTAGTAAGCTACTACTTATGCCTCCTTTGCCCTCTTTCCTCCCACTTCCTCTTCCTTCCTCTCTATTAAAAAAACTATTTCAGAAAGTCTGGATTATCAACCTGTCAGAAGAAAATGGCTATTTTTTTTTCTTTTTTCTTTTTTTTTTTTTTGGTACTGGGGATTGAACTCAGGGGCATTCTACCTCCGAGCTATACCCCCAGCCCTATTTTTTATTCTTTATTTTGAAACCGGGTCTCACTAAGTTGCGGAGTGCCTCACTAGGTAGCTGAGGCTGGCCTCGAACCCAGATCCTCCGGTCTCAGCCTCCCGAATGCTGGGATTACAAGCGTGTGCCACCATGCCCGGCTTGAAAATGGCAATTATTAACCAACAACTTGGCTAAAGTTCAGTTGTATGGGTGCGAGTTAACTCCCTGAAAAATATGTCGCATCATTTCTCCAAAGCTGGTTCCAGGACTCTTCTGTGGATAACACCGTCCAACATACAAGCAGAGCAGGTGAGAAGGGCAGCAATGGTCTCCACCTGAGCCCACCTAACCCAGCAGCTAGCTCAGCTAACTTGGTCTTGTAGAGCAAGATCTTCTGCATGGATCACTTGGGCCTTGACTGAATGAATGTCAGAAGATGACAAACAGAATTTTAAGAAAAATACTCTGCAGAGTACTATAGTTCATTTATAAGGCTAACTTAAAATACTTTATTCACACAGTCCCCCCCCCCACCTTGGTGCAGTGTAATTTCACATCATATTGGGGTATAGAGTGTCAGAAAAATACATGCACATGGCTATTGGTGCCCTCCCCACCAGGCCCCTCCCCTCTTCCTCCCTCTCCCCCCTCCTCTTGAGATTGAAATTGGTAATTTTGTATATATTCATAACTTTATTTCAACTGTTACATTCTTTATGACTTCATTTCCTGTCCGCCCTTATTTCTGAATCTTTCTAGCTTCCACATATAAGAGAAAATATACATCTACTTGTTTGTTGAGATTAGCTCTACTCACTTAGTATAATATTCTTGAGTTTCGTCCATTTTCATGTAAATGGCATGATTTTGTTCTTTTTTACAGCTGAGTAAAATTCCATTGTGTGTATATACCAAAGTTTAGTGATCTATTCACCTGTTGACAGATATCTAGGATGGTTCCATAATTTGGCTATTATAAATTGACGTGGTCTTTTAAATGTACTGACCCAAAGCTATAATCTCTCTCAATACAGGTTGAGTACCCCTTATCCAAAATGCTTGGGACTAGAAGTGGTTCCAATTTTCGAGTTTATTTATTTATTTATTTACTTACTTACTTATTGTGGGACTAGGGATTGAACCCAGGGGCATTCTACCTCTGAGCTACACCCCAGCCCTATTTTATTCTTTTATTTTGAAATCACTAAGTTGCTGAGGCTGGCCGTGAACCTGCAATCCTCCTTGTCTCGGCCTCCCACATACTGAGATTACAAGAGTACACCACCATGCCTGGCTTCAAAGTTTTTTAGATTTAGAAGTATTTCCATAGAATTCACTGGCTGACTGCCCCTAATTCTGAAATCTGAAATCTGAAATACTCCAACAAAAGTTGTAGGTTTTGGAACATTTCAGAATTTTTATTTCTGAAGTAGGGATACTCAACCTGTACCTTTTCCCTGTGAAAAGCCACAGGAATCACTTTTATAAAAAGTTGTTTTGTGGTTTCTAAGCAATCTAAAAATGGAGATTTACATGTGGCAATTCAAAATTCACCTGTCTATAGTTAGTGTATATTTTTTTCTACACTGTATCTTAGCTGTCTATCCAACAGGGCTCAGGAAAATCATGGAGGGCTGTGAAGTAAATACTCCCTCCTGCTATTCTTTGCTGTGTGGTCTTCACCGAGTATTCTCACCTGAAGCAGATAAACTCCAACCCTGCCCCTAGATTCCAGAGTTTGTCCTGGCTACCTAACATGAGGCCCATGTTAGAATCTCACTGCTGTCTCGGAACAAGGCATTTTACACTATGGTGCCTTTCTCCCAAGGGGCAGCTGAACGTGTTCTTGTACAGCAGTCTCGGCAACTTTCAGCAATCAGGACCATCTAAAATTATGCATGTCACAGAGCCTACATTTTAAATCAAACCGCCCTAAATAAGCTTTCCAAATCAATCTACCTAGCCATTTTCATCTGATGCAGTAACAGACAGACCTTAAAGAAGCTTGATTTCTGAAGACCCTTCACGTCGGAGATGATCTTTGCTACATGAAGCAACTATTCAAGTTTGATTCTAGCTTTACCCCGTTCTGAAAATTCATGCTCAGATTTGCACTTTCCAAAAGAACACAGGACAAACGCAAAACATTCAGACCACAACACCTTCCGAAGCACTTGAGGTCTTCCGCATGAGCTACTTCAAGCAGATAAAGAGCATCTTTTTCAGCACTACATGCTGTTTTTAAGACAAAACCATAATGAATATATAGGTAGACAGATAATTTGCATGTGTTGGGGGGAGAATTGGGACTTGAATTCAGGTGTGTTTTACTGCTGAGCTATACTCCCAGATTTACTTTTATTTACTTTTTTGTTTACTTTTGTTTTGTTTTGAAACAGGGTCTTTCTAAATTGCTGAGTGTCTCGCCAAGTTGCTGAAGCTGGTCTTGAACCTGTGATCCACCTTGATCCAGCCTCCCAAGTACTGAGATTCCAGGTATGCACCATGTTCAGCTAGATAATTCTTAAACACAAAGTGTTTAAGACCTTCTGTCTTGTCCTTCACTTCTCACCCCAGATTGAACAGTATTATTAAGAAAATATATTTTGAAGTATTTATATGTTGAGAAACTTGCTTTTAGTTTTCTGAAACAATAGAAAAGCTAATATTAGTGACAGCTTCAGTGAGACAGCTTACAAAGTTACTGGATGCATATAAAAGGAAATGAGGAATTGAATACAAAAGTCTTTTATTCCTTAATTTCTGTGACTATTTTTTAAGGAGGAAAGGAAGCAGAAAAAGAAAGCTTTTCAGTTTGGTAAAAAAATAAATAAATAAAAAGTACAATTTGATTCTAAAAGCCTTTCTGTGATTCTCATTCCAAATTTTAAAATTCACTTTCAACTTGATGAAGCATTTCTGAATAGTCACAAAGGGAATGTGATTTGCAAGAAGGTGAAAGACAGGAAGGCCCTCATCAGGAGATAGTCTCATTAGCATCCTCAACGCCCATGCCAAAGGCCATCAGTGTGCTGGTAAACGGTCAATGCCTGGAGAGCATGCCAGCACCCTCCTCATTATTCAGAGTATAACAGCACCATCGTGTCTCCCCACTCCTTAGAGCTAACCCAGCTGAGTCTGCAGCAGGATGGGAAGTGAGCTCTTCCAAGAGCCACATGCTAGAATCCCATGAGCCAGCAATCCCACATAACTATTTCTACTAAAAACCAATTGTTGAAGTGGAAAAAAGAGTCACAAGAAAGGTCACCTCCAAATCTCCAGGAGTGTTTGGTAAAACTGCTGAGGATGGAGACATATACATGGAGACATGGTAAAATTGTGAACATTAACCCCCGAAAGAGTATGTCACCTAATGGTATGATTTGCCTTCTTTAAGAAAGAATTCTAATACCCACCGTGTTTCTTTTTTACCTTGGTTTCCAAGAATCTCACATTCAAATGTAATGCTTATTTGCAATAACGTCACTAACCTAATGTATTTGGAATAATTACTTCCCCTTTCCCCTTCGTTGTTGTTGTTTGGGGGTTGGGGGGTGCTGGGGATTGAACCTAGAAGCATTCTTTCTCTGAGCTACATCTCCAACCCTATTTTATTTTATTTTTATTTTTTCATTTTGAAACAGAGTTTCATTAAGTTGCTGAGGGCCCCACAAGGTTGCTGAGGCTAGCCAATAACCTGTGATCCTCCTGTCTCACCCTCCCAAGTACTGGGATTACAGGTATGTGCCATCACACCCAGCTCAGGTTTTTATCATTTATTTGTACTTTGTCCATCCTATTGTCTACATATATATTTTGTTCCAACCTTCCTTAAATACTTTTTCCTTATAATTAGAGTAAATTTTTTAAAAGAAACCATGTGTGATGTCTTAGATGAAATTTATACACACTGTACCTACACATGAAGTGGCACTTTTATCCTGAGGATTTCACAAAAAAATAATTTTAACTTTGGAACCCTATTCATTATAGCATAACATGCTAGACAAACTGCTATAGTGTGAATGAACAAAATAAATTCTGCTTGAATTCACAGGAATCGAGACTGCGTAACACAGACAGCCCCTTCCCCACCAGAGACAGAGATACCTATGGCAGGAGTCTTCATTTCCTGATTTAGTCCCTTGGATCCCTTTTGGATTCAGATTTTTTTTTAAAGTCCTGGAACTTTCCCAGAAAAACTTACATACTCACACACACTGTATGACATATAATTTCCGGGCATTTACAGACTCCTAGCTCCATCTGGGTTCCTTCTTGATATGGAAATGGTAGGTAAGGTAAGTTTCCACTGGAGTCAGCTACATGGAATCTTCTGGTGTCCAACATACTCATCTCTGGAGCTCCACAGGGAACCCCAGGTTTCTGGCCCCTTCTGCATCCCCAGTGAATTGCTACCAGGAGAACCAGTCTTCTGTGATAATCCACAGTCCCAACACTGGCAAGCAATGGATGACAAATGAGGCCCAGGTCTCCTGACCCCAAAGAAGTCTAGTGATTTTCATCTCTACTGGTATAGAGTAGCAGGATGCTTCTTTCCAGGAAAAAAAGAGAAAGAAATAAAATGTATAATACTGTCCCACTGTCATGGAGAAAACATTATATAAGTGCAATACATTTCCAACTACAGAAAAATACACATGCTGCCTCCTTCATCAGTGTCTCTGCCTAACATCATTCTCTAGTTTTAAGGTTTTTGAAGACTTTTTCACTAAGACATATTCATGTCTTCTTCTTCCCATCTGTCTCTCTAAATTGGTTTCCTTGTTTCCCTAGAAAAGAACTGCATTTATCAATAAATGGTATATATTTCTGCTTACTGAGCAAAGCCTCTCACCGTAAACCAAAGTTTACACCACTCCCTTGGACAGGACTTAAATTTAGAAGGTTTTGTGTAGTCAACTAGAATTAGACTAAAATCCCAGTGGTCTAGGGGGTAGTAACAAGAACACATGGGGGAAAAAATCAACAACAACAACACTTGGCCAAGATTTTCAATCCCATCTGTTCTATTAAATTCAACTAAAAAAAAAAAAAAAAATACTGCGGTCCAAGCTCCACCTATGACGAATGAAATCAGATGTGCTGGGGGAGGGATCTGGGCATTGGACTTTCTAAAGCTCCCCATATTACTCCACTGCACAGCCAGTGTGAAGAATGCCCAAGCCAGATGATGGCTGAGGAAGGAGTGCTGGGTACAGGGCCAGGACAGAGTCTGAGGTGGTGGCTGGAATGCTGGATGAAGGTGTCTACAAGAATCCGTATTCTGAGCCACAGTGGTGATAGCCAGCAGACCCTGTAGCCCTGGGAACAGAGCAGACAGTGAAGGACAGTCATGGTGAGCATGGCCTGGGCCCAGCTCCATCTGCTCTGTGTCTGGGTGCAGGTCTACTCCATGCAGACTTTCCTCTGACTCACCAGTGTGTTAAAAGGCAAGGTTTCTGGCACTTGCTCACCATCACCTCCACCTCTCAGTGCCTAATGACCACATCACATCCTATCAATGCCTCAAACTCCTCTTCTCTGGATGGTCAAGGCACAATTTATCCCTTACCCTGAGGGAGCAGGAGGCCCCCCACCCCTAGAAACACAGCCTGGGAGAGGTCAGGGAAGCGAGTGCTGAGCCTGAGGACAATGGGCAAGAAAACCAGCTGGGGCCAAAGGCTTCTGAGAAGAGGACACAAGGTGAGTCAGAGGCCATGCTACTGGTTTCTTTGGCTTCCTAAGCACTTAGCCTTTGTGCACAGAGCATGAGGCAGGCCTAAATGATTCCAGAGTCATTACTCCAGCAACAGCAGGGAAAGGCCCCAGGCCTAGACAGCATTCCCCATCTGAGCTGCATCTAGTTCCTAGCATAGGAAAGATTTTCTTTTAAGACTTGATGATAGGTAAACCAACTTTTTTCCTGTTTGGGGTTTGAAATTCACTATGAAAACAGACCCTTCCTCATGAGCAGGACTAGTCCTGGCCATCTTACGGGCTCCAGCAATTACTGGATCACACAGAGCTCAGGATACCCTTGCTCAGTGAATGAACTGTATCCAAGAAGCACAAGCAAGGGTAGATACAAGGATCAGTCTGACTAATCTAGAGCGACAGCAGACACATCATAACATGTTTTGTGGTAGCCCTTCAACTCACCCAGGGTCCTTTCCCCACCCTACTGTTAGGTCAGGAGGAATGAGGACTAAGGTGATAGAAAGCATCCTAACATCCTCCCCTGGCTCTTTCTAGTACTAAGTTACCCTAGGCTGCAGGGCATGCTGAGGCACACCTATAATCCCAGTGACTTTGGAGGCTGAGGCAAGAGGATGCTTCAGCCCAGGAATCCAAGGTCAGCTTGAGCAACATAAGAAGCCCCGGTGTCATAAAATTAACTAATTTTAAAGGCACCCTTTGGTTAAGTCAGGCATGTGGTACCCAAGGAGAAAGCACATTTCTCTCTGGAAGCTAGGGGTACCCCTACAACTCTAAGCGATAGGATATGAATGGATGTGGTATGTTCATCTTTGGGGTCACCATCTTAAAGACACAGCCACTTGCACTGCTGGCTAAGACATGGTGACAAATGGAACCACTTGGGCAGCAAGGAGTGGAGGAAGGCAAGGCCACCCCCCTCCAGCCCTGACCACTCAGCTCTGGATCATGATCTGAGGACCCAATGTACTTAGGGATATCCTTGTCACAGGAGATTAAATCCACACTCTAGCAGTGAGGCTTCCTCCTTTACAACTGGAAGTAAAAGTATTGACTCAATCTTATTAATACCAAGAATCAAATAAAATATTCAAGTACAAATGCTTTGAAGGTAGAGGAGCAAGCAGCCTCTGCATACAAATGTGAGTGTAGCTATAGCCAGGCAGCACAGACTGGTGGGAAGTACTGCCCCAGAAGGAAACTAGAATTTCCTGCTAAACCACAATACTACTATTTTTGACAAGACACTAAAATGTAAATTCGGCATGGTAACAAAAACATTTTAATATGACAGGTGTTTACAAACATGATTGGTCTGCGTTGATTGTTCAAATATGTCCATTAAAACTGGTGACACACACAGGAAAAAAGTGAGGAGGGTTCATGTGGTGTGCACAGGACTGAACATGGTTCCAGTCCTGTCTTGCCTGGTGAGACCAGGGCCTTCTAGGCAAGTGGGGGGCCCGGAGCTCAGTAAGGTTCTCCTGAGCAGAGCAGCAAGCGACCCTTGTGGTACCTCTGGGGGAGGTTAGAACTGGACTAGGCTAGGCTTGGTGAGTTGCTTTCATGAGAAATAGAAAAAGATTGACCCAGCTCCAGGCCTTGATGGGTATTGGGTGGGCTACATTTTAGTGGATTCTGCCCTTTAACTTACCCTCAGCCAATAGCGCTTGGGCAGAGAACCACCTCACAACTGCACATCGGACCCCATCCCAAATTTAAAATGTGTATGGCATTACTATCAATAATACAGTTAGACCTGATGTTTCCTGGGGATCCCAATTCTAGAGAGAAACTACCACCCACCAGCAAATCCATCAGAATTGCTTCACAGGAAGCTGAGGTATATTTCATTCTTGAGAAAAACTAAGTGAACTCTCTTCCTATCCCGGGGAGAGAGGAAGGAGAAGCAAGCTCCAAATTTTGCAAAAGACAGGTTGAAGGGGAGGCTCCCAGCCCAGTACTCCTAGCCACTGCCAGTGAACAGGGAATGAGAAGGCATGAGACAATGGCCAAACATCAAGGGACCAGCAAGAACAATGGCACAGCCTGAAATTAAATTCTTTTGCTTAAACTAACCTTTCAGTTCTTGTCATGGTTTCAAGTGAAGTCCATTTACAACTCCCAAAACAAAGCTAATAGCCACCATAGCAGTGACAGGGCTAGGACTGGCAAGGACCTCTCTCCTTTTTTTTTTTTTCCTTTTGTGGTACTAGGGATTGAACTCATGGGCATTTGACCTCTGAGCTACACCCCCTGCCTTATTTTGCTTTTTATTTTGAAACAGGATCTCTCTAATTTGCTGAGGGCCTCGCTAAATTGATGAGGCTGGCCTAGGACCTGTCATCCTCCTGTCTCAGTCTCCCAAGTACCAGGATTACAGGTGTGCTCCACCATGCCCCATCCCCTTTTTCTTTAAAAGGACACTTAGGGCCGGGCATGGTGGTGCACACTTGTAATCCCGGTACTTGAGAGGCTGAGGCAGGAGGATCCGGGTTTGCAGCCAGTCTCAGCTACTTAGTGATGAGGCACTCCACAACTTACTGAGACCCTGTTTCAAAATAAAGAATAAAAAAAACTAGGACTGGGAGTGTGGCTCAGAGGTAGAATGTCCCTGGTTTCAATCCCCAATACTGCAAAAACAAAACAAAACAAAAAAAGGACATTTAGGAAAGTCATTTTGTAAACACAGGAATAAGGAAACATAGAATAGACATGGTAGAGAATGAGCACCTGTCACCCCTCTTAAGAACAAAGTCCTCTCTCATTCCCCATAATTTCATGCCCACCAGGCCTCTCCCAGGTCAAGCCTCCCTCTGCCAAAGGACCCCTTCCCACTCCTCCTACAGCTAACTCCTTCCTGTCCAGCTGCAAATCCCTCCTCAGAAAGGCCTCTGCCTCGTCTTCCCATTCCTCCTTTGCATTGTCCCTTGTGTTCTATTTTATTCACGGTAAACACTTACTGCAATTTTAATTATGTTTTTCCCTACATATTTATTATCTGGCTCTTGCTCATAGATATAAATACCAAGAAGTCAAGAATCATTTCTGTTTTCTTCACCATTTAGACCCAGCACAGTGACAGTCACCAAGCTCAGTGTATATTTACTAAAAGAAGAAAGGAGAGTAGAAGAGACAGAATTAAAAGTACAGTGCTGCAATCCACAACAGCCAAATTATGAAACCAACTCAGGTGTCCATCAACAGATGAACAGATTACAAAATTATGGGAGATATACACAACGGAATTCTACTGAGCAATCAAGGAAAACAAAATAACGTCATTTTCAGGAAAATGAATGGACCTGGAGAATATTATATTAAGTGAGATTAGCCAGTCACAGAAAGTGGAAGGTCATATGTTTTCTCTCATATGTGAAAGCTAGAGTAATCAGGATATAAGAGGGACTTTAGAGTGAGGTGTGGTGGCATACACTTGTAATCCTGGTACATGAGAGGCTGAGACCAGAGGATCCGGGTTGGTGGCCATCCTCAGCTACTTAGTGAGACCCTCTGCAACTTAGTAAGACTCTGTATCATATCAAAATAAAGAATAAAAACTAGGGCTGGAGGTGTAGATTGGAGGTAGAATGCCCCAGGGTTCAATCCCCAGTACCATAAAAAAAAAAAAAAAAAAAAAAAGAGAGAGAGAAGGACTTTAGATAATGGAGGAGAAATTCCAGGGAAGTGAAGGAGGCGGCTTAGGGAAAGGGGTGGGGGAGAGGAAGGATCAATGAAGGAAACACTTCCATTGACATTATGCATATATGTGAGAATACCAATGCCAATCTCAATATCCTGTTTGGGGAAAGTGGAGAGTGGGGAGGGAGCCAGGGGAAAGCCCACCAAGCACTGTGTGCCTGTATTTCACTATCACTGTGAACTACATTATGATGTGAGACTATAAAGTACCAATAAAAATATAAAAGAAAAAATAAAAGTACAGTGTTCAGGCCCGGGATTGGAGATTAAGTCATGACAGATCTGGAACGAGTCCAAAGTCTGTTTTGTTGTTTTTTTTTTTTTAGTACCACAGGTGATTCAGGTGCACAGTGCCCTTTTTAGAGGAGCACTAACTTGACATTTCCCCAGCAAAATAATATAAAAAATACCAAATAAATCACTCCATATGAAAAAAGTCTGAAGAAAAATTTATAATAATACTACAATTTCTGATAAGCACCATCTCTCCATAAAGCAGCAGGCTATGCTCCATCCTCTTATGGTATTTCCAGACATGTTTACTGTACCATAAATGATTATAATAAAATCTACCCAGGATATTATGGCTTCAACAAGCACACAGAAAAGATATTCTGTGAGTGAACAAGAATCCATATACGCTAAGCTACTTTAGCAGTTGCAGACATTTTACCCATAATCCTGTACTCTCTAATCATGCAAATGTGGCCTTTGCGAAACACTAAGGTCCAAAATCCCTTCCCTCATAACACAACAGAGTCCCAGACTACTTATTCCATCATCAGTTAATATGCCAATATACTCCCATAAAATTCTCTGGTCCCTATCGTAGACATCAAAGCCTTGGCCAAGCAACAACACAATCGGTGACTGACACAACCCAGTCCTGCCTAAGGTATCTCTTGGTGGTGATTATAGCATAAATTACTATAGGCTGATAACAAGAAATTGGGAGTAAGAGAGGGTTAAAGAGGCTAGTTTATGAATTTAAAAATGCATAGACTCTGTTACTACCAAATACCAATTTTTTTTTCAATTGGTATTTCCCTCCAATGGATTAAGCTGCATTTTCACATTGCTCCCCAATTTGAACCCTCCCTAAGCACAACCAATTATCACTCCCAGCCTCCGTCTAGCTGACTAAAAGGCCCCCTGCATCTCTTTATCCTCTCATTTCCGGAACTGTATTTCTCATAGAGCCATTCATTCTCTCTGAATTTTTTCCAAAACCACTACCAACTGCCTAAACAATTATTTCATTTTATAGAAAGTCGTTTAGCTTGGTATCTCAAAACAGACATGAGTTTTGCAGTGTTCCCAGTTTCTTAAAGTCATTTCTCTGTAGTTTATAAACACAGAGGCAAAAAATGAACTGAGCTGCCTAAAGCTTCAGGAACCTCAGGACTAATTCAGAATTCTGCTTAGAACTGTACTCTTCAGACTTATTAGTCAAGCTCCTACATTCCTCATCTTCAGCTCAGTCACAGGCCTGCACTACACCTGCAGCACTTCCTGAGGGAAGAGGTCCCCTCTGATTCACAGCCCAGGCAAAGGTCTTCTATATCCTGTGATTGCCTCCATCCCAGCTGATTGGCCCAGAGTGAGCATGTGACCCAGCCAGCCCATGCAAAACTGGTTCAGCAGGGCCTTCCAGGGTCAGGAGAGGTTTGAGCCACTGTCATCTTTTGAAGCTCCCAGTGATGTTAAAAATAAAGAAGTGACAAAACATTTTAATGCCTACATTGAACAAATTAGCATTTCTAACACCCAAACACTTATGACTAATTATGCTCTTCATAAGACAGTTACAAGATTTATAAAACATATTAATTCATAGTGCACTACAGGCAGAATGTCAGTTAATGAGAAACAAATTTAAATTTGGATGATGAATGCTGTCTTCTTTCTAAACTGCCAGTTTGTCTCTGTGACTGAATGCTTAAGCTCATGTGGATATAAGGCAAAAGGAATGAATGGGAGGCCCTTCATGAGTGCAAGGCCTGAGCTAAAGGCCTTGCAGCCAGCCACCCCCACCATCCGCTCTGACCACACACACACTACACTCTGCTGGTCTACAGCATATAACATGTATTTAATTAAAAATTCTACTTAAGCAGAGATGATGACAATTATAAGCCCATTACAGTCACCCTAGAGAGATTTCAAGGACGAAATAGTAGTCACAAACTCCTGTTAGTGATGTCCCCAACCTGTCACCCTAGTTACTGTGAGAACTGGCCAAGGGTCACAGTCTGTATCCTTAGATATCCTCAAGATTCCCATCTCCTTTGTCAGATCTGTAACCTGCTATGATAACCTCTGCTACAGAGTTTTTGTGCCCTGGGACCAGAATAATGCCACAACTTTCCTGAGAACCCTTGAGAGGATGCCATTGTGCAAAATGTACATACGCATGAAAACCTCAGGGGCAAAGAGAACACAATCATCCCTTGCTAGCCTCAAGGGACTGGTGCTAAGACCTCTACAAATACCAACATCTGTGGATGCTCAGTTTTCTTATATAAAATGGCATGGTATTTACATACATTCTCCCATATGCTTTAAATCAACCCTAGGTTATTTATAATACCTAATACAATGTACATGCTACATAAATAGCTGATATATTATATAGATTAGGGAATTATGACAAGTAAAAACATCTGCACATGCACAGAACAGACTCAATTAAAAAAAAATTAGATATGCAGTTAGTTGACTCTGTGGATATGAAACCCAATTGTACACTCCTTTTCCACCTCTCTTAGCAAATTGCTCCCACCTTTATGGTTGACACTGCCCTCTCTATTTAATGATTTCTCTCACATTCTGTCAGCTTCTCTCTTCACTAAAAAAAAAAGTACATAGTTTAACTTTTGTTATCTTCAGATTCTCAGATGCAGTAATTTCCTAACTACTTTCAGGGGGAAAAAAATACTACATTAAATATATATGTTGATTCTTAGATTCATTGCAATTTCAGGCATGTTTTAAAAAGCAAATCTCTTAGAATGAAGAAAATAAGATAACTGTGTCACATTTACCATGAAGAAGAACAGGTGGAATTAAGGAGAAATGGCCAAATCTGGCTGGCAGCGGAGCCCTGGGAACTGTCTTGGGCATTTGGCAGCTACAGTGAGATAAAAAGTAGAGCAAGTGAGAATCAAAAGGAAACACAACAAAGATGCCAGCACTCACTTCAGAGCATACTCATAAACCTCTCCAGAATGTGCCCAACTGCCCTGGGTTCTGGAGGAGAGATTCATCCAACGCTAGGGAAACCTGCAAAGCCTGGTTGTGCTTTTCCCACAAGGTAGTTTCCTAGATCCAATATTAACCCAACCCCCTCAGTCCCTGCTTCCTGGTGTCTTACAGAAACCACATCATGCCTCAGAACCAAACCATTACCTTCTGCCTTACAAATTAGAACCTCAGTTAAAAAGAACTGTGGGGAGAAGGCAAGAAATTACCACCTACAAAGAAAACTTTCAGGGCATGAGCCCAACTCCCAAGAAGCAACTCAGGATAAAGAGGGTCCTCAAGTTTATTCTTTTTCTTCTCTTTTCTTTTCTGGCACTGGGAATTAAACCCAGGGGCATTCTACCTCAAAGCTACACCCTCAGCCGTTTTTATTTTTTAAACAAGGTCTCATCAGGTTTTTAAGAATCTCGCTATGTTGCTGAGGCTGGTCTCACATCTATGATCCTCCTGTCTCAGCCTCCCAAGTACTGGAATTACAGACATGTGTCACTATGCCCAGCTGAGTTTATTCTATCTTTAAATGATGCTTCAGAACATAGGTGACTTGGCATTTTAGCACCTACCAGTTGTGTATGTGTGTATGTGTGTGTGGGGGGGGGAGGTGAATGTATGAAGTATTTTGCTAGGGTTACTTTGCCAAGTAAACAAACAAAAACTCCATACAGCTGGTTTTGAGGCCCCAGAGGCACTGGAGCATCAAAATAAACAAAGTGCACCCTCAGCCCTCCAGGAGCCCGGCAGCATAGCCTCAGATTCAGCAGGAAACCTCAGTCCCCTGCTCTCAGCATGAAGGGTTGACCAGATGGTCTTCACTGCCTGGTAATAATATGCCTCTATAATTCTATGCCATGTTTTCTTTTTTTTTTTTTTTTCGGTACTGGGGATTGAACTCAGGGACATTCTACCTCTAAGCTACATCCCTACCCCTATTTTTTATTCTTTATTTTGAAACAGGGTCTCACTAAGTTATGAAGTGCCTCACTAGGTAGCTGAGGCTAACGGTAAACCAGGATCCTCCGGTCTCAGCCTCCCAAATGCTGGGGTTACAAGCGTGTGCCACCACACCCGTCTCTATGCCATGTTTTCTGTACTTTCTCTCCCCAAAAGCAGTTGTAACTAGTCTTATCCCATCAACAAACGGGACAAAAGAATGCAAAGAGAGAAAATGTGGGTCCTCCTCTCCATAAAGCAGTGAAACAAACTCTTGAATACTAAATACAGAGACGTACAACCCTAATCTTTAAGAAAAAAATTTAAGAGCAAAGAAAGTATGTGCCGGTCGTGGTGGCACACACTTGTAATCCCAGAACTTGGGAGGCTGAGACCGGAGGATCTGGGTTTGCAGTGAGCCTCAGCTACTTAGTGAGGCCCTCTGCAACTTAGTGAGACCCTGTTTCAAAATAAAGAATAAAAAATAGGACTGGGGGTGTAGCTTGGAGGTAGAATGCCCTTGGGATCAATCCCCAGTACCAAAGAAAAAGAAGAAGAGGAAGAGGAGGAGGAGGAGGAGGAGGAGGAGGAGGAGGAGGAGGAGGAGGAAGAAGAAAGTACATATGCCTTACTTTATGGAGAAGTAAAATTTGTGGGACTCATTATTCAAAAAAAGCAAGTAACAAAACATATTGATATCTAAAAATTATTTAATCAGATCTAGATGTTAGAGATCATCTCATACTTATGACATCATCTAGTCTGGGTCTTCATTTTCTAGGTAAAGAAAACCGGGCACAGCAATATTAATTTGCCCAAGTAAACCCAGCAGATGAGAGGCAGGATAAATACTAGAACCCAGCCAAGAATTATTTAACTATTCCAAAAAGGTTATCAGAGGATGTTATCAATGTCTGGGATAAACTCCTAGTCTTTGGAGGCTAATGTCCAAGAGGACAGCCAAGCCCTCCCATAAAGCACCGCCAGCTGCTCTATACAGAACAGGAGCTTCAGGCTGATCAGTGCAGGATGGACATATCTTTGGCACCCATGTTTACGTCTTTCCATCGATGCCAATGGTGGCACAAATCCTACAAAGCACAGTGGCTGATACCCCTTCAAAAACATGCCAGCAGCTTCAATGTGGCTATGACCTCCTCACACTGCAGACCCAGTTTCCCACGTCACTGTTGTTTTTGTACCACACACAGTCACCTCACAAAACCAGGGAAAGCCAGTGCTCACGGTGCCAGCCCACCAGCCGAGTAGCGGCAGCTGCCCCAAAGACATCACCCCGGGACCTCGCTTCCTGTTCTGGCAATCACGCCTGTATCCATGCCAGTTCAGAGTCTGGCCCATCGTTTTTAAAGCTTCGAGCTGGACAGGCCCCAGATATCCAAGAAACCATCTGTTATGAAACCCTCCCTTCACCAACTTCACGACAGACCACAGCATCTGCCACCATCCATGGTCATGCACAACCTTGGAAAGGACCGGGCTCTTTCTGATCCTGACTGAGAAGGGAGGAGTCACCAGTTTTAAATCAAACATCCTGAACTGAGCAAGTGCACGCACTCTATCTGGCAGTGCAAACTACCATAGACCTTACGAAAATGTAGAAAAGTACATTCAATTTCCCAAAGTCCTAGAATTCTGAATCATTTCTCCATTTCAGTTTATATTTACTTGATCATTACTAGACAATTTTCAAAGCAAAAGCCACAAGTATTAAACAAATATTTTCCCAGACCTAAAGCAACATAAACTTAACTTTCCAATTAGAAGCAAATCCAGAGTAAGAATGAGCCTTCTTTAAAAACCATTCAAGTAGCCAGGCGTAGTGGTGTATGCTTGTAATCCCAGTACTTGGGAGGCTGAGACAAGAGGATCCCAGGTTCGTGTCCAGCCCTACTTAGTAAGGCACTCTAGAACTTAGTGAAACTGTGTTTCAAAATAAAGAATAAAAAAATAGGGATATAGCACGGAAGTAGAATGTCCCTGGGTTCAATCTCCAGTACCACAAAACAAAACAAAACAAAAAACATTCAAGTAGTCTGGCTTGATGGTGCACGCCTGTAATCCCAGTACTTGGAAAGTTGAGACAGGAGGATCGCAGGTTCACGGACAACCTTAGCAACTTAGCAAGACCCTCCACAACTTAGTGTGACCCTGTTTCAAAATTTAAAAATTAAATAAGGCTACAGGTATAGATGAGAAGTAGAATGCCCCTGGGTTCAATCCTCAGCACTACCAAAAAACATCAAGTATTACCATATAAAATTTCAAGTAGACTCCACAAAATTACATCTACATAACTGTCATAACAACTACTATTGACTGAGCATTCTTCATGTGACAGACCAAACTAGGATCCTGGTATGTATGACCTCACTAAATTCTTCTGACACCTCTATTATCTCCCCTCCCTTCTTTAAGTGAGGGAAGCATATGGAGGGTGACTGCTCTGCTTAAGGTTGCGTCAATAAAAGGTGACAGGGTCAAGGTTCAAACCCAGGTCAGTATGACTCCAAAGCCAATGTTTTTAACATTACACCACACTGCCTTGGGGTCTTTGGTGTGCCTTTTAATTTGTTGAACTGCATCACCCTGCATTTGAAGAGGTTCTATGCAAATGACTGCTTTGAATTTTACAGGCAAGGAAGGAAAACTGGCACTCATCTAACAAGTTCGTGGCACAGCTGTCCTGCAGCTGTGCTGAAACAAGGAGCGACAAGTGAATTGTGTGTCTGGCAAGGTTAGATGTGCCTCTGTCTTAATCCTGCAGTTTTTAAAAGAAATGAGGAGCCAGGGAGATCATTCTAAATTCTACAGGGAGTGTTAAATAAATATGATTAGCCAGCCCCATGCAGCTTGGCCAAAATAAACCTGTTAAAAATTTTTAAAAAATAAAAATAAAAACTATCCATCACTACCTTCCCTTCTTTGCCCAATAAGCACAGAAATCCATGAGCATACACACAAACCCTATTAGTATCAGCTTATTTAAACCTTAAATTTTTAATTCTGTTGATTCTCTTTTGAGGAATCCATTTGGCAAACATTTGGCTTCACTTATACTTATGTTGCTGTGTTCTATTGTGGGCGTCAATAGGACTTTCTCTGGGGTGGCAGTTCTCAGGCATCTCCCACAACACCGACAGTCACGAGGCAGCCCTGGATTTACTGCTGAACTGAGATCACGGGAATGAAACAACGAGCCAGAAGGCACTGGGCATATTTACTGTGGATCACGGTTGGATCCACTGCACGAGCTGGTAGTGTTTACAGTGCAAGTGAATGCCTTTCCTCACTGCACCTCTTTTACTTCTTCACAGTCAACTTTTGCTTCCTTGTCTTAGCAACCACCCGCTGCGTACCAGCCACCACGCCAGATGCTGGGAATACCATGGCAGGTAAAATAAGCTGACTGCTTGTCTAGAAAGGCAGAAGTCAACACCAAATAGTGACAGGAAGGAGTGATTCTCATGTACTGTGAAAGAACACAAATTGATGAGTGTCGGTCTGTTTGGGCTGCTATAAAATACCATGAACTGGGTAACATAAAACAATCGACACTTCTTTCACACAGTCCTGGAGGCTGGAAAGTCCGCCATCAATACACCGACAGATTCAGGGTCTGGTGAGGGCTCTCTGCTTCATAGATGTTGCTTCTCACTGTGTCCTCATATGATCAAAGAAACAAGCTCCCTCAGCCCTTTTACAGGAGTAGTAATCCCATTTTACCTTTAGGACCTGATCAATTCCTAACGGCCCTGCCTCTTAATATTATCAATTGGGAACTAGGTTTCAACATATGAAATTTGAGGGAGAGGGACACAAACATTAAGACCAGGGCATTATATATTTTGGCAGTTGTCTGGTTTTGGGGTGCTCTACCTCCAAGCTACACCCCAGCCCTTTAATTTTTTTTTTTTAATTTTGAAATGGGGTCTTGCTAAATTGCTGAGGCTGGCCTCAAACCTGCAATGTTCCATCTCAGCCTCCCAAGAACTAGGATTACAAGCATGCACCACCATGCCTGGCATTTTGGCAGTTTTTAAACATGGCCTTAAATTTTGATACTCCTGCCCTGAGAGGTGAGGTCTGTGGCCTCTCCTTATGAATTTAGGCACGCTATGGCAGCTCCCACCAATAGAATATGAAGGGAATGATGCTGTGACTTCAAAGCCAGTCACAAGGTGCCATGTAGCTTCTTGGACTTTTTTTTTTTTTCTATGATTTTAACAGTCACTCTGGGAACCCTGCACCACCTTGGGAGAAGCCTGACTATCCTGCAGCAGCCCCACTGTGAGGAAGTCTGTGCCCTAGGAAGAAGCCACAGGTAGGAACTGTGGTCAATGGTCCCAGCTGAGCCTCGTCCTGGAGTCATGCCAGCACAGACATGAGTGGAGAAGCTCCCTGGTGACTCCAGCCTCCAACTGTTCACCTCTTCCCAGCTGAGGCTCCAGACATCTTGGTGGAGGAATGAGAGGCACCTTCCTCGCCGTGCCTGAATTCCTGACCCGCAGAACCCATGATCTTAATGGAATGGCTGTTGACTGACCCCAAGGCATTTTGACGTGGAGAGGGGAGGTTGATGAGTTGATGACTAGAACAAAGGTGCTGCGTGGAATGAAGAGACTGCCTTGTGCTGGAAAGTCAGGCAAGTGCTCTGTGGGAACGTAGCACTGGCTGAGATCCCGAGGGTGAAGCAACTTCCACTAAGTGGGAGGGCGAGGCAGGCAGCAGGCACAGGCCGGTGGGCAGGGGAGGGCACACAGGGACGAGGCAGAGCTGCCATTCAGGGCTTTGGTCTCTTCCTGAAGAGCAGTTAGAAGTCCTTTGAGGCATTTCTTTTACTGCCTTTTATTGTGTTTTTAAATCTTTTTTCTTATTTTCACTCTTTGATTTTATTGACATAAACTTCACAGAACATAAAAGTCACTGTTATCAGCATACCCCCACCAAATGCATGTTTTAAAGTCATAACCAGTACCTCAAAATGTGTCTTTATGTGGAAATAGAGTCATTGGAGGTGTAATAAGTTACTGTGAGATCCTCAAAGGTGGCCCCTAACCCAAAGTGACTGTCCGGATAAAAAGCAAATTTGGGCACAGACAGGCACACGTGGATAGCACCATGTGAAGATGAAGATGGCAGAGACTGGGGTGATTGGTCTACCAGCAATCACAAAGATGCTGACACCAGCAGAGGCTTTGGAGAAGCCTGCGACAGACCCTCGCTCACAGCCCTAGGAAGGCAGCAACCCTGCAGGTGCCTACATCTCAGACTTGGAGCCTCTAGAACTAGAGAGAACAAATTTCTGTTTATGCCACTCAGTTTGTGGAACTCTGTTACGCAGTCCCAGGGAACTAATCCAGTCACCATTCTGGTCATTTTTCAATGTAGGATTCAGCAGCTTTTAATATGTTCACAATGTAGTACAGCCATCATCACTATCTCAATTGTAGAACATTTTTATATTCCAAAAGGAAACTCCATTCCCCCAACCCCTAGACCCTGGCAACCATTAATCTGTCTCTGTGGATTTGCCTTTTCTGGACACTTCATACCAATGGAATTCTGTAATATGTGGCCCTTTGGGTATGGCTTTTGTCATTTAGCACAGTGTGTTCTGAGTACATCCACACTGTAGCATGTGTCATGACTTCATTCCCTTTTATTCCACTGTATGGACAGACAGACCACAATTTGTTTACATATTCATCCATGATGAACAAGTCTATTGCTTCCACTTTCTGGCTATCAGGAATAATGCTGCTATTGAACATGCATTATGCTTCCTATTTCAAACCTGTTTCCAATACTCTTGGATATACATACCTATGGTGACACTGCTGGGTTATAATAGTAATTCTCTGTTTAACCTTTCAAAGATCCACCACAATGCTACCCACAGCAGCTGTACTAAATTCACTCCCTGGAGGGCCTAAGACAAGTGGGGAAAACAGCTATGTTCTGAAGGAAGTCATAGGAACCAGCTTTTGTGAAAGAGCATGGATTCAGTTTTGGATGGATAGGTTTGATGTGCCTTTTAAAACACTCAAGTGGGCCTGTCAGGTAGGATAGTTGTGCTGGGGCTTAGAAAAGAGGTCGGCTGGTTCTGGAGTTAAAGTTTGAGAGACGACAGCCATGGGCATGAAAGAGTTTCCTCAAGAGAGAAATTTAGAAAGAAAAGTTTGACCCAAAGTTTCAAAAAAAAAAAAAAAGTCTACAAAATGAAGTATGATAAATAGAATTTAACAAAATTATAAAATTGGTAGATTAAGAAAGAAAACTAGCAAACAGAGATTTATCAAACAATAATAAGAAATAGAAGATCTGAAAAGGTCTAAATTCTGATAGGGACAAACAAAGAAGCATCATTTTGCTTCTTTCTATATTTTTCCTTTTCTCCCCTTCCTTTTTTGCGAGGAGTGTCAATAGTGGTGGACAAGAAGGGTTTTAGTTCCCTCCATCTGATTTATAATAGGTTAAACTACTTGACCTTTCATTAGAACTGATATATAAATGCTTTTCAGTTTGGACATCAAACCTATCTAACTTAAAATAGTCCTCTCCTTGGGGAAACTGAATGGAAAGAATCTGGTTATGTTCTTAACAAGTTTCTGTTGTTTCTTCAAAGCAGCTGAAAGCTGGAGAAGACAGTTGGACACCACTTCAAAGTATCTCTAAGAAATCAACAGCGATTCAAGCAGAATATTATGATTCCCCTATACCCTCCCCACTGACAAGTAGTTATTTAATTACAGAGTCCAATCAAAAGATGAGAATCCTGAGAATAAACCTATAATAATATCCTCTGTCCTCTTGCAAAATTACAGCTTATTTTGTTCCTCAAAAGCTATAGTTCCAGAGATTATAAAACTCTCCTTACATATCAATCAAGAGTATAGCTAATCCTTTCAGGCCTAGAATGGGAAGAATTGAATTTTAACTTTGTAATTATATGAACAAAGGACTCTTTGGGATTAAACAAATGATGCCTTTAGAAAAGCACAGGAGCCAGTCTTAGCCCAGACCAGAAAAGAATTACACTGAATCACTTTATGTGAATACAACACACATACACACACACATAATCCCATATTCATTCTACACTCACATCCTTTGAAAGATTTAATTTTGCCAATTGACAGAAGAGGTGTCCTCCCCAAGTTTGAAAATCAGTTAAAGGTTAAGTCTATGTTAGTTAAAGGGACTGATATTAGAACACTAAAAGATACTTTCTTAAGCTTTATAAGAAAATTATGAAATTGGTTCCAGTTACAATACCAAATAGAATCATAGTCAAAAAATAATCAAATCAATGTATTAGCTATAATCAGCTGCATTTGCATATTTAACATATATATTATTTCAAATCCTTACAACCCAAATAGTTATCATTATCTCTAATAGACAAAAAGTCTCAGAGTTAGAAGATCTAAATCTTGTTGTTAATGACACAGATTGAAATACAAACTTTAGAAAAAAGAAACCCACACTGCTGGAACTGTTATAACCACTCTATATCATCAAAGATCTGTTGTAAGGATTTTTAGAATATTATTGCTAGGATAAATTTAAATGTTGCATAAAGTGACAAAAGGTCAAAATGAAAGATGCTGGTTTCCCATATCTTATTAATTACTTATTAAGTAACATTTTATTACTAGAATCCCTATAAGAAGTTATTTGATCTAATTTAGGCTTTTTTCTGGCAAGGGAGGTACAAATTTTTAGATATGGGAAGTGATATTCCTATCATTAAAGCAACAGCAAAGGTTTTATAAAAGCTATTCCCCCACAGTATGTAAGGGAAAAGTTCTCTTAATCAATACCCCTACTCCAGAGAATCAGTTTGATGATGGTGCTTGGAGAGACTATAAGAGTAGTAAGTAATGCTAATTAGTGCTTAATGGAGTAAAGCCACAAACATTAACTTATTAATTTTCACCACATGTCCCTGAAGCAAGTATGAGCATCCCTCTTTGATAGAGGGAAAGAAAGTTCATGTCACACAAGTAATGGCAACCTAATTCCAGGAAGTGTTGATCATAAATACAAAGGATTGTCACCACACTGAAGACTCTAAATTTCTCTTCTATACAGACATTAATGAGCACATTTTTAGACACAAGCAGTAACTATCTTCATCCCAAGAAAACAATCACTGAAATTTTGCTGTGTTCCAGAAAGCAAAATATGACTTGAAAGCACTGAAACACAGTAATGATGATAACAATAATAACAGCAAGGAGAGAAGGAGAAAAAGCTAGTAATTGTTGAGTGCTTATGATATGCCCGACGACACTGCAGTGCCTTGTGGCATTAACTCTTGGTGATGTGATGTGCCCAGAATCCCACTGATAGTTCAGATCACGATTCAGAGCCAATTTGGTTCCAGGGCCCATGCACTTGACCATGATATTATCCAGTTAAGCAAGGACTTGTTTTCATGTTTGACCCGTGATCACCCAGGCAAGACTGAAATTACTTCACCAAGGAGAAGAAACAAAAGTCCCTTAACACTTTGGTCATCACAGCATTTCTAGAACCAGAGGGCCAAACCCTTCCCTTGCCCTGAACCTCTGGTGTAATGCCAAGGCCAAGTCAGATCTGGCCCACTCAGCTCTAAATTACTCATTTGCTATTATCTATCTTTAATGGCTTCATCCAACTTATTCCCTGAATCCAATTTCCTCTTGAAACATTTAATAGCTTCTTTGTGAATGAACCCTATTAGTAGCATTTATTGGTTCCTTCTGAAAACCATGTGTTTAGGGGCAAGAAAATAGGATGTCAGAGTATTATGTTCACTTCATAAAATATACATCTTCTCTTCAACAACAACAACAAAAAAAATAGCCCTGCTTAGTTCTATCTTTCTGTGTCAGATAAGTGTTGAGAGAAAATTCATACTACCAATACTTTTAAGTTGAGTAATATGTTCATAAGAAATAAAGCCATAAAGGTGGAAATACTTCATATCTAAGTATCTCTAAAGGACTTTCCATAACCCAATTATTCACTCATTCCAAAATCACTCATTACTGTATTTATCAACATGAGCTTCAAGGACCATCCACAGGCACACCACCTGGGATGACTGCTGATGATACAGGTGATACCTAACAAAATCTAGTGTCCCAGTAAAACAATGTCCATCGCTCACAAACAGCCAAGGTAAGCCTTCCCTGTACTACAGTTTGAGAATCTCTGAGTCCTTTTGATGTGCCAAAAAGGATAAACAATTGTGCAAAGAGTTTATCCCAGTCTCTCTTAATTGTTATCTTCACTTCTATCCTTAACCCTGTCCCCACATTGCTGCTATTTTCTATACAACCAAGGGATCCTTTTTAGGCATAAGTTAGATCATGTAGCTCCTCTGTTCAAGACTCTCCCTCAGTGGCCACAAGCCTAGAATGATCTCCCCTTACTGCCATTCTGGCTGTTTCCTCCCACTCTCAGCCACAGCTACCAGGTGGCCTCCTCCCATATGTGACCAGCCTGCTACCCAACAGCCTCACACTCTGTAGGTTCCCTCTACCTGGACCAGATTTCTGCTCAGCCTGTTATTTCACTGCCTTGAGATTTTTGCTCCGCCATCACCTTCACAGAGGCCCTCCCTGGCCTCTCACAAGGACCTGTACCATCCCTTCTCCTGCCTTATTTGACCCCTTTTTGCATTCATCACTATTTAACATATTTAGTATTTTACTTATTTATCTTGTCTCTTACCCTTGCCAAAGTGTAGGCTCCATGAGAGCAGGATTCTCCTTTCTTATCTGTTTCACTCTTAAAAGTATCCCACTTGGGCCAGGTGTGGTGGCACATGCCTGTAATCCTAGTACTTCAGGTGTTGAGATGGGAAGATGGAAGGAATAAGACTAGCCTCAGCAACTTAGCAAGACTGTCAGCAACTAAGTGAGACCTTGTTTCAAAATTTTAAAAATAAGTTAAAGGGGATAGGAGTATACCTCAGAGGTAGAATGTCCTGGGGTTCAATCTCTAGTACTAAAAAAACCCCCCCAAAACAAAAAAAACTACCCTGCTTGGCTTGGCACACAGTAGAATTCCCAAAGTATAGTTATCCTCAGTATCCATAGGAGATTGATTCCGGGACTCCTGAGGATCCTCGGACATTCAAGTCCCTCATATAAAATGGTATAGTATTTGCATATAACCTACGTACAACAACCCATATCCTTTAGATCACCTCAAGTACCTAATACAATGTAAATAGTTATCTTGTATTGTTTAGGGAATAATTACAAGGAAAAAAGTCTGTACATGGTCAAGACAGACACAATTTTTCCCCCAAATATTTTCACTCTGTTAGTTGAGTCCACAAATGCAGAACTCATGGATGGCTTGAATGAATGAGTGAGTGAATGAATGAGTGAATGAATGAAACATATAAATGTTTAAATAAAGGATATTTGGTTAATGAATCTAGAAGAGAGAAAAACCAGCTACTTTTAGGATAGCCAACCTCTCCTCATGGAAGGCAGCACAAATTTTGAATTTTGAAGAATAAAGAACATCCTTTAAGAAAAGGAAAGGATCTTCTACCTATCAACTAGCCCACCATCATCAAAAATGTCACTGTTATGAAAGACAAGGAAAAAATAAGGAACTCATCCAGACTGAAAAAGGGTATGAGGTATAATTCTGATGAGGCCATTACTGGACAAACCTAAAAGGAGTATAGCACTTAATGTACATAGGAGTTTTTTTGTTTTGTTTTTTAATAGTCTTGCAACTTTCCTCTAAGTTTGAAATTATTTCAGAAGAAAAAGGGGGGGGGGCTAGAAAATACAAAATGATCTAGAATACTATGAGCAAATACCATGCATCAAATAATCTCTGAATTAAATAGCCAGTGAATAAAGCAAGGGAAAACATGAACTATTTCTTTCAAATGTTCCTATCCCCCTTGCTCCCCCAATCCTCCAAGAAAAACTTTAGGCCTATATCATCTTGGCTTAGGATCAGCCCAAATATGGTCATTTTTCTTTAAGCACAAATGCAAATAAACCCCCCAGATTATGGTGGAAACACAGCATGCAGCAGAACATTTGTCTGTATAAACACTGTTGTAAATGACATCTCTCTCTTCCCTACAGAGCAGGAACTTGAGCTCCACGAATTGCTGTAACTCAAAACATACTTTTTACATAAAAATAATGATGGGGTTGGAAATAGCAAAAGTAAATCTTTGGACTGGACTGCTATTGTGAGCCACAGAGAATGATTAAATATAAAACAAGGGGGATGAAAAGCAATAGCACTAGGTTATAAAGGAACAGATTGACATAGATTTTTTGAAACTGGAAGTTGTAGGCAACATGCCTAGAATTCAGAAACCAGTATTAAGGACTGAACATTCGTCCAAGCATCTACAGCTCCCCTGACAGGTCAAATCTCATTACAGCAAACATCACAGTCATAAGAATCTCAGAGTAACCCAGAGTATGCCTAGTTAACGACCTCCTTAACTCAAGCAGTATGCAATATCTAACAGCATCTCCCATTCAAACACATAAGTTAAAATACAGAAAATATGTATGTGTGTGTGTGTGTGTGTATATATACACACTGAATGATGATTTGCTGTACAAAAGCAGTCATCAAAAGTACCCCAATCTCCCATAATAAGTTGTAGGCTACTTTAAAAATACAGGAAAAAAGTTAACTTACATGCAGATTTTTAGGATACAGCTATAGATGGTATAAGTCAACAGGCAACTAAATGCAGGCACATGTTCAATGTGACGACAGGAGAGTCTACAGATTAATGCAGCGCACCTCACCTCCCAGGCCCCTACTTCCCTCTGCATTTGGGGTCCACCAGTCTGGTACTGGTTCATTTTCATTTAAATTTTCTTCGAAAGTATTAAAGGTGAGAAATTCTCATTTTAAAAACATGGAGTTCTAAGCCGGGCGTGGTGGCGCACGCTTGTAATCCCAGCATTCGGGAGGCTGAGACCGGAGGATCCGGGTTCGCGGCCAGCCTCAGCTACCTAGTGAGGCACTCCGCAACTTAGTGAGACCCGGTTTCAAAATAAAGAATAAAAAATAGGACTGGGGGTGTAGCTCAGAGGTAGAATGCCCCTGAGTTCAATCCCCAGTACCACAAAAAAAAAAAAAAAAAAAAAAAACATGGAGTTCTAGCCACTCCTGGAAAATGGTTAGGTCTGGCAATACAGGCCTGTGTTTCCAGGTCAATCATTCAGCTGGAAGAAAGTAGCTCCCCCTCCCCCACAAGGGCAGAAGAATAGCTAACACCTTTACCACACTCCTTACCACTCCCCACAGCCTTCCCAGCACTGACCCTCAATGGCTTATTTTCTGCCTGGTCCTGCTAAACGTGGGAATCTACAACGCCAGCTCTCACAAAACAAGAAACCCAACCGGCTAAGCTATCAGAACTGAACTATACTTATACATTCTGTTCTAACAAGACTTCAGAAAAAAAGCATGAATAAACTAATAGTATTATGGATAAATTACCTTAACATTTCTCTAAATGGCATTCTCACAAGTATCAAGGGAAAGGCAAAGCTTATAATTTTTAACTGAAATCACTTTGCTTTGGAAATGTTAATTCTTTGAACTTCTCTTAGTTTACCAAAATATGAAGTTATTGTTTTTAAATAGGTTCAAAACAAACCATTATAGCTATCTATATTTTACCACAATTAAATAAAAAGAACCTAAACAATCATAAACACACATACACATTATTCTATAATGCAAATAATTAATAAGCACAGTTGCCCTAAATTGGCAAAAGAATAAATTTTAGAATGTGTTTCTGAAATATTTCACAATCTTTGAGTGGTAGTCTCCATTAGGTACATAATCAGAATATCTGCAGTCCCAGAGGGATGAGCTCTGAGCACACAGCCAGGGCCATGGCCAATCCATACCCACTCTCTGGGCCTCAACCTACTCATCTGTACAGGTGAGGAGGGGTAACAGTGTGGACATCTCACAGGGCCACTGGGAGGATTAAATAAACTAATATACAGAGCCGGGCGTAGTGGTGCACTCTTGTAATCCCAGCATTTGGGAGGCTGAGACCGGAGGATCGGGGTTCGCAGCCAGCCTCAGCTATCTAGTGAGGCACTCCGCAACTTAATGAGACTCGGTTTCAAAATAAAGAATAAAAAATAGGGCTGGGGGTGTAGCTCGGAGGTAGAATGCCCCTGAGTTCAATCCCCAGTACCATAAATAAATAAATAAACAAACAAACAAACAAACTAATATACAAACAGCACTTCCAACAGTGCTCATCACATCCTAAGTGCCACGTAAAAATTAAAAAGAAACAAACCTTGTATTATTTTGATACATTGGCCTAAACTGATGATAAATTATGTTCTCATCTCTGCCCTGGTTTTCAGAGTGAAACACTGTCTTCTGGCCCTCTACTCAAAGCACATTCCATTATTATCAATTGAAGTTACTGCTAAATCTCAAAAGTCATTAATAAAACGTAGTAATTTCTCAAATGGTTTATGGTCAGCCACTCTAAAAGGTACTTAATAGAAAAGAATTAGCTCTAAGCCAGTTTCTAAGTGATAAAGATTTATCAAAATAATTATCAAGTTTAAAGAAAATCCCTAGTGCAGTAAAAATTCAGGATTCAAAAAGTATCAATGAAGAAAAAGACTGGTTTTGTACCCATAGATAGAGCCCGTTCATAAATTAATGAATGAACAAAAGAACAAATGAACACATACTGCTGACCACAAACTTATGCTTTTCTTTAAAAAGAAAATGTAAGATTTTTAAAAATCAGATACTCTACTTATACTTAAAAAATCACTGTTGAACTGTCTTGTCATACTTAAATACCCAGGTAATATTGACCTATAAAAATACTCAACTAAGCTGGGAGCAGTGGCACACGCTTATAACCCCAGTACTTTGGAAGCTGAGACAGGAAGATCGAGGGCTTGTAGCCAACCTCATCTACTTAGTGAGGCCCTTTGCAACTTAGTGAGACCCTGTTTTAAATAAAGAATTAAAAATAGGGCTGGAGGTGTAACTCAGAGGTAGAATTCCCCTGGGTTCCATACCTAGTACCACATAAAAAAAAAAAAAACAACTCAACTAACCAACCACAAAGCTTTCCCTCCCCAAATGTCTGCCATTTTGTACTAACTGCATTCGACCTGGCTGGAGTTTATAATCTAGGAAGGGAACAAAAATAACAGAGATGAAGTAGGCGATAGCCTCTGAGTAGTTACTAAACAATATGAAAGCTTTAAGAGAACTACTCCCAGAGTAGGCTGCAAGGCTTCTTAAGGGCATGAAAAGAAGAAAAGACAAGAGGAAAAGGGACCCCAGAGGAAGCAAGCACTGTAGCTGTTACAGGCCAGTAGGCTTACGCACCACTTCCCTTTTGTGTATTTATTACATATCTTTCCTCCATTGGGCTGAGAGCTCCCAAAGTACAAGAATCAGCCATCTCAGATGATCAGCCCAAGGGCAAGCACAATTTACAGGCATCCTGGACTGAACGAGTGATAGTGAAGATCTCTCAGCCAGGAGAAGGATTCTCTCAACCCCAGAGACCGAGATGGGGTCCAGGAAGGGAAAAGATGGTGTCTACAGAGGGTTCCCTTGGACATGGGTGCCTCCCGGCAGAAGGGGCGCCTCTGTCCACAAGGAGTTTAGAGAACACTTAGCTCACAAGGGCTCTATTTAGATGGTCATTTATTATTGGGAAGTTGAAGCCCTTTTCTCCTTGAAATGAGGCCTGGTGGCTTTTAAAGGTCCTGCAGCAGGACTAAGGATTTCAGGACGACAGAGCGCTGGTGCTAAGCCCAAACAGCAAGCGCAAGTTCACTGGGTCATAGCAAGAAAGAGAATTAACTCATGAATCTCCAACGCTGTCATTTGCTCACTGGCTAAGAAACTGCCATCTGGGAGACTCAGCAGAGGAAAGGCATTGCCATCGTTTTACCTGACTATTTCTGGTTGGCAGAGAATACAAGATGCCAGAACTTGGAGAAAAAAAAATCTAATTATGATTACCTCATTTCACCTTCCTTTTCAACCAATCCAGTCTGTTGTAGATACTTAGCAAGTAGAGAAAACTTGCAAAACTTTGCTGAATCATTGGGAGGGTGAACTGTTGAGGAGGCCTAAGCATCTCCCACGTTCTCCTACTCTGAGGCTCAGTGCAACCTGGCAGCATAGTGCAATCCCCACACTGAACCTTTCCACCAGGGAAAGCCAGAGCCCATACCCTGCCTCTCATCTGCCCACCCTGAAATCCCCGAAGCATGTAGCCTTCACTGAGCATCTCCTATCCCTGACGCTGAGCAGCTGCGCCTGTGTCAATGAACTGAACACACCTGACATAGGCCATGGCAGCACCCTTATGTTTTTGTTGTTCCTTTGCTTTCTGGCATCTCTTCTTGACTGCATGAACCTCCACCAGCCTCCTGGGATGTCTGGCCCTGCAGGGCTGACATGAAGGAAACCACCAGCTCAAGGCCTGTCTGTTCCAACTGCTGTGCCCTGCGGGGCCCCTGAGGGGCTTTTTGCTGGTGTTGTATTTTGAGACTTGAGGCTAATGAATCTGATCACAATTATCTTCAGACCAGTATCAAATAAACACCTATTCCCCTGAAGGCACCCAGCAATCTGAAAGTCCCTTGCACAGCATGTTCCTGTTCCATTCTCAGAGGCTTTTGCAAGGCAGGTGAGCATCGGCCTCAAGTCAAAGAGGAGGAAACTGAGTCCATGGCTCTGGGCTACAGCAGGCCTTAGAACCAGGATCTCAGCCGGGTGTGAGATCCTTAGAAACAGGGTCTCATGCCTAGAATCCCTGTACTTGGAAGGCTGAGACAGGAGGATCACAGGTTTGAGGCCAGCCTCAGAAACCTAGCAAGACCCTGTTTCAAAATAAAAAAATAAAAGAGCCTAGGGTTGTAGCTCTGAGGTAGAATGCCCCTAGGTTCAATCCCTAGCAAAGAAATAAAGGAAGGGAGGGAAAGGAGAAGGGGAGGGTACAAACCAGGGTCTCATGCCTCCTTCAGGGGTTTTTGTTTTAATTCAGTAAGACTGTCCTGGCGCTGTCCATACCACCTTATTTAAGTGTGCAGATGAGCAGAGAAAGGGAAGCACACAACATTCATGGGCTTCTCACTGGGCCCCTAAACACATGGCCACCTAGAAAGCAGCTCACCCTAAAATCAGAACAGCTCCCCAAACAAATGCAGCAGCATCTTCAACCCCTTCTTACCAAGTGTGTCAGTCTAGGACTGACAGAAGTACCTGCCCTCTGCCAGCTGTGTTTATTTTCCATTTATGTAAGTCTTGATGACTCCCACTATCGCATTCCAAAATCCCAGGTGCACAGAGAATGTTCTGATCCCTTCAAAATGTTAAAACATGCATATCAGTATACGCTGCCAGAGTTTCTAGAATAAAAATGTATCTTCAATCCGAATCAGAATTAAGCAACAGCACACCCAAACCCAACTCTCCTGCTCTAGAAGCCTGACAATGGAACCCTTTACCTGAATGGTTTCACATCCTCAGGCTTTAAAAAGGTCACAGTATATGCTGTCAGCCAAATGAGTAACCTTGAAAGTGAAAGGGGACACTGTTACTACATGGGAACTACAGGTATAAACCAACACTGTCATGGAAAACCAAGTCCCACGGAGCACTTTAAAGCCCCTCCCCTGAGTGCAAAAGCTGGATTAAATGGATACCACACTCCCTTAAAACTGACTGCCTAGTGCAAAATACAATCAAACAACCACCCAAATATGTAATAACAGCCTAACCTAATGATAAGGGAAGGAAAAGTCCCTGGAGGTATGACACAATATTCCAAGTGTTAACTGGGGGTTGGGGGAGTGGAGTGACAGGAGGAGGAGGAGGAGATAAGTAAGGCCTCAAAGCGGGCCCTGGAAGAGGAAATGCAGACAAGGAGGGGTTTAGGCTACACCACAGGCAACAGGAAGCTTGGGGTCACTTGCAGGATAGGAGTGTCATGACCAGACAGAAATGGGACAGGACCATTCTGCCACAGACTATGGACCACAAGAGGAAAGCAGGAGGCAGACAGCAGGAAGCCAGCACAGTCGGGATGATAGAGGCTTGGACCAGGGTGATGTTTGTGCTGGGCAACTAAAGAAGGCAAAGAGAAAAAATGAAAGGTAAAATCCAAAAACCCTGGTGGTGGGTGAGAAGGTTTGCAAGATTCTGGGTCAGCTAGGAAAAAAAGGCCTAACCGAAGACAGCAAAGCAGGTTCCTTATATAACCCTAAATTGCCTTAGGGTGGCCTTGTAATCTTGTTCAGACAGCCTCAAAAATCCCTGGTGACAGTGTTAAAATGAAATGCAAATGATAAAACTACCCTGCCACAGTTTTCCCACACCCACAAATCAACGAGCCTTTCAGCAATCTAAACAAGACAGATTCACCTAAACAACTCAATAATTCTCAGTGTTCGCAGTGACCTGTGCAGTGTGTCACCCAATAATACAATTGAAGATGAGGTCCTTAGAGTCTGAGTGATACAGGAAGTTGGCCTTCTTCAGAGATGGCATTTAAATCTCAAATCCTTTTTAAGACTGAGAAACCTTAAAATCACATCTGTTCCCCATTTATTTCATCACTTGGAGGAACGAATTGTTTTTAAACAGAATTCAAAATGACTAGCAGTCACCCTTTGAGAGAACCTCATAAATACACACAAAAGAATGTCAGAGGTTACAGTGGCTGTACCACCCTGTGCCACTAACACCAAAGACTGGATCTTCCTGACGTATATCACAAATAGGAAAAGCAACATGTTCAGCCTATTTTTCATTTTATAAAACCAAGTATTTCCATGCATTTAAAAATGATCAATCGCAGTAAAAACTACTCACAACTTAGGTTTGTATCACACCCCCCATTTCATAAGAAGCACTGACAAATAGGCAAATAAGCAAAATGGCATCAGGAGCTATCACTAGAGCTCAATTGGTAAGGAATAGCACTCTTCCAAGAGCTAACTCTACAGCAGATGAATGCAAAGGCCTTATGCCTTGCCCAACATCAGCCACCAAAGGAAAACTGTCTGTGACCAAAGAATGGATTAGAGCATTTAATTTCCCTACCTGATTCTGCCACATCCCAGATTTTGTAGGAAAGTTTCCATTTCAAATATTCAACTACTGTCAACTGACATGCACAGAAAGGTACCTTTTCCTCTTTTTGTGTAATCATAGTATTTGCAATAAAACCCATTCATTAAATGTGATTTAGCTTGTATGTGCTACTACAAAATGTTTGCTACAAAGTCCATACATGGGAGTAGAACTCCTTTGTTAGATGCTTTGTCCTAAAGTGAATTTCTAAAACCACAGTCACCACCTCCTTATCTTATCAGATATTCCCCAACTCATTTAATTAAAGTTCCAGAAAGTATCCAAGGCACACAAAGAAAATATCTGCAGCTCTCAGAGAAAAGATATTCTGAACACGCAAAAGGGTGACAGATAAATCTCTACATGAAGACCAGAATTGAGGTGGTGAGAATTAGGTGGAGATGATTAGAGGACTAGAGAGATTATAAACCCGTGTGAAAGGAGAGGGAGAAGAAACAAAAGATGCCCATTCTTTGGAAAGTCCTTTAGGTTTGAACTAAGACGGATCACAAGAGTCTGCTACTTAGGACTTGCTTCACAGTGGGGCCTGCCAACCTCTCAGGGCAGGAGGCAACAGGACAACAGCTTTAGGAAAGAAAATCCAGTGTTGCAGGCATTTCCCCCAAAACCCACCGTCAGTGCCCCACTCTTGCAGCCACACAGCTTGTCACATTAGAGATGGGGGAAAATATTAGTTCACATTCAGCTAACACTTTACAGTTAACTAAGCACTCTCAGATTTTCTTATTGAGTCACTCATGCATTCAAAACAATTTATGGAATGTCTTCTGGGAGCCAGGCCCTGCCAAGACCTGAGACAAAACCCAGTCATCCAGGTCTTGCACCACAGGACCTGAAAGGCCAGTGGGAAACGGGCCTCTAAATGCATCACACTGACGGGGTCATCGTGGCAAGAGGCCTGGGGAGGTGCAATCCCACCGGGGTAATCCCTACATGAGGGAGCGATTTACTGACTGATGCTTTTATCCTTTCACTTTTGTTTTAAACAGTTCCAATGGTGGGCCCAGCTGGACAGAACAAAGCCCATGTGATTTGGCAGCTTGTAAAACGCACAGTTCAATGGCCAGCTTATATTTTAACCATTTAAACTCACCTTTGATTTATCCTCTAGAAAACAAATAATCTGCAGTGAATCAAAGACCATCAGGTGGAAAATAAGGTACAGAGGTACAGAAAGAAGAAGAAGAAGAAGAAGAAGAAGAAGAAGAAGAAGAAGAGGAGAGCGCGAGAAAGAAGAGCTATAAAACAGAGCAAGATGGATTGCTTGGAGCCAGTCAAACTGAAAAAGGACTCTGTGCCAGACTGGCACTTGTAGTTGAGAGCATTCCACAGCCCCCTCTGGCACATGCCATCCAACCAGCCAGAAGAAAAATATATAAACTCCTTCTTCTTAGTTTTACAATAGATTTAGGTATGTTTGTTTGTGGCCTGTTGTCTTGGTGCTGGGGATGAACCCCAGCCTCATGCTTGCTAGGCACATGCTCTACCACTGAGCTACACCCCCAGCCTTAGGTGTGATTTGGATGATTTTTAAAATACATCTGGAAAAGAGCTATGAGAAATACATACGAAAGGACTGAATAGCTAAAATGAGGCCACCATAAGTGATGTAGTGGGGCAGAAGTAGAGGAAGTTTAGGAAAAGACAAGCAAAGGTTGTAATTCTAGAACCATCTCTCGCAAAAATAACAGCAACAGCAGCAGAAGCAGCAGACAATCAAGTCTTGATATAAGTGTGTTGCACTCATGACCTCTTCACTCCTTACATTTTTTTTTTTTTTTTGTAGATAACATACAGTGTGTACATGTGTGTGTGTGTGTGTTATTGGGATTGTACCCAGGGGCATTCTACCTCTGAGCTACACCCCCAGCCCTATTATTTTTTACTTTGAAACAGGGTCTAAGTTGCTAAGGGCCTTGATAAGTTGCTAAGGCTAGCCTCAAACCTTCGATCCTCCCACCTCAGCCTCCCAAGTACTGGGATTACAGGCATGTGTCACTGTGCCCAACTGATGAGAAGATATACAGAAATGGTGGAAATGTCATTGAAAGCACAGATAAACACAAAGTTACAGGGTGAGAAAACAAATTCACAATTTGATAGTTCCCCAACCCTCACTTCCCATAGCTGATGGGAAAAGGACCAAGAGCAACACCTGCACATGTGGTGGATCCCACCACAGCCGAGGACCCCTGAGCCTAGGGAACCTGAACTCCACTTTGGTCCTTCCAGATAAGGGTGAGGAACAGAACACCAAGGTGGAAGTACGAGCAGTGAGAAACAGGCACAATTCCTATAACTCTGTTGGGCTTTAATCCTGCCCAAATGAAGAGCCATTTTAGCAATTAAAGCTGGGGAGTGTGACACCATCAGACTTGCCACTGAAGAGATCTCCCTGCGGCAGAGTGAGGAGAACGGAGTGCTGGGGAAAGATGGGAGTATTGCAATGAGGCAGGTGAGAAGTGGCAATGACTTGGACCAGGCAGGGGCAGGTGGTAGAGAATTAGCGAGCACACTGATCAAGTCAAGACTGAGCATGTATTATTACCTACAGTACTGTGATTATAGCCTAGAGGAGCTAACAAGTTAGACTAACAGTTTCATGGGTGCTGGCCAGAAGGCATGAACTTCTTGGGTTTGTGAGAAAGAACAGTTTATTACTCATGGCACAGCGGTAACCACAGTATCAGCATCTGTGCCAGTTCCTGGAGCTCCAGTTCCCACAGGACAATGCAAAGAGGGCCCATGCAATGAAGTGCACTACAAGAGAAGACTCCTGAATTTAGGGAACCCACATATTTTAATGGTCATCTATCTCCAAAGGCTTTTTACTATATAAACATCCTTGAGAAGATAGTCCAGAACAAAGACAATCAGTACCTTGGCTCATAGGACACGCAGAAGCAAGAAAGACCTGTGGAAAACTGTCTCCCAATATCGCCACTTTACCTACAAGGAAACTGAGACTCAAAAGCTTAAAATGAGACAAGGCAACATAGCTAGAAAGCAACAGAAATGAGATGTAAAACCTGACCTAATGATGCCAGGTCCCACTGCCTTTCACTATGCAAAATCCTGTTACATAAGGGATAGTAACTCCTGCTGGAAGGAGCAAAGTGTGGGAATGATAAGTACAATAGGTCTTCCCGGCTTTCCTGGAGGCTGGCTGATCCAGCTCCCTTGAGTAGGGGCTGGTAACTCTGCCTAGCTATAAGGATAGTACAAGTTCCCTTGGGCTATTTGTCTCAAAAACCAAGAGGTAGGACAGAACAGGCTCTGATAGAAGGCAATAGTGGTGTACCTGCATGTAAGGATAGGGAAGAGTTCCATTCCCAAATCTCTCACTGTCCCTTCCAAATCCCTGCAAAATTTTATGTATTTTTAATGAGAATGTATTTAGAATGCTAAAGAAAAGTTTATGTTAATAGCACAGTCTTTATTTCCTAAAATTGTTTTCAGGGCTACGCAATAAAAATAGCTTTACATATTAAAATACAACTTCTATTAACCTGTGCATTTGAACTAGCTAATACCTCATATACATAGTTAGAAGCAAAGGAAAAGTGCTAAAATGTTGGTTGGCAACCTCTTCATTTTTAAAACAAATATACTAAATTTAAGAGTCAACCCTAATTATGGAGAGGCTATTAACTCATAAACAACCCCATACAATTTTTACACATCAGTTAAAAATAAAAGAATTAACTAAAGATGAAAAATTCCCAAACAGAACAACTATTTCGAACATGAACAACCAAGAACTGAGGAAACTACTGGTCTTTTGGCCTCCGCACTGTGGACCAGCTCAAAGACCACATCCAGTGTGAAGTGTCTTGGGCCAGTTTGCAATGTCCCAAGGCTCCTGAGCCATACCTGTCAGGCTGAGGACCTCTCCCCTGGCAGGGGGCTTCCCAACTCCCCATGAAGAGCCCACGACCACTATCACCACTATTACTCACTTCAAAAAGTGAGAGGCATTGGTGGAGTTTATCACACCACAAGAAATGTCTGAAGTCATTTGACTTAAAAGGATCATCTACTTTCTATGCCACTTAAACCTCAAAATGACTGCCCTTACCACTCCCAAAGTATACAGCACCACCCTACACACCTCCACAACTCCAGGGAGCATCATATACATCCTCAAGAGTTGTGCAGTTCACAGTCTGTGTAGCTGTATGTGGCTACACAGGGACAGGGGGTCATTCTCCCACAGATAATTCCCCCATTAAAATCGACTTCCTGATCCATGGATGTTTTTACTCAACTCTGGAATCTCTAGATTTCAGCTGTCATTTTAGATCTCAGCTGACAGCTTCAGGTAGTTAATAACTTTTGTATATCATTAAATGAATGAAAAATATTGTTTAGAATTTGGTTCTGACTAAATGCCAGTAAAACTCATCTTGGAAACAACAGGAGTGAGGTTTCAACCTTATTTCCTATATTTGAGCTCTGGGAGTTCTTTCCATCTAGAATCTTAACTTCAGGCCTAATTACTCTAAGTTGTATTACTCTTTTGATGGGGGAAGGAGCAAAACCTACTGGAGATAACAAGTAAATACGCTTTTATAGATAAAACAAAGAGGAAGCACAAGAAAACATTGTTCCGAACAAATGTTCTTATCAGTTACACAACTGTTAATTATAAATGCTTCTTTGTCTAAATGACCTCAACCAGCTTGGAGGTAGTCTCAGTGTCCTTCTCCAATATGCTGACTAACTGACTGCTTGGAAACAATTCATTCCATAAATACCAAAGAGCAAATATACAAATTATCTTCCCTGGTCCAATCTCTGTAGAGCCAAGTTGTTCCTGAGAACAACCTGCCAGAGAATAGGCTCTTCCTGACCCTTCTTAGCTCTGCTCCACTGCCTTGGCCTGGACTTGCTCGTCCATCTCTTCCTTCAGGGTCAGATGTCTGTCAGTCTCTGCATTTTGCCCCTGCCAGGCTATCACTGGTGACCCAGCCTCTAACACTGTTCTCTCCTCCCAGGAACACTGGACTCTGCTGACGTGCAAATGTTCATTTTAATCTTAACCAATTCTGGTTACTCTTGGTAAAGATGTCCTGGTCTACCTTGGTTCCCTGGAGACACACAGGCCAATGGCACAGACAGGAAGTGCCTCAGAAATTCACTTCAGATCTGAAACCTGAGAGTATCTAAGAGCTATCCCCTTCCTAACCACATTCTTTGTAGGAGAGGCCCAGGTGATTATCTCCTAAACAGGGCACATCTACACACATTTAACTGGATATGTAGGCAACAAATAAGACAATACAACTGTATTGGGTCTCAATTTGATTTTAACCCACTTATAAGGCAATAAATTAACCTATTACTGTTTCATGAAAGCTGGCAGAAGACAAGAGACTCCTGAGTCAAAGAACTCTTTCAGAGCGCAGCAGGCAGCGTGAGCATTGTTTGCATCAGTTCCCTTTGCCCTTAACATCCAAGGAGGGTGGTGTCAAGGGACCAAGTGGAAACTTCACATGCAGTGGGCCTGCCTCACAGCTGGGGAACCAGTGCTTGTGGATCCTACTGCTTTAAAGTACACAGCATGTGGGTGCTCATTCTCCTACAGAGAGACATTATGACATCCCTGAAGGCCGCTCACTGCGAACACAACCCTAAGAAACGCACCAGGTAAGGGGCAATCTTGGCATGAATAGGACATGCAGAAGCACAGTAGACACGTGGAGAATCTCCCAACACCTGTGTATGTTCCTGCACGTAGATGACCATCCTTACAGAGTTCATGATCGTAGCAACTCCTCTACATGAACTCCACTACACTCTTCATGTTGTAGATAACAAAGCAGCAGCAGATGTCCCTCACTGGAAGGGTGCCTTTGAACACCCTGTCATGTAACTGTTTACTCTGGGAGCACAGTCTGGGGTTCCCCTCAACATATTCTTCCCTTGATATCTAGACCCAACCCAGCTTTTGCTTTTCTTCCTCCTTTCTGCTTCATTTTCTCCACCTTTAGAGACTTACCTATGTTTGGAAATGTGTTTATCAAGAGATAAACAAAGAGGAGAATTGAAAAGACAGAAGTTGGTCTCGATCTGGATAAAACTTTAGTTCCATAAATCTTTATCTCTGTCATGGAAGGAAGAGAAATCACTTATGATAGCTTAGAAAATGAAAAGCAATCAGACAAAATTCCCCTTGGTAAATGCTCACCTCTGAAAGTCATTCACTTTGGGGAGGGAGGCCACTTTCTTTTACTACAACATCAAGATTTTTTAGTTAGAATTTTACTTCTCGGACAATGAAAAACAACTTAAAAGGACAGATTCCTTAAAGTTCAGCAGCTCACAGCTCATAAACATGACAGTTTAAAAATAATGTAAGCTTGTAAATATAAATTCAATGAAGGAATTTCTAATTATCAGAATAAATTATATATTAATAAATTAAGCAACTTATTATGGTTTGGAGATAGAATGTCCCCAGCAGAAGCTCATGTATTGGCAATGCAAAAATGTTCAAAGGTGAAATAACTAAGTCAAGGCTCTAATATCAACAGTGTATATATCTACTGGTGGATTAATATTCTGAATGGATTTCCTGGATGGTAATTATAGAAAGGTATAGTGTGGCTGGAGTGTGGCCTTGAAGACTATACTTGTCCCAAGTCCCTTCTTCTGGTTCTTTCTGCTTCCCAGCTGCCTTAAGCAACTGTCGTCTGCCACACTCTGCCACACCCCGCCACCTTGATACTTCTGCCTTGGAGTCAGCCAACTGTGGACTGAACCTCTGAAACCATGAGCCAAATAAATCTTTCCTCCTCTAAGGTATTCCTGTCAGGTATTTTGGTCTCAATGATAAAAAAAAAAAAAAAGCCAACTAATACACAAGTTCACAGAGGTGCCTATTTATGCATAACAAATTTTTGCAGTGAGGCCCAGATGAGTGCTAATTTTGCTCCTATGCTAAGAAAATTACTTTAAATCCAACTAACTTATTTTGATTAATATTTATTAGATAATTGCAATATTTTAGTTTTCTATATGTTGTTTTATTGAAACTATAGTGTTCTGTCTACCCTACTATAAAAAAAAAAAAAGAGGAGGTCTATGGCTTCCAAATGCCCCTCTAGGTAAGACATAAGAAATGCTGGCATCATAATACAGAAACAGAGGGCTGGCCAGGCCAGGCCAGACACAGTGGACAGCTAGAGATAACCATGACAGGAAATGAAGGTCCCAGGGAGAGGGGATATGGCAGCTTCCCTGGCTAGAAAAACACTCAGAGCTAGTTGTCGAAGGAAAGATGGAGACCCAATCTTCTCTCATCCTCCCATGTGAAGGACAATAGGAAACAGAGGATGGCATGAGGGGAAAGTTCTATCATACAGAGTGTACTTCCCTCACAAGGAAAGCTGAGGTTCTTGGACAATAGATCACACTCTTCTCAGGTGATAAGGAACCAAAAGCCTACAACCACGCTGAGTAGTCATCACTGGACCTTTACTGCCAAATCAGCCTCCACTGGACCCTTGGCCCTCTCAGGTATCACGTTTAGGGTTGCAAGGACATCATCTGATCATTAGCACAACCCTAGAGGGACTACCCACTTCTTAGCAGTCAGCATGATAAAGTGACTGCTCATGGCCACACAGCGGGAAGTGTCAAGGCCCAAACTTGAAACTAGGCAGTCCCCCTCTTAACCACTGTCTTAAATACTGCAACATCCTCTCTGCCTAGCCTGGGTGGCAGGGGGAAAGAGGTGACAGAAATAAAGAATAAGTGTCCTTTTGTTAGATAGATAGATAGATAGATAGATAGATAGATAGATAGATAGATAATCTCATCCGATACTCTCTGGAGCTTATCAGTGCAAAACAAACAACAAAATAAATTCCACAGATATTTGTATTCAGTAATATAAAACTAAAATAGGACATATGTGAATCTGTAGATTATGTTTATCACCACAGAGTCTTCAAACACCTAATAGCTTGTTTAAATGAAATATGAAATGATATTAGAGATGACAAAGGATTTCAAATAATGCCTGTGCCATCAAGCTTAATCTCTTCGGTATGCAATTTTATGTGCAAATTAATTGGAAGCCTTTGTGTTTCTGCTAACTTAAAAGCTACATATGGAATCCATATGAGGCAAGGTTTTTGAGTCTGTTCATTCCAGAGCATGAGAGTAATACGTAATAAATAACCTGAACGGTTACTTAACATAAGCAAAGTTGATGTTAATCAAAATGACTGTGCCAAAACTGTTTAGTAGAACCAAATGGAGTCAAAGTGTGGGGACTTGGCAACTTGGACAATTCAGCATGCACACATCCTACAAACAGCACAGGCCAAATATCGACTTCACCCTAGTTCGGTGTGTAAATGGTAAACAGATGCCTTCTTCACTGGCCTCTGCTAAAACTTGACCCATGGGCAAAATCTGCAAGGACCCCCACTGTCCCCTCTATACACTGTCCCAATCAAGGGAGGCCAAGACTATCTGAGACCCAGAGCCCCTGTGTTCCCAGAAGAGCAGCTGTGGTCCCAGTTATAAACTAAGGTCTGTGTCTGAAATTTTGGTTTGGTTAAAAAAAAAAAAATCCACTATTAAAAAGGAAGAAAAGGTGGGGAAAGGTAAATGCTAAAAAGGGAGAGGTCTAGTGATTTTTAATGTCCTTTTCAACATATTAAGTCCTAAGATTATATAATCAGGACTGCAAAAGACCAATTAAAGTATAGTTCCAATACTCAAGCCCTGAAAAGACCGGCAAAGAACAATGAATTAAATATTTGCACAGCCATTCCTGTTCAAAAGAATTCAAACCTTCTGTTCCCTCATCAGCATGATAGCCTTTTTAAAGACTGAGGAAGATTTAGCTTCCCTAAAAGCAAACCACTCTAGCTTCACGATTCTAGAATTAAAATCACAGAAACAAGAGGGCCAAGAAAGGGAAATTCAGTAGAAAGGATCCTTAAAATTAAAAACTGCATTTTAAAAGAAAGATTCTCAGCAATAATTAGTGATGCATTGGTTGTCTCCAGCTAAGATGTAATAATTTCATAGTTCAAAGAGCTTATTTTCTAATCTTCTCCTAAGAACTAAAAATACAATAAGAGTTTTTCTGCTTAGATACTAAATCTGATCTCTTTTATTTTTAAACTTTAGAAAATGTTTTATTTTGTTTGCAAATTTATAGGATAATTCTCTAACATGGAAACTTTACTCTTATCATGAATGAAAAAAATGTTTGAGGTCATATGATAATTTATGTAGTTTCTCTTTGTTTCTCCAAAGACAGTATGTATCTAAATTAAAAAAAAAAATCCAATGATACAGATCAGTGTTTAATAGCCATAAAATATATCGATTATATGTCTATATATAACATACATATTGAAGGATAAATATGTCAATATTTAAATTGAATACATATACATGTATTTCCAAAATATAAAAGAGTTTTCAATGCTTTTTTGTTAACCTCTATCCCTTTGCTTCTAAAATACTGATTCTGCATCTTAAGAAAATATAAGTAAGCCGGGCGTGGTGGT
>PVLC010000466.1:148009-213097 GCA_004027655.1 Graphiurus murinus
AATCCCAGCATTCGGGAGGCTGAGACCGGAGGATCCGGGTTCACGGCCAGCCTCAGCTACCTAGTGAGGCACTCCGCAACTTAGTGAGACTCGGTTTCAAAATAAAGAATAAAAAATAGGGCTGGGGGTATAGCTCGGAGGTAGAATGCCCCTGAGTTCAATCCCCAGTACCGCAAAAAAAAAAAAAAAAAAAAAAAAAGAAAATATAAGTAAAATACTATTTTCAAACTTTTATTCAATTGTTTTGAATCCTCACTGAATAGCAGTTTCAAAACTCTCAAAGCATACAATAAGAATTTGGGATTATTAAATCTTAAATATTCAAGGAAAAAAATGAAAATACCACATATAATTATATCATCTAGATATCTCCTCATTCAATTTAGTCTTTCAAAAATCAATAGACAAAACTAAAATACTGCTACAAAAAAAAACAACAACAACACTATTTTCCTTAGGATTCCAGTTATGAGATTTAAAATAATAATACTGCATAGTTCTTCTCCATGAGTTGCTGTGTGGGCAGTGGTTTCCTATCCTTGGGTAAGTAGGATGCCAACCACAAAACAGGTGCTCAGAAGTTCCCAGCTCCATTCTTCTGTCTGCAGAAGGTCAAGGGAAAAAACCTTCAGAACCAATACTCTGGCTCCGTGAGCTTTTGTTTCCCAGTTATTTAACATTTGTAACTCCTTCCTTTAAAAGTACAGGGTTTTTCAAATGCCTACAGGAGATTTATTGATTTTACTTTTTTTCCCCTGGTTGTGTGAAATTGATGTTTATTCACAAGGTATTGCTCTGTATGTTGAAAACACTTATTCTAAATGTTATCCTGAGGGGGGAGACTCTGGTAAAGTCAGATTAAATGCTTTAAAAGCTAGTGATGTAACAGCCTGTTTTTCCTTTACAAAGTTAAGGAACTGCAGTTTGCTAAATTCAAATCCTCATAGGTGACTACAACTGAGACTCTAAAACATTTTGTTTTTTGGCTTTGGTTTTTGTTTTTGGGTGTTTGTTCGCTGCTCTTGGAGCATTCATGTAGTAGTTTCTACCTTTAATATAGTTGAACCAAAAGAATTCGAGGGTCAGGATGCAGCTCAGTGGTATAGTGCTGGCCCCGGATTCAATCCCCAGCATCACCACCACCCTCAACATACACACACACACACACACACACACACACACACACACACACACACAAGCTATATTAATGTTGCTGTATTATTTTTACAATAGAAAAGAATAAAGAAAGTGCCCTCATCTTAAAAACCACATCACATAAGAGGACTCATTCCAAAGTTGAAAATGGGCAAGTCATTTGAAGGAGAAGAGGGAGTTAACTTCCTGATAGCCTGAGATGCAATTTTCCAAAACATTTTCCTTTCCTTTCTATTCCTAAAATGTAACTTTCAGGGCCTGGAGATTGCATCTTTTTAGAAATCAAAGGATACCCCTTTTCTTCTCCCAACCCACAGGAAATAGAACACAGAGTAGAAAACATTTCAACACATCTCCAATCATTTTATCTCTAGAAATCCATGCATCTCACTAATAGGTTTCAACTTATAAATGCAGCTTTCCACAAATTACTTAAATGCAGTATTTCCCAAAGTAAGATTGCTAGTGATCTGAAGTGCCAGATCAGCATTAGTAACCTTGAATAAGAGAGTCATTTCCTTTCAACTTCCTTTTAATCCTCTGGTCTAGTCAAGGAGACAGTCTTCGTGTGATGCCAGAATGCCAACCACTTGGTGCATTTGTAAACCTCCACTGTCACAAAGGAACCAGGCCCCCAAACAAGGCGCCAGCAGGCACCGAAGGCTTCCTAGATGTTAATAGGCCATATTATTGTCATTGCATGCCACTGAATAGTGACATTTTTAAAGTTTTCTTTTTAAAGAGTATACTTAAGGTTTAAAAATGGAGTTCATTTACAAGAAATGAATAGGTTTGAAACAGGCTGGATTCTTGTGACTCAAAATGCTCTCAGTGGACCAGAAGCATGTGCAACAGCTGGGAGTTTGTTAAAGGAGTTCCATCTCCAGCCCCTCTCTCGCCTACTGAATCCAAATCTGCACATTTAAAGAAGAGCCCCACTTGACTTGTGTGCACATGTACATCTGAGAAACTCTGGAGTGGCACAAGAGTTTGTCCCAAACCATGCGGGTGGTGTGCAAATGACTGCCCTTTGGACTGCTTTGGGTCACGGGGTGGCGCTTGATCCTCCAGACACTCTCCAAAATCAGTTAGCAGAGGTCAGGAGGACATGGGGGGAACTTGGCTTGTGTTTTCCCAGGAGGAAGTGGCAAAGCATCCCCAGATGGTGAGATCAATGAATGAATGTAATCTACCAGTTTAGAGGGTATTTCTGCTAAAATAGAGATTATCATAAATATGCTTCTATAAAATCCTAACATGCTGCATACCTCATTCCTTCTTACCAGTGAACACTATAGTAGAAATTCTAACCAACCTTCTCTCTTCTTTTTTCCCCCTCTTTTCAGCACGCCTTCTGCAGAGGAATGAGTGACAAGGCTCCTCACACCCACTAATTTAGCATGACCTAGCCTTTTCTCCCAGAGCTGAGCCCAGCTAGAAGGAAGATTATGCCTGGAAATATGACAGCCTGTGCTTTCTGCATCAGGTGACAGTATGGGGGCAAAAGAGCACAAGCCCTCAGTGCCTCCCATTTACGCCCCAGAGGTGAAGCCACTCACCGAGTCACTCATTCACCCAAACAGGTGGCCCATGTAGTCAATGATCCGGGTAGTTCAGGCCAAAATCCTAGCTCTGCATCAACTAGAACACCCAAGGGGGAAAGTTTAATCATCTCACTGACTTGATTTTTACCTTCCTAACCCAAGGAGAGTGTCTGAAATACATAAAGTAAAACAATGACCAAAGTAGGCAGGATTTATGATACCATAAAAAGCTAAAAATATACAGCTATAGTCATACAGATAATTCCAGAATACCCAGTTTAATAGATGTTAAAAAAAAAAAAAAAGCTGTCCTTTTTTTTTATTTTCCACACAAACTCCCCTTTTCAGGTGTTAGGTTTAATAACCAAAGCTGACATCTGAAACTCAATTTCCCAGTGCAAAATACTAATGTGAGATGGTTTGGTTTTGCAAAGAAATAAAGAATGAATCTAAATGGGTAAAGAAAAAATGAGAAAATTAACAACAAACAATAGCTGCGAATTCATGGTCTGGTCTCCATGATAAGAATTACACACCATTCACAGACACTGAAAAGAACACAGTGAACATTTGTTAGAGCTTTTTCTTCTTTAGTTATTTTGAGAATGCATTTATGTAGGCAGAACATTACAGAGAACAAAAAATATATGTTACAATGAAAGATTAATGGTTCTGAGGGAAGTTAAGGAAAAACAATCAAAAGATAAAATGAATGTTGAGAAAAACAGGGTAATAATTGCTAATACCTATGATGTATTCCAATTAGTTCATACATATTCACAACTCCTCTCATCCTCATGACTCTGAGATACATGTTAGGTTTCAATACTACTGTGAATGTTAGGCTGGAAGTCTAGCTCAGTGGTAAAGCTCTTGCTTAGAATGCACAAGGCCCTGGGTTCAATCTCCAGCACCCAAATATATATATATACATATATATGTGTGTGTGTGTGTGTGTGTGTGTGTGTGTGTGTGTGTATACATATATATATATATTGTGTGTGTGTGTGTGTGTGTGTGTGTGTGTGTGTGTGTGGTATTGGGGATTGAACCCAGAGGCATTCTACCTTCGAGCTAAACCCCCAGTCCAATTGTATTTCTTATTTGAAAACAGGGTCTCACTAGGGTGATAAAAGTCTCACTACTTGCTGAAGTAGTCCTCAAGCCTGCGATCCTCCTGTCTCAGCTTCCCAAGTACTAGGATTATAGGCATGCGCCACCAAGCCTGGCTCCCAAATATTAATAATATTAATGACAATTAATTATAATAATTCTTATTATTATAAATATTAATAATAGTGAGCATGCTATTTTGCAGATGAGGAAAAGATTTAACATGGAGAATAGACATGTAACTTGCCTAAGGTGATAAGCCTGGAAATGGAACTGGGTAAAAATCTAGATGTACTTGACTTCCAAACTCGTTAACAAGAGACTCTTCGCCTGCCTACCACCAGAGCACTAGAATGCCCAAGCCAGGATGGATGGCTCTTGTGTCTCTCGAACACTGTGCCATGAAAAGAATTCTCCTAAAAGATCAATGGCCAAGGGTCTTCAACTATGAAAGGGCTGGGCCACGTTGACATGACTATAGCTTAAAACAGGAGAAGTAACTCTGGACATGAAATAAGTAGAAATACTTACTTGGCAGAGTGAAGTTTTCAGATTGCTTGGGGGGAAATAGTAACATTGGGGGAAATTTTTGTTGGAAGCAAAACATTATACATTGAGAAATGTTTAAGTCAAGTGTTCCTCTTTTATTAGGACTACTTAATTGACTACAAAGCATTAAAATAGCTGGCCTGAATATTTATTAGAGCACCAGCTGTTCCCTCCAGATTTTCAGAAATTCAAGCCTTAGTGCCAAGTATAATTTAGAAAAAAAAAATATGACAAGTAAAAGAGCCCTATGTCTTATTATACATATCTAAATAGTAAACAGTAGCTGGAAGAGGTATAGAGCACCACTATGCCTTTTCAAAGGAGGGGAGCCAAAATGTTTTGCCATCCATTTCCAAACACTATTTTGTTCCTGGGCTTGGTGGTTATATTACTTAAAAATTATACATTATAATTCATAATTAACAATCCTTTATAGACATATGGAAAATATCACAAGGATAATCATTGAGCTTGTATGCCATTCCAGTTTTGTTTTCGTTTTGCTTTGTTTTTTAGGAGTGGTGCTAGCCTCAGTAAAATATCTCAGACAAAATATATATAGAGAGAGATTTTTAGCTGGGTATGGTGGCACATGCCTGTAATCCCAGTACTTGGGAGGCTGAGACAGTAGGATCACAAGCTGGAGACCAGCCTCAGCAACCTAGTGAGACCCTATTTCAAAATAAGAAAATAAAAAGGGCTGGGGGTGTAGCTCGGAGATAGAATCCCCCTGGATTAAATCCCCAGTACTACACACATACACACACACATGCAAACATGTTTGCACACCCAGCCACCCCTCCTACACACACACACACACACACACAATCATATATTTTTAATTCAAAATTTTGTCTCTTTCAACAGATTTCTACTGTAGGAACCCAGCGATAATTAAATACCCAATTTTTTTAAAGAGGAAGGGAAGGCAGGAAGCAAGGAAAAAGAGAAAAAGAAAAAGAGGGAAGAAAATAATGGGAAAACTCACACATATCCTAAATATTGTACCTTGAAACTTCTTTTGATAGAAAACTGACAAATTGCACCTGTCTTTGTGATACTGCTACAAATTTGGATCAGGAAAAAATGTCTCATCCACAGTATTACAGCAGAGTTAACTCAATGACACTACCACATAGAACAAGCTACAGAAAGTCACTCCCTCCCCTGCAGAGGGAATGCAGCCAGGGCTGGGGTCAGGGAGGAAGCCCAGGGGAAACTGAGGCTGAAAGAAAGAGCAACAAGGGACAGGGAGATGGGTTTTCCAAGAGGAGGATAATTTGCTGTGTAATGAGTTCAGTGTTAGCCAGGGCACTGCTGCATGCCTATAATCCCAGCTACTTGGGAGGCTGAGGCAGGAGGATAGCAACTTTGAGGTCAATCTGGGCAATTAGTGAGACCCTTTCTCAAAATAAAATTTAAAAAGCTCTGGCGATGTTGCACAGTGGTAGAGTGATTGCCTAGCATGTGCAAGGTTCTGGGCTCAATTCCCAGTTGCATAAATAAATAAATAAATAAATAAATCCCGTGTCCATGGTTAGATCAGGTCCACTACAGTGAAGTGGGCAGAGCAGGCGGGATGACCAGGGCAGAGGGACAAAAAGGCTTGCTCTTCATTGTGCCTATCAAAGGGACAACTGGCTTCTATCTCTATATGATGTTAATCATTGGCACATTCATTGCAGCACAGGAAGTTCTCTTTAAAGAGATTTTCTCACGTTGATTTTAGGGCTCTCAGTTTTAAAAATAGACTAGCACTTTTAGATTAATAAAAAAAAATTCCATGAGGGATTAAATAGGCCTTTTTTTTTTTTTTTTTTTTTTTCTTGTAAGCAAAGAGCAGCAGCCTCACATGTTGGTGAAATCGGTCACCCTTTAGTCATGCTCTACACCACACATGTGTCCCCTCTCGAGAATAGTGAGAGGCAGAAGCCACAGTTTCCCAAGAAGAACAAGCCAAAGCTTCTCAACATTGGCTGGGCACCACGATCACCTGCAAGATTTCAGAAATATATATACTAATTTCACTAATTCAATCCTGCATGGTTCTACTGGATGAGATCCCTAATGGGAGAACTGAGGTTTGTTAACTTACTACTATATCTATTAAGGGGTAAAATACCAACTAGTCCTACAGAAGTCACCCCAAGTTACTGAGACAGACTTTCCCATGCATGAAGACAGTAAAGAAATAAAAATCCATACAAGCAGTAATTTTGTGTGTGGGGGTACAGGGTGGGAACGGGGATGGAGATTGAACCCAAGGACATTCTACCACCGAGCTACACCCCCAGTTTGTTCGTTCTTTCTTTCTTTCTGTCTAATTTTGAGACAGGGTCTCACTAAGTTGCTGAGATTGGCCTCAAACCTACGATCCTTCTGTCTCAATCTCCTAAGCACTGGGATTACAGATGTACTCCACCACACCAGGCAAGCAATAAAACATAGCTTAGCCATCAAGATTCAAAAATATCTCAAGGCTAAAATTGTCTTTCTTCCTTCCTCTCTCCCTCCTTCCCTTCCTTTCTTCCTTCTTTCCCAGCAGGAGCCTTTGCTATGATTTGGAAGGGTCCCCCCAAGGCTCATTTATTAAAAGTTTGGTCACTAGCCTATGACGCTATTGAGAGGTAGTAGAACCTTTAAGAGGTGGGGCCTCCTTAGAGGAAGTTAGATCACTGGGGGTACTCTTGAAGGAGATGTTGGGAACCCAGCTCCTTTCCTTTCTTTTTACTTTCTGGCCACCAAAAGGTGAGCAGCTTCCTCTGCCACGCACTCTCACCATGATGGACTGTCTCACCACAGGCCCAAAGCAACAGAGCCAAGTGACCATAGACTAAAACCTCTGAAACTGCGAGTCAAAATAAACCTTTCTTCATTTTAAATTAATTAGTTCAGGCATTTTGTCACAGTGACAAAAAGCTGACTAACCATACCCTTTTCCCAACAAAGTCCTTCATGGTATCCAAAAATATCAAACTCATGGCTAATCCTCTCTGGAGGAAAAAGAGGTCAGAAACGTACCTGCTCAGCCCCTCCTCATGGAGTCCCCCCACACACACACACACACATACATGTACCCCTCAAGGAAGCCTAGGGTTGCTGCTAAGTTTGAAAACCACTGGGCCAGAATAATACATTTGAATTGGAGACATATGCAGTACTAAATCTGAATTCAAATTATTAACTTGAAAGTTAAGGCTTCTAGTTAGCACTTAACCCAGGGGGAAGGGCTTACCTGAACTTCACTTGAAAGGTTTATTCCACTAGAAATTCAATCAGAGCCAACAATGTTCCCTGACTGCCAGGAAAACCATGTGCAGTTTAGCCTAGGTTAATAACTAATATTCGCACTGAGAGATTTAACTTTTACAAAGCATGTTCACATGCATGACGTCATTTAAGACTGAATAACCACTCCACAAAAAGTTATTTTCCCAGTGTTTAAGATGAACAATTAAGAGTTGTTCTCTAATCTGGAAGAGGAACTTACTCAAAGACGAGTCCCAGCAGTAGCAGAGGCTTCTGCCTCCAGGCCCAGCTCTGCCTAGAGAATGAAGGAAATAACAGCCCACTTGCTCTCTGGATGGTTGGAACAACCTGTGAAAGGTGTGTTCCATTCTGGTTGCTACATTCATGGAGGTGTTTCCAAATAGGACCATAAGCAGAGCTCTACGACTGGGACAAAGCACTATCTGGAAATAGCATATCGAACCTCCAGATGAACTAGTAGCTCCAAAGGAAAGCATAAGGTTTAGAAATTACATAATGATTATTTTTTAAATTATGAAGGACAACAGGGAAGGGAGATAAGTCTTTTGCTGGGATCAAGTAAGACAGGCCTCTGTTCAGGAATATATAGGGGAGGAATGCTGAACACACCCAGGGAAGAGTATCAGAGTGACAAGGGCATCCACATGGGGGTGTGGGGGTTGTGTATCAGGATGCTGGAGCACTGGCAGGTAGGGAGAGCTACCACATAAGGAAGGGCAGTGGCAGTAGCTGAAGTCTGGTAACATATGGAGAGATTTATCAAATAACTACCTTAAGAATAATGGCAGCCAAAGCCAGGTGTGGAATTACCCCTGTAATTCCAGTACTTGAGAAGCTGAGACAGGAGGATCACAGGTTCCACACTAGCCTCATCAACTTAGCAAGACCCTGTTTCAAAACAAACAATAAAATAGGGCTAAGGGTGTAGATCAGATGTAGAACACCCCTGGATTCAATCTCCAGTAACAAAAAGAAAAAATAATAATGGAACAATGGGAGCCAGGAATCCCACTGTCAACGACAGTAGTTAGACTAAACGCCGTGACATCAGATAGAAATCTAAGGTATTGCTGTTAATTCATGGTTTTTAAAAAATACAGATAAAGAAATAAATAGAAATGTTAATGTGTCCACAGTTCCATCCAATAAGAAGACCCAGGACAGCTGGGCATGGTGTCGCACACCTATAATCCCAGTACTTGGGAGGCTGGGACAGGAGGATCACGGGTTCACAGCCAACCTCGGCTACTTAAGTGAGGCCTTCCGCAAGTTAGTGAGACCCTGTTTCAAAATAAAGAATAAAAAATAGAGCTGGGGGTGTAGCTCAGAGGTAGAATGCCCCTGGATTCAATCCCCGGTACCACAAAACAAACAAACAAAAAAAGAAGACCCAGGAATACTTACACCATACTAGCAATGAGCACACCAAGCAACCAAACCTTGGTTTCTAAATACCATTCTCCACCAAAAGGAAACAAAGCTCCTTGGAGAAACGACTGAGACAAAAGCCGACACAGATCACTCACAAGATGCTGGTGGGAGTTCAAAGGCCACCAGTGCTGGCACAAAGGGACTGCCACTGGCCAAAGCTGGGGCCAGTTTAAACATCAAAGTAAATAATGAGAGTAACCGATGAAAAACATACACACAAAAGGAGGTAAGTTCTTACTGAGGTAAATTAATTAATTGAAATTCTGATGAGAATTTACATAGTTCCAAAGTAATTTGCCACCAAATATGCAGAAATTATAAACGGAACTCTATGGTAGAGAAGTTTGGCAGAGAATGCCCTCATCTCAGCAGTGCCACCTGACAGGATGCAATGAGAATACAACATCACTTCTGGATTCTCCTGCTCACTGACGCACAGCCTGAATCCAAACTTGAGGAAATGGCAGACCAAACCAAACTGAAGGCATTCTACACAGTAACTGGCTTATAATCTCCAAAAGTATCAAGATCATGACAGTGAAGGACTGAAACAGAGACTAAAAAGACGGCTATATATAATGTATAGGTCTGACCTGGACCCCTTTGCTTAAAAGACATTATTGGAACAACTAGGAAACTTGAATGAGGTCTAAGGTTTGGATGGTGGTAATGTATCAAGGTAATTTCCTGACTGATGCTGGCACTACAGTTATCTAGGAGAATATCCTAGTTTATAGGAAATACACATTGAAGTGTTTGTGTGAGTGCCATCATGCCAACAACTATCTCAAATAGTTTAGGATAAAATTAATCTTGCTGTACCACTTGCAATTTTTCCATAGGTGTGAGATTTGCTTCAAAGTAAAAAATAAAAATCAGCAGTAAATGATGGAAATTATAGGAAGACAGATCATATCTAGTCTGAGGATTGATGAAATGCTCTGATGATTAAAATGGTCTTAAAACAGACTCATTGTTAGGAGGCTGGTAGGATATTATAGAGGAAAATTCTTCCCTGAACTAGGAAGTTAGAGATGATTCCTATGTACTTTCCAATGGCTCTGTAATTTGTTCATTCCACAAATATTTATTAAACACCCACGGCGTTTCAGACAATGTGTGACACACTGGGCTCATAGAAATGATGGAGAGACAGACCCCACACAGGAGGCCCTTATAATCTAATGGAATATGATGACTCAGAAGTCTGAAGTTAGAAATTTTAAGATAGTCAGTCCCTAGCACCCCCCCCCCAAAAAAGAAACCAGGACAGTCATTATGTTACGTCTAGAACATGTAATTCAAGAATATCATCCTCAATCCTCCAATTTTCACTTATGAATTTTCAATAGACTACATAATAATTCATTTTTCTATCATATTCTTTAAGAACATTTTCATCCCAACTTTTTCATGCTTGTGGGTGGTGTTAATTGTGGCATATGCAAAAACTTTATCACTTTTCAATTATGAACAGATGTAAATGACTTACTTGATGTTTTATTTTAGAATAACAAGCATCTTCTAAAATAAGTTTCAAACTGAGACGCCGGGGCTATAGTTACAAAAGAGACTTAACACTCCAAAAGTGAACCCTGGCAATCTCTTCAACACCATGAAAGTCACTCTACACCTCTGTGCTCCAATTTTTTTATTGGTCACAATGATATCATAAAATGAGTGTATAATGCTGTGAGATGCTTAGAAGAAAGACATCATAATTATAAAGTTCTCTTAAAACGCACATTGCACCAGGCATGGTGGCACATGGCTAAAGTCCCAGCTACTTGGGAAGACTGTACTCAGGAGTTCAAAGTCAACCTGGGAAACATGGTTAGACCATGTTGAGACAAAATAAACAAAAAAGAAAAAGAAAAACAACACGTTGCTTTCATCTCTTACCACAGACTACCTATTGTGAATATTAAGACAGAGTGATCCACTTAAATGAGCTGGCCTTGGCAGCTTAATGGTAGGCAGAATATTATTTGGTTTTCCAACTTTTCCCTTTGGCTTCATTTCAGTCTTCAAGTATTATCATCAAGAGAATGCTTTGGCACTTTTGCACAGACTCACAGGGTGAGTGGCCAGCACAAACCAGTCAATGCTCAATTACTTTCCCCACGGAAGTCTGTCTACCTTTCTTACACTTTCCCCACAAAACACTTCCATAACCATATTTAGCTTTCTTTCTACCATCTCCCTGTAATTCAAAAGGCAATTTAGACTCCCATATGGTTGCCATCCAAGCTAACAGATGTCTAACAAATTAAAACAAAAATTATGACTTATAAACTGCTGATGTATCATCATTCCAGAACATCTTGCAATTTATAGTGAATCATAAGATAAGGCTTCCTACTTGATACCCCCCCAAGGTTCCCTAAATCTCCCTCCTCTCTGAGTTTAAACCCCGTGGAAGCAAATTAGATGCCACATTCTGCCATCAACTCCAGATAAACCACCACTTGTAACACAATGTAATATTTGAAAGCACACCAAAAAAGAAATTTGGCCTCAAGTATTCAAGGCTGTTCCAATCCTTATACAGCAAAGAGAACAGAAAAAAATGACTTGTTTCTTGTAAGTCATTCAAGGCTTCCACTGATCTATGAGGTTTTTTTTTCCTAGTAAGTTATGATAAAAAACTGTTGAATTCTTTTGCCTCCTCTCCTTAGTGGATCTCAAGGGCATTATCATCACTTGGTAGCAATGATGCCAAATTACCAGACTAAGACATTCTAGAAGTTCTGTATCCCAGGGAGGAACTACTATGGTATCTGGAGACAATAATGACATTCACCGTTCGTTAAATATTGAGACACTGGGTTGGGTAGAACATTTATTTTAGTGAACCCCTGAAACTCTAATTTCATTAGAGTTATCTTTCCTTTACAAATAAGAAAGTAAGGCTCAGTGAAGCAGACTGTGTTTTGTTTTCCATGAGTGGCTGTGACCTATATGAACTTCTGCAATGTGACCTTGACATTTCCCCATCAAAGGAGGACTCTTATTTCTTCATCCCTTGAAAGTGAGCAAATTCCATGAGTGCTTAAACCAGTGGAATAGAAGAAGTGACACTGTGGCCATTCCCCGGAGCATTTAACTGGCTAGAAGCTGCTTCTTCCAGCCTCAGAGACAGGAAGGAGTCATCTGCAGGTACTCTAGCCAACAACTCTGGCTGAAGCCTCAGACAGCACCAAGTACCAGCCCTGTGAGAGCTCCATCTTGAGCATCTCACCCCACGGAACCCGCAGAGAACTCCATCCAGTCCCTGCCTCAGCTCACTGTAAAGTACCAGAGACCCCAAGTGACATTGGCCCACATGAGCCCAACCAAATCCCAGAACTGTGAGCTCTAATACATTTTGTTTTCAGTACTAAGTTTGGGGGCTGTTATATAGTAATAAATAACTAGAACATGGAAATTAATTTGCTTGCCTAGAAACAGTTAAGTATTAAAGCCAAGGTCCAAAGCAAAACATCTCTTAATGGTTGGTAATGAGATGTAGACATTCAGCACCCAAGAAGATTGACTTTAAAACAAAACCCCCTTTCTCCTCCTCCCCCCACCCCAAAGGAGTCTCAGGGTTTTATGAGAAATGTCATAGTATGATGACATTGTCGATAAAATCAATTCCCTCAATCTTGAGTTCTTCCAATATGTAAAAAGGAAAACAAGGTTTTCCCTACCACTCTGCAATAACTAATGAGAAAGGAATCTGTACAAGATGTTGACTTTGTTACTCAGAATATCATTACAACTGTTATATAAAAGGATTCAGATTTAGTACATGAAACTATAATTCCAATAATAAAAATATATTTAGTAACTCACAGGACTACAATTGAGATTGACAGTGAGTAAAGGAAAGGATACGTACCATATCAGTACCTAAACAGGCTAGAAAGAAATTAGTGGAAGATATTTTTGTAATGAAAGGATCTTTGAAGAAGAAACAAAAGTAATAAAACATCTTCAACCAAGTCTCAGTAAAAGTCTATAACTTAACAAGGTCCCATTGTATGCTATTTCCAATATATATATTAGTGCCCATTTCTAGCATTTTCTTCACCCACATATTAGAACTCGACAGCCTCATTCTTTGTCAGATCTGGAAAGAATTTTACAACTCAAACAACTCCTTCATTTTAACAACTGAGAAACTGAGGCCCAGGACAGTTAAGTAACAGTCAAACTGCTGATCAGTAAGAGAACCAACTGTCAGGGATGGTACCATATCTGCTCAATTTTATTTTACCAGAACTATACTCCCAAATGTCTTCAGTGTCTTTCAAATATATTCTAGTGTGTCAGTGCAAAAATAAAAGATTAGGAAACCATGGTCTCTGTCAGCAGTCTCTCCACAGTTGTAGAGGAGCAGTATTGAGTCTGCTGTTCCTGGGATCATAGAAAGGTTGGTGACTCTGCAAAGAACAGATGTGTGCAACTTTCTGAAGTAGGCTGATGAGTTACTAACTCCAGCTCTTCAGTCACTAACAACTGAGTCTGAACTACTTTAGTCAAAAAAGCATGGGTGACTTCCTGCTGATCATCACTAGAGACCATAACCCTAATAAACTGGGAAATTTAAATATGGGATAATTTTGGAACAGAGAGCAGGAGAGGAGAGGTATGAAGGGGTATATGAGAGAAATGTTGGTGTCACAGAAAAGAGGGGGAGGGTATATATAGAACGGAGGGAAGAGAAGGTACCCTCATACATAGGCACCTACTTAATGATTTCTGCTTGAGTCTGCTGGTTACACAGCCTCAGTCTGCTTTCAGGCTTCCCACAAAGCTTCCTCCCACCCACCTGAAGACCTTCAAAATCAGACAAGATGTGGCTCTATTCTGGAACGCTCCATGCAAGCGCTCTGTAATTCTTTGAAGCTCTGCACAATTCTAGGGGTTTTGCTGCAACCTAATCCAGAGAAAGAGCTAAATTTGCCTCTGTGCTCTCTACAAAATTACACCAAACTGTCAGGGAAACCGGCCCAAATCCTTTTATTTCCTTTTCACTCCCTGCTATGAAACTGCAGAGAAAGCCCCTGGGTGCTTTTTGTTGCCTAGTAGCTGAAATGTGCAACTTTTGGAAGTGTTCAAGCGGAATCAAGAGGCCTGGACTCCCTGCCCCAGCAAGGCTGGCTTGATTCTGCAGCCCTTGCCTCTCAAAGTCAACAAGTTTCAAGCTTCAATAAAATCATAATACTGTATCAGAAATATGATTACCTACCACTTTTAAACATTTCCAGAAAGGAGGTACCATAATTGATTCTAGCTATTTTTGCAACAATGTTTGATGGGGAGGGGAGACTGCTCACAGGAACCATGTGTACAGTCCCTGACCCCTCACCCCCCCAAAAAAAAAACTGCCTGTGAATGGCTGGAAAAGATACCTATCCACATGTTCCCCTCATTAATCTTTATCAGTCCTGAGGACAGATGACATGCTGACACAAAGTGGTTCCATTTCCTTTCACAAAACATACATAACCAATGCAAGATACTCCTACAGAAAAATAAGACAACCTGGATAAAGTGTGGCAGGGAAAAAAAAGGATATAAAAGCTGCACTGACAACTGGTCTCAAAGAGGTATATATTTATGGCAACCAGCCAAAATTAAAGGAGATCCAAATAAATCTACCCTGTGTTCAGACTGCTGGGAATTATTATTGATCCTGCAGTTGGATCATTGTTTACACTGAACAGCAACTTGGGGAGAACCCTGAGCCGGCCACCATCTTTACTGTCCAAGGGAAAGGGGTGCCCAGTGAGGAAGAAGATGGGATGGGAAGAGATAGAGAAGGAAAACAGCATGTTCTTCCAAACAACGTTTCCCCCTTGTCCTAGAGAACTCTTTGTCTGCTTGCTGAACCCGTTTGGGAAAGATCCCTGAAAAGAATCAAAACAAAAGAGTAGGGTCCCAGCTTAATTACAATAGACGCCGAGCACGGGTGATCCCGGTTTGAATCTTGTGCTCAAGCATCTGTTCTCTTGGTGCTCCAGTAAAACATGTCTCACACACCTTCTTCCCCTCTGCATTTTCCCAGGGGTTCCCTAAAACCGGCCGGTTCAGTGTCACTCCTTGAGGAAAAGAGGACGTGAGGCACGAGCACGCTGAAACATATGTTGATGGTGACTTGTTATTATCCTGACAATGATATATATAGAAATAAATCCCTCCACCCCACACCCCCACTTGGCCAATCCATTATGCAAAGGGAGCGCTTTCCAGCTGAAGAGGAAGAGCGTGCACGAAGCGTTATTTACGTGCACATTACAGAACCATATACCACGGCATCTGCATCCTACACAAAGCCCGACATGGTGCAAGGAGATACACGCTGAGCCTGGCACAGACCAGCCGCGGCAACACGGAGCCAAGCCCTCGTCCAATCAGATCCTTGTTAGAAGGTGGACCTCAGGGTCGGCTCTGCCCGATTAGCCTGCCCTATTATGACACCACGCTTTGCCCAACATCCATATCCCAAGGGGAGCAAATCTAATCCGTGTGGCTGCTCGTTTCTCAAACTGCCGAGCCTTTCTTTTTATCTGCATCCCTGCTATTCGTCCCTTAACAAGCCACCCCAAGGCCCGGGTGCCCCCTTTCCGGCACGGTTTTTCTCTTTACCTCCTCCCATTCCTAGAAAGGATTAAATGTTTCTCCCCCCAAGGCGCAAGCAGGAAAGGCGGAAGGCAAACGCCTCTCGCCGGCTCGGGCAAGCGCCTGCGGGGCTGCGAAAAGTAAAGGCAGCGAACATCGTGGGGGGCAAATCGTCGCCAATCGATCTGCCACAATAGTTGAAATCCCAGGAGCGCTCCAACTTACCCAAAATATGACATTGAAGCCAAAAATGAAGTATTTTATGCAACAACTGACTTCAGGACCCTTGTAGTGCTTCCCGGACATCCTCTGGGTTCATGAAGACACTTGCCCCGGCAGCCGGAGTTTGGCGCCCCGGAGCACCGTGGCTCGGAGTAGCCCGGCGAGGAGCTGGGGCTCGGGGCCGCGGCTCGGGGGGACCCGGCTCAGCCGCGCGGGGAGCCAGCGGCGCAGAGCGGCTCCCGCACCTCCAGCCCCTCGCGCGCCGAGGCCGCGAACCGGCCGGGAAGCTGCCCGCTGCAAGCCCGAGCCTGGCCCGAAGCTGGCCCCGAGCACAAAGCAGGCGCCCGCGTCCGCGCGCCAGGCGTTGGGTCCGGCGATCGGTCCCCGGGCTCGGGCGATCGCGGCCGCGGCAGATGCTGGCGGAGACGCCGCTCGCGCCCTCCCACCCTCGCTCCGCCCGCCGCTCGCTCCGCCCGCCCGGCCCGGCCCGCCGCCCGCAGCTCCGCCCGCCGCCCGGCCTCGGCGGGGCGCGCGCGCACTCGGGCTGGGGCGCTCCCGAGCGGCGGGGGGCACCGCGTAGCCGCCGCCTCCGCCTCCCCGGCTCGGCTCCCGCCCCTTCTCCCGCCAGCCCCGGCCCCTCGCGCGGTCGCGGGGTGAGCAGGGAGGGCGGTCGAGGGGAGGGAGCGAGGGAGGAGCACGCCGATGGGGAGCTGCGCGTCCCGGCGCCCCGCGTTGATGAGCCGCGGGTCCCTCTCTGCCACCCGCAGCAACCGGCAGCTGTGGAGGGACGCGGGAGAGGCTGGTGAGTGGGGACCTGCGCGCCCCCACCCCTGGGCAAGCTCTCCTTTGGAGCGTGACAACACTCGCGCCCCCTCCTCCACCACGGTTATGTGGATGAGAGAACAACGCTGTGCCACGGAGCTGGAGAGCAAAGTGGTCGTGGACTCCGCTGAGGGGGACACAGGGTGGTGAGGGTGTTGGAGAAGAGGAAAGGAAAGGGGTGGAGGCGACGCAAAGTCACCTGAATCCCGGCGGGAAGCTAACTGACCTCCCCACCTGCCGGAGAAACGAGTTTCATCCTAGAAATGGGGACATGGAATGGGGAGATGGCCCAAAGGTGCCTGATCCAGCTGTTTCCACAACAGGAACCCGGTCAGCAAATGTCTCCCCCCCACCCCATACACATACACACACACACACACACACACCAGAATAGTGCCAAAGAACATTGCCTGCCTCCTAACTCTAGTAAGCAATCCAACAGGGGTTCCACTAGGGGATTCCAAATTGGGCTTATATCTCGCCAACTAAAAGCTCTTGACCTCTGGGGAAGGGTAGAACTTGAGGCCAGGAATTGTTTTAGAGCCCTACCTGAGCGGGTGTGCCCATTAGTTGTGCTCCTTCCTGGAGCATTTTCTCAGGTCCCTGCCAAGCAGGTACCTGCATTTCATGGAAAGAGAAGGGACATCGCTCAGAACTGTGTGGAAACATCTATGGGAATTATCTTAAGACTTCAAACAGCTAGAAAGAGAGATGAAATGGGGAAAGTTTTCAGTACCACCGGGTAAAGGGCACAGAAATCTGCATGTTTAATAAGCTCACCCCTGTGAAAGTTCAGTAGATTGAGAGCCTCTGGCATGAGGTTTCCCTGGATAACCACGCCTCAGTATTCTCAAAAACTGGCTACCTCCTCGACAACAAAGTCAAGCTTTGGTGAAACAAGAACTTACTTTTTCCTTCAATAAACCCAATTTGGAGACAGACCTGGCCTTCAGAGGGATTGAGGCTCCTCTGAGGTCATAGGTATGAGCCAGGATAGCCACAAGATAGGAGGGCCTATCACTGGATACTGACACCACTGAGGCTGGGTCTTTGGCTAACAGTGACTTTAGCCCTTTGGATGAAATAACATAAGCTCCCTCCAAAGTGCCCTCCACCCACTCAAAACATAGGCCATACCATCACCAATCTGGTAGGCTTTAAAGGTAAGGTCTTCTTTCAGTAGCGGATTTCCCTATTAACAGGAAAGCACTGACCAGCTTTATCTAAGCCTATTTGTGCTACGTTGTAATTCTTTCTGTATATAAATAGAACCCTGTCTGCAAGAATACTGGATAAGTCAGAGGAAAGAAAGGTCTATCTTAAGCAGATATGACATATTTCAGAAAAGGTCTAGAAATTAGATCCAACTGGTGACCTAGTTGATCTCTAAATGTGATTTATCTTTGAAATAAAAATCAACAAAGATATAGAGATATCCAGTATACCTCTTTGTCAGCATTCCCCAGCAGAGGGGTATATTTGCTACAGTTGATGAACCTTAATTGACACATCACTACCACCAAAGTCTATAGTTTACATTAGGTTCATTCTTGATGTTGTACATTCTGTGGGCTTGGACAGATGTATAATGACGTGTATGCATTTTAAAGTGTCAGTATGATACCATACAGTATTTTCATTGCCCTAAAGGTCCTCTATGCTCTGCCTGTTCATTCCTGCCTTTCCCCAGTCCCTGGAAACCACTGATATTTTAGTTTTGCCTTTTCCAGAGTGTCATAAATAAGAAATCATATAGTATATAGTTTTCCTCTCCATTTCACTGTGAATCTAAAACTACTCTAAAAAATAAAGCATTAAAGGAATAATCAAGCCGGGCATGGTGGCGCACGCTTGTAATCCCAGCATTCGGGAGGCTGAGACCGGAGGATCCGGGTTTGAGGCCAGCCTCAGCTACCTAGTGAGGCACTCCGCAACTTAGTGAGACTTGGTTTCAAAATAAAGACTAAAGGAATAATCAATGGAAAAGGGAAAGTTCTGATAACTCCTTGGTAATTTGGAGAAGTTGAATTACAGGTTGAATTCTCTTATTATCTCATATATCAAAAGTAAGTTATAGGAGGATTAATGAATTAAAAATATTTTAAAGCAAACCAGAAAAAAATAGAATACTTTTTATACTTCTGGATAGAAGTATTTCTAACTTAGAAGCAATAGAATAAATCACTAAATGCAGCTGGGTATATCTTTAAAACTTGCATGTGTCAAACTTTTTCCGTAACATAACCAGAAAAAACAATATTGGCAGCAAACATGAAAAATAAAAGTCTATATTATACGTAGGGCTCATAATAGCTAAACACTGAATCTCATTGTTTGTGTGTAAACAAAACACAACCCACCTAAGAAGAAATCAAAATGATAGCAAATATATCAGGATATATATTTTATTGGTGCATTGTAATCATACATCTTGGTAAAGTTCAAGGTGGCACACATACACACAGTACTCCTTGAGCCCTCCCCCAGTTCCCACCCTACTCCCTCTCCCTCTCCACCTTCCTGGTGCTCTGCATAGTGACTGGCATTGAGAAGTTTGTGAATGTACATCGTGTTCACTGAAGTGTTTCCCTCTTCAAGTCTTCCTCCCCCCTCCCATCTCCTTCACTCCACTAAGATTTCTCTTTTGTCTAGAGTCCCTCCTGGGTCACAATTTCTCCCTAGCTTCTGCATATGAGGGAGAACATCTGACCTTTCACTTTTTGTGACTGACTAATCTCACTTAGCATAGTATTCTCCATTTGTATCCATTTCCCTGCAAATGACATAATTTTGTTCTTCATGACTGAGTAGAATTACATTGTGTATATATCCTTAATTTTGTAATCCATTCATCTGTTGATGGACATCTCAGCTGGTTCCATAGTTTGACAATTATGAAATGTGCAGCTATAAACACAGATATATGCATTACTATGGTAGCCTGGTTTCAATTCTTTGGGGTAGATACCCAGGAGTGGAATAGCTGGATCATATGGTAGGCTCATTCCCATTCTTTTGAGAACTCTCCACATTGTTTTCCAAAGTGGTTGCACTAATTTGCAATCTATATGGAGATGTCTAAGCTTCCAGTAGTCAAGGAAATATACATTAAAATAAATTAATGATAACGACACAAAGATAACAAGTATCAGTTTGTTCATATATTGTTTTGTGTCCTTATGAAAAGATGGTCCGTTTAAAAAGCTTTTGGGCTGTATGATGCAGATCAGAGTGCTCCTACATTTTGACTCAGCAGTCCCATTTCTGGGAATCTAGCCAAAGAAATATTACAAAATATGGAAAAAATTATATACTGCAAGTTATACACTACAGCATTTTTTTTTTTTGAAGACTGGTCACAAGTTAAAGATCAAAGAGTAGTGACTATAACCCAACTCCTTATAGTCCCTAGACTATAATGCTCCTTCCCATTTCTATGCCTTTGTATATATCATTCCTGGTCTCTAACTGGAATGCTTTTCTTGCCTTTTCTGTGAGCCTGCTCCTATTACTTATCCTTCAACTCTTTTGTTCAGCATCTGGGAGGCTTCTTCTTTTGTTCCCTCAATACCTCTTACATTTTTCCATTTTGGCACTTAGAGACTACCTGTAATTACTTGTTTACTTGCTTATCTCGATACTCCATCTGCTGTGACTCCTTCAGGGGTGTGGTCCATCTCATTTTAATCCTAGAATCACCAATATTCTGCAGACATGGCAGATGCTTGATAAATAGTTATGAAGGGAATGAATGAATCACTTGTTCAAACTTTTTACAGCTATTAAAGTCAATGATATAAAGAGTATGTGGCAATGCATGAATATATTATAATGTTAAATTTTAAATGAACTACATATGGAATTATCTCCAAGAAATGTTAAATGAAAAATGTAAGGTGTGTAAGAGTATACACATTAGGCTACCTTGTTGTAAAAAAATCAAGTATGTTTGCAAAGTAATATGTGCACACATATTTTCCTTTAATGGGCAAGCTATCTCTTGAAGAAATAAAAGAAACTGCTAACAGTGAGGCAAACTGGAGAACTCCAAGATATTGGTGAGGAGACCTGCTTTGTTTTTAAATATACCCTTTTATTTGTTTTTCAAGTTTATGCCATGCATATGTTATACCTGTTTTGAAAAACAAAGCACTCTACAAAATTACACAATTATATGGAAAAAATGTTAGGAGTTAATTCTTGCAAGATACTCATAGTTGTTAGGTTGTGTGATTTTGTTTTCATGTTCTGGTTTCCATTTTTTAAAATGTGATTCTATTGCTTTTACTATTAAGAAGATAAAATTGTAAGTAAAGACATAAGTAACTAAGTAATCATTATATTTATTTCACACAACTCCTTCATGATTCAATAAATTCTGGTCTATTTAAGAGGAAAAAGAGAGTAGCTGCCTAGAGACTGCTGTAGCCATCTCCTTTATAATTCTGAGGTTGAAAATGGTTAATAAGTTTAATTACTGAAAAGTTAATGAGTTTTTCAAATGGCAGGAAAAACAGGTAAAGCATGTTCTTCCAACAGTTGTTGAGCTGAAGAGCAAGATATGACAACAGCATTTTAACCTCAGACACCACATTTAACGAGCTCGTCTGTCTCTGTCTTCATCTTGTTTTACTCTTTCCACCCACCTTCCTGCCTCCTTCCTCTCTGTCTCTTTCACTATCTGCCTCTCTGCTCCTCTAGTTTTACATTTTTTCTTTCTCTTCTCTGTACCTAGCACTGCTGATTGCCTACCTACTCCCACACCCTCTTCCTCTCAGAACCCTGGTGGTATCCCAGTGTGCCCCTCTTGGGAAGGCTGGCCCTCTACACCAGGGCTGGTAGTCACATTCTTTTCACCAATACTTGGTTCAGGAATAGGCAAAGAGCCAGGCGTGGTGGCGCACGCTTGCAATCCCAGCATTTGGGAGGCTGAGACTGGAGGATCCGGGTTCGAGGCCAGCCTCAGCTGCTTAGTGAGGCCCTCCACAATTTAGTGAGACCCTGTTTCAAAATAAAGATGAAAAATAGGACTGGGAGTGTAGCTCGGAGGTAGAATGCCCCCAGGTTTCATCCCCAGTACGGCAAAAGGAAAAAAGGAATGGGCAAAGGACCCAATTCTGGTCTGTGAGACATGAGGAGAATCTGCTGGGGGCCTCTTTGTATCTAAGAAATGATTTTCTCTTGCCCTTGGACTTGGTTTTGCTGGATGTGACACTGGATCCCTGATAATGATGACCATAACAAGGATGGCAGAGAGAACATATGCAAAGACCCTGGCCCTTCGTATCACAGCTGCATGGCTGACTTAGCCAACCTTGAAGATCAACCCACCACAGGGCTTCCGGTCCCATGAGACCACTTTCTTGGTTGAGATGCTGTAACAAGCTTTCCATTTCACTCAGCTGAAAGCACCTTGACTTACTCTCCTTTTGAGGTTGTCCCTGACCCCTTATTTTTTCTTCTAGAACCACTATCAGTATTTCACATTTCTCTCAGAACCACACTTTTCCCTCCTTTTCTTTCCTTTCTTTTTTTTTTTTACTGTGTGTGGGGAGGTTGGGGGGGATAACTTATGATTGACCCAGGGACATTATACCTCTGAGCTACACCCCCACCTGTTTTATTTTTATTTTGAAACAGTGGTCTGGCTAAGTTGCTGATGGGCTCGCTAAATTGCTGAGGCTGGCCTTGAACCTGTGATCCTCCTGTCTCAGCCTACCAAGTGCTGAGATTGCAGGCACACACCACTACACCTGGCTTCTCTCTCCTATCTTAACCAACAGCTCTATCTTTCCTAAATATACAGGGGGAAACTTTTGAGGTGCCTGACAGCTCATACCACCCCTTTCTCTCAGACGTTCTCAACCACAAGGTACAAAGCCACATTTGCACTTCACAGTTGGGGCCAGGGTGGATGCCCGCTGGGCCAACCTGAGAGTCAATAACAAAAGTAACCCTGTATTTGGCTCAAATGGAGATGATGTTTGTACAAGAGCTGCCGAACCTGCCTTTCCAGAAGGAAGCCAAGGCTGTCCCTCTCTCTCTGCAAAAAAAGGAAGGAAGCCTAAATTTGGAGAAAAACAGTCCCACCCAGACAGCCTGGGTGGCCACAAATGATTAGGCATTCTGTGCTCTGAAAGACTTCTGGCTCTGCAAAGGCTTTCTACTTCCAGATTTCTTCAAGAGTTCCTTGTCCTTGAGATTTATGAAATTTTAGATGGAATCATTTCATCACATTCTACTTGGCTTTAGCTACTTTGAACTGGGTATCTCGAATTTGCAAATCAAAGAACCTTAATGAAGACAACCAAGGGGTTATCCTACCTCAAATCCTTCATGATATGAGAAAACTTTTTTAATTAGCCATGACATAAAATTAAATTGTTCTTGTTATATCTGATGAATTAAATATTGTTTCTTCTTTAGTTGAAAAATGAAGAATTAAATGATATATTTCTCTAAAACACAACTGGTATCCCCAGGATTGACCCCCTACGGCCTATTGGCCCATTTCCACACATACCCACTAAAGAAGACCAGTTTCCAGGGCCCCAAGAAGAACATAAAAAAGACAGAAATGTGAATGGACAAGTACATGTAGAACGCAGTTGTCACACTTCTAAAAATAAATTATAATTGTACAATAAAAACTATCTTTTACGAAATATGACAGAGAAGTCAACGATTTTAAAAAAATATATTGCCATTTAGCACCTCAACTTTCCCCCACTGCTTGGAAATAGCTAGACCTTTGGGAATCAGGGAACTAGCCCTGCCCTCACCTCCTGGCAGTGGGGAGGTGAGGTGGACAAGTCATTAGAAGTTCCCTTCCTGATAACTGAGTGGAGTGAGAAAAAGACCAAAACCCACCTGGAGTTCATTTCTTGCAGCCCCTGAAAAAGCCCCAGGCTGCCCTTTGATACCTTTGGGATCCTCCCAGTTCTTCTGCCCTCCCTTTGGTACCACAAGCTAGCCCGTTTCTTTCCAGTGAATTTCCCTTCTGATTGATTTAGTTAAAGCCCCTTTCTGTGGCTTAACCCAAAACATCCTAATCAATATGATGTGAACTTTAAAAACTTCACCTGTCAGAGAAAAACATTCACTTTCTGCTTTCAAGAGTAAGATATTCTCACACAATATTTAGAAAATGTAGAAGATAGTTTTAAAGAGTAACTTATGACAGCATTCCAAAGAAAACTGTTGTCGATATTTTGGTATATTTTGTGCACTAATAAATCTTTTTATATGCTTGATCTCATTCTGCAGAGAAAAGACTTAAATTTGCCAGTGCCTAAAATTAGTGCAGAGAAATCCTCTGTCAGAATGGAGGCAACTTCCATCTCAATTTCCAGGCTGTGGTTTTTCACTCAAGAATCTACCCTCATTGCTTGATATGACCTTGAGCATCTTCCTTTTCTACTACATACCAGTCTTTGTTTCATTCTTACAGGGCAAAAAATTCTTGCAAGCTCCCTCACATTTCTACCTACCTGCCACCTCCAAACAAGTTTACAATGCCACTCTCACACTGCAAACTATACCCTTCCGTCCATCACCAAATAAATTATCTTGCCAAATTAAGTGCAATTCAACCCCTTTTGAAATCTGCCCCATTTACTTCTGGACATGCTAATCATATCCAATAATTTCTTCTATCGCCGGTTGGTTTTTTTTTTTACCTTCAAAACTTTTGCTTCTATGATATATCACTTTCCAATGGAACTATAATTGCTGGAACATTGAACTTAATGTCGAGAAATAGGAATAGATATTAATGGATTTATCAGATATCTGTTTAAGTTTTATTATATACAATCAATTAATTCAACAGCAAATATTTACTGAGCATATTTCCTATTAAAGCACTTTAGTCCATGGTTTCTGCACTAAGACAGTAACTGGGAGAAATAAGCAGAAAGAGGTAAGAATATGGGTCAGAATGGAGTTAGTTCTACAATTTAGTGCTACATACATACAATACACACCAGTATGTATATGGTAAATGTTCCGAATGGAATAATAGGGGGAAAATGCCTCTTCAAATTCTAATTTTAATTTTACTTTCTTTTTGCCTTTCTTTTTCTTTTCTCTAGTACCAACATTTATTGAGTGTAACTACGAGAAACAAAAATTAGTTAATTAAGACTGTCTTATATCTGAATTATTTATATGAATGAGGTCAAGATCTGAAATAATACATTTTAAATTTAATTCTTAACCACAGTGGTGCAACCACTGTGGAAAACAGTTTGGTGGTTCCTCAAAATGTTAAACATGAATGACCATATGATCCAGCAATTTCATTCCTAGGCATATACTCCAAAGAACTGAGAACAGAGACCCAAACAAATACTTGAGACATGTTCACAGCAGCACAAGAGTCAAAAGGTAGAAACAACCCCAAGTATCCATCAACAGATGAATAAGCAAAATGTGGTGTGTGTGTGTGTACATATACCATGAATATTATTCAGTCTTAAAAAATGAATGAAATTCAGATAGTTGCTATGACATGAATGGACCTTAAAAACATTATGCTAAGTGAAATGAACCAGACACAATAACAAATATTGTATGATCCTATTTATAGGAGGTATTTAGAATAATCAAAGTAATAGAGACAGAAGTAAAATAGAAGTTTCCAAGCCCAGCGTAGTGAAACACAACTGTAATGCCAGTACTTGGGAGGATGAGACAGGAAGATCACAGGTTCGAAGTCAGCCTCAGCAATTTAGAGAGGCCCTCTGCAACTTAGTGAGACCCTATTTCAAAATGAAAAAAAAAAAAGTAGTCCTAGGGGTGTATCTCAGAGGTAGAACACCTCTGGGTTTGATCCACAGTACCACAAAAAGAAAAAAAAAGTTTCCAGAGGTTAAGGAAAGGTAGAAGGAGGAGTTATTGTACTGAGTTTCTGTTTGAAATATGAAATACTGAAAAAGTTCTAGAAATGGGTAGTGATGGTAATTGCAAGACATTGTGATTGTACACTTAAAAGTTGTTTAAAATATTATCCGGCCTTAAAAATAAATGAAATTCAGATAGTTGCTATAACATGAATGGACCTTAAAAACATGCTAAGTAAAATAAGCCAGACACAATTATATATATATATATATATATATATATATATATATATATGAGGTATATATATATATATACATATATATAGGAGGTATTCCTCATATATATATATATGAGGGCATACTGGGAATTGATCCCAGGCCTCTGAGCTATGCCTCTACCCCCAGTCATTTATTTATGTATTTATTTATTTATTTATTTATTTATTTCAGTACTGGGAATTGAACCCAGAGGCATTCCACCTCCAAACTATACCCCAGCCCTATTTTTATTCTTTATTTTGAAACAGGGCCTCACTAAGTAGCAGAAGCTAAGAACTTGTGATCCTCCTGTGTCAGCCTCCCAAGTATTGGGATTACAAGTATGTGCCACCATGTTTGGCTTTTATTTATTTTTCAAATCAGAATCTTGCTAAGTTGCTGAGAGCCTTGCTAAATTGCTGAGGCTGGTCTCAAACCACATCTGGTTTGTATATTTTATCATAATAAAGTCTACACTTGACAATGAATGACAAACCAAGAAATAGTTCAAAATAGAGAAATAAGTTGCTGTAATGAATGTTAATATGAAAATTAAATGTCTACCATATGCATCCTACAACTAAAAGTGATGTGTGCCTTCATTTTAGAAAACCTAATAGAGCTGTAAAAATAAATTAAGAGGCCACTGCATGTAAAAGATCTATTTTACCTAGGGATTTCTCCAAGCAGTCTTTTAAACCAGGAGCTGCTTCCCTAGTAAACTTAATTGTTTGTGATGGATCATTAACAACCCCACAAAGGCTGTGGTGAGCCCGAGCACTCTTGGGAAGGAGGTCTCTGGAGGATCCAGAGCAGCAGCTCAGAAGCTGGGGTCTGCCTGGTCTCTCTGTAGCTGCACAGTTATTTCCATAGGAGAAGTCAGCCCATCTGTGTCCCCCTTATCCTGCAGAAGGCACTGTCCCCTTTTCAAGCCTCATCCAACCATCTGATTCAGCAGAGATGAGTTAGGATGTGGTGGTGAGAGCATAGCTGCCCTCCATGCAGGTGACATTAGTTCTCATTTCAATGATTCAGCTCCTTTTTTAGTGGACTATAAATTCCTTAAGGATAAGAGTCAGATTTTCTTTGTAGTGTGCTGCCTTGCAAATATTCCACACATGCTGGGTGCATGATATTATTTACCACATTTGAATGAATGAATGAATGAATGACTTTAATAAAATGGCAATGGAAGGTCCAACAAAAGTGGTTTTGAAGAGCTCTGAAACTTTAATATATGAGGAGTCTACTTAAACACTTCTCAAACCCATAAAATAAGAAGAATCTGTGTTTAAGCTTACCCTAACTTCTTCGACACAAGAGACATGTTTCCTATTGTCATTTTAACTGCCTTTTACCCAAATGTACCACATCTACTGGGTTCACAATAAATACTGTTGACAGAATGAATGACAAGGCAAAAAATAGCTCACAGTACTTCTCATTTTTTACAAGTGTGGAAAGCATATTAAACCATCTGCTGATTAAAAATATGCATGTTTTGACTTGCATATGAAGCAAATTAACATACATAAATCCAACATCTTCACATCACTAGATTCACAGCTATAGCCAATGTAATTTTCCATGTTTTTTCAAATTCATCAATTCTGGAGTGACACAATTAATTTATTAGGCATAAAATACACAGTAATGATTTATAACTAAAGACTACCTTTTGTTTTATTTCAATTCAGTGATGGTTTATCTTCTATTAAAACAAAAAAGGCAGAAGATTATTGGAAATATAAAATTTTATGTTCAAAATTTCTCTACATGTACTTAATTATCATCAAGGAAAGTTAAAATGTGAGGGAAAGAATAAGAATTATCATTCCTCAGTATGCCGAATTATCATTTAGGAAATTACTGTAAGTTGAACCCCAGTGCCATGCTGCCTTATAAAACCCTAGAAATGAGCAAACTTCCAAGTAGCAGCTTTTGTAACTTCACCTTCTACCAGTGCCTCACTCCAGCTGATCCATCACTTTCTTCTCTCCAAGACTGTAGGCAGAAAAGATTCTCTGTAAACTAGAGAAATACTCTGTGTTCAGTTACACTAATGGGCTGGGCTGCCATCTTGGGAGAAAGAACACAACCAAATGCAGACCATACTAAGTCTGGACCAAGACAATCAGGAGGGAGTCCAATTGCTGTTACTAAGAGACACCTGTCCCTTCTCTTGACTCTCCAGACCCTCAGAATTCACCACCCCTGGAGCACCCCTCTGGGACCAAGAGTGTAACTGAGTGGGATCTCTAGCACCCAGCCTCCCCTTGCACCCTGTTGTTGATACCCATCTGGCATCACAAACCTGGCACCATATAAATGCCAGAAGTTTGATTCTGGGTCCTCTCTGAACTGCTGGCACTGAACCTAGAAGAGCAACAGGAGTCTTTCTAGAGGAATGTTTTCTAACTTTGGTGAAAAGCATTCTCTAGGGCCATTGACATAAACACAGATTCCCAGGCCCTTTCTCTAGATATTCATATTTATGGATCTATTTGGGGTCCAGGAATCTGAATTTTACCAAGTGTCCAGGTGATGCCTTTCACCAAGGAATTTTGGAAAATACCAAGTTCAAGCACTCTTCAAAGTGCTCCCTGGAGTCTCCCAGTGGAGGGAGTTGCCTTTCATGTATTCAAGAATGGGATAATGAAAGCAAGATGGCTTTGCCCATCCAGAAGTCCATGCTAATCCAAGTATGTTATCATTACCATGATTATATGCCCTTAGCCACTGCCACTGCGGAACCATCTATTGAGCCTCTTCTCAATACACAGAACTAAGTGACCAGCCACCGTATCTGAGATACAGGAACATGGAGGAAGAGGAGGAGAAGGAGGAGGAGGAGGAGGAGGAGGAGGAGGAGGAGGAGGAGGAGGACGACGACGACGACGACGACGACGACGACGACGACGACGACGACAACCACGACGACTTGCCAAAGGCAGAGGAAAGAAGGAGGAGGAGCAGAAGCTGGAATCTGGAAATGAATGCATGTGTATTTCAGTCTGCAGCTGCTTGGCTCCTGATATAAATCAAAGAAAAGAGGGAGATGCAGGGAGAAAATGTAAACAGCTGGGTAAATTCAATCCTCTGTTAAATATGAATTTTCAGAGATCCAAGACTAAATATGTTAGCTAAATTATTCATTTACTGAGCTTCCAATTTTATTTTTAGTACTACTGTGTGAATTAATATGAATTAGTACCTAGTTGTGTTCTGAGACACAGCTAGGTACTAAGATGAGCACCCTTATGTTGGGTGGCCACACAAAGTGGGCACCTGTGGGTTTTACTTGTCTACATGAGGACACAGCTGGGACAGATTTCTAACCTGGCAGGTTTGCTGCTGACTTGTCATAAATTAAAGATGGATGTAGTTAGAGCATGCTTTCCCCTGTAGACACAAAGACCAGGCCCTTCCCTACAATATTGATGAAGAAAATTTGCAACGATGCCAGAAATGAAAGAAATGAGTATTCTTGCAGGACTCTGGAAGATAGTTTAGAGATAACAGCTGCTCTCTTTTTGAGGCTTGAACAAGAAGTTGTGAGTTAAATAGAAGCCTACAGATTAGCCTAGCATTAAAAACAACAACAACAACAACAAAACCCCACCTTGTTCGAGGGCTCCTTAAAAAGAAGATGGATCCAGTTTTCTGTGATTGAGTAAGTTTGCACTAAGGAAACACACCGACTTTTTACCATCCCACTTAGACCTGTGATTCTGCAACCAAATATTAGCAACTCAGCTCAGCAAAGGCACACTGTGCAAGAAAACCGCGTGACTGAGAAAAGCAATAAAATCTCCAAGATGCAAATTTTTGGAAAAAAATCCGTCAAGCTTCTGAATAAATTTCAAAAGATGTAGAAATGCAGCCAGTTGTAGTGGCTTACACCTGTAATCCCAGTATTTGGGAGGCTGAGACAGGAGGATCATAGGATCAAAGCCAGCCTCAGCAACTTAGCAAGGCCCTCGGCAACTTAGTGAGACCCTGTTTCCAAATAAAATATAAAAAGCAGGGTATGGCGGTGCATGCCTATAATCCCAGTATTTGGGAGGCTGAGACAGGAGGATTGCAGGTTCAAAGTCAGCCTCAACAACTTTGTAAGACCCTGTTTAAGAGCCGGGCGTGGTGGCTCACGCTTGTAATCCCAGCATTCGGGAGGCTGAGACCGGAGGATCCGGGTTCGCGGCCAGCCTCAGCTACCTAGTGAGGCACTCTGCAACTTAGTGAGACTCGGTTTCAAAATAAAAAAGAATAAAAAATAGGGCTGGGGGTATAGCTCGGAGGTAGAATGCCCCTGAGTTCCATTCCCAGTACCGCAAAAAAAAAAAAAAAAAAAAAAAAAAAAAAAAAAAAAAAAAAAAAAAAAAAAAAGAACCTGTTTAAAATAAAATAGAGCTGAGGGTATAGCACAGAATGCCCCTGGGTTCAATCCCCAGCTCCACAATAAGTAAGTAAGTAAGTAAATAAATAAATAAATAAATAGGCTGGGTGTGTAGATCAGAGGTAGAACTCCTTTGAGTCAATCTCCAGTACCACCCCACCCCACACACACAGATAAAAAATGTCAGAATTCAAGGTTAACTCTTCATATATCAGATAATTATATTAGCCTCTTTAGAAACTGTGGTTCCTTCTCCTGTGACATATATTCCCAAGGAGTTGAATTGTAGCCAGAATTTGACTTTGGGATAATTAGGAAGTATATATGAGATGTCAGAAGTCTATTAGGTGACAAATATGCCTCAGAGTGGCCTCCTTTAACAGTTACATAAAGATATGCAAAAAATTACTTAATAATTCTCATTTCAGTGATAATTCCTTAGCTCTCATTACTTTTTCCCCAGATATGTGCATTAAAAAAAAAAAGTTTTCCATGCCCACCCTGCTGATAAAACTTCAATCACTGGAAAGTTCCCTTTAAAACTAACAAGGCTTTTTATCTCCCTGCATTGGCCAGATAATAATTGTATAGGCCACTTGGAATTACCAGAGAGGCTGAAACTGTAGTGTGCAGATAAATGAGATCCTGTAGGTGATACTCAGAATTCAGGGCAGTCCAGAGCTGCAGCCTCTTCCCTCACATAACCTTGTTGTAAAGCTGCTGTAGGTAATTTGATTCTCCTGCTCCTTTCTGTTAGAACACAGTGAATTTGAGGGAGATAGACTAGGAGAGGAGAGGCCGACCCTGTGAAGGAATGAAACCATGGAGGTGCTCAGAAGACTGAACCTAACTCATTGCACCACCTTCAATCAAGGACTTCTCCATGCAAAACCCTTCCTTTCCTTACTCAAAAGGGAAGAGCTTGGACTGAACCTATGGGGTAGAGATTTTGAGATGCAGAAGAATGCTCCAAAGTTCCGGTTTGGGACAAATGGGAAACAATGGGCCTGGGCTGTAGTTCTCCCAGGATGGTTCTGCTTTTATCTTTTTGCACATTAGAGTTTCATTTTCTGAAAGGCATCTAATGCTAAGGAAAGTTTGCAAGCCAGGCATTACAGTGCATGCCCATAATCCCAGTACTTGGGAGACTATGATAGGAAGATCAAAGGTTTGAGGCCTCAGCAACTTAGCAAGGGTTTCAAAATAATAAAATGGTCTGTGGTGGTAGAATACCCCTGGGTTAAATCCCCAGTACTACTATTGGGATTACAGGTGATTTTGATGTGCAACCAGGATTGATAATCTCTGCTTGGCTTCAGCTCTCTGACTTTTATAAGATCACTGTCTTAAAAAAAAATTAATAGCCGGTGGTGCACACCTGTAATCCCAGTACTTGAGAGGCTAAAACAGGAGGATGGCAGACTCAAAGCCAGCCTCAGCAACTTAGTGAGACCCTTAGCAATTTAGTGAGACCCTGTTTCCAAATAAAAAATAAAATAGGACTAAGGAGTATAGCTCAGAGGTAGAATGCCCCTGGGTTCAATCCCTAGCACCACAAATGATGATGATGATGATGATGATGGTGGTGATGATGATGATGATGGTGATGATGATGATGACAGCCTGCCACAATGTCAGTTACCACTATTAGGCAGATGACTTCAAATCTAACTCTCCAGAAAGAACAGCCTTCCATCTGGGCCAGCTCTTTACCCACTGACCAGCCTTGCCTCCCAGTATCATCCTACCCATACTGGCACAAGCCCCCTTCTGGTGACTCAGACACCCAAAGACTTGAAGGCATCCTTGACTCTGCCGTTCCCTGTGCTTCCAACATTCTATCTGCACAAAATTAACAAATCTACCCTTACATCTGACCCTCAATCAGGTCCTAGACTTCTATTCTTATTGCCACTCCTGCAACTGACCTCCCTTTCTTCCCTGAGGAGTTGTTTCCAGAAGTGTCTTCTCCCATATTAACCCACTTTGATCCCTCCCACTCTGACTTGTTAGTTCCTTGTTTAAATAATTACAATGGCTCCCTGCTACCTACTTTTAAAAAATAAACTGCCTCATCCTTTAGGTTCTACAACAAGAGCTCCATCTAAGTTTCTAGCTTCATCTTGATTATACAGCAGCACGAACAGGATCCACCGAGGAAAGAGCATTATTCCTTCCTCTACAACCATGTCCTAAGCTTTCTTGATTAGGTGCTTTCACACTTACTGTTCTCTAGGCCCAAGCCACCGTCCATCCTCCTCATTCTGTGGTGCCTAAGTGCCCTCTGGATCTCTCCAAAGGAATCTGACTCCCACTAGCATTGTGCTCCACCCTCTTTCATGGCAGTCAGGTCATTCTGCCTAACCATTATTTGAACTGTTTCAAATTATTTAACCCTTCTCTGCTTAGTATCTACATTTATAAAATGGGAATATGAACATCCAGTTCCTAGGATTAGAGTGAAATATGAATGAAACCATGCACATAAAGTGCCTGACACCATAGGAGAGTCCCAGCAGATGGTTCTAAGCCAGCCTCAGCAACTTAGCAAGGCCCTGTTTCAAAAGTAAAAAGGGCTAGGATGTAGCTTAGAGGTAGAATGTCCCTGGGTTCAATCCCCAGCACCAAAAATAAAAAGACTGTCCAATAGCCAGAAGTACATTTAAAAAGACATAAAATGTCCACAACTTTCCAAAATAAATATTACCAAGTTGCAGCACATAAAATAATAATCCACCATTGTCAGTTTATTCCAGGGAGGTAGAAATCATTAAACAATACAAAGGCAATTAATATAATATGTCAAATACAAAAACCCAGAATTGCATCTAGAGATGTTTAAAATGCATTTGATAAGACTCAACATCAAACCCCAACATTATTTCAGAGTAGAAATAGAAAATATATTTACTCAATATAAGAAGTATCAGATTAAAACCAATAGCTGGAATCATGTTTAAAAGTAAATAATTGTGACATCACCATTAAAATATGCAAAAAAGGAGTATTATTTAATATTATTCTGAAAGCTGGGATCAGTGCAATAAGATATGACACAAAATTAAAGGAATACTATGTTAATAAAGAAGAGATAAATGTTATTTATCTTGGATGAAGCTATTATATAACTATAAGCCCAAATGAGTCATTTAAAACATTGCTTAAAAGATCCATCTCCTCTCAATGCTGAGAATAAAAAGGATAGAGATGGCAGGAAAATGGAGCAGACAGGAGGCTCTTCCAGTAATTAGTCTGGAGAAAATGTCCCTAGGAAGGTAGGGGTGAAAGGAATCAGCAGTGGTTTCCAGATATATTTTGAGGAAAACATAAAAGATTTGCTGATGGACAAGGTGTGAAGAGTAAGAAAGAGAGAGGAATCAAGGTTGACCACTAGGTTTTTGCTCTGAAGCAGCTGGTTGGATCACAGCACTTGTTACTTAGGTGGGGAAACTGTGAAAGGCGCAGGAGTGGGGCTGAAACCAAGAGGTGCATTTGGATTTGTCTCTTTTGAAATGTCAACTAGACTCCACGTGGAAATTTCGAGTGAGCAGTTGCTTTAAGAGCCTGAAAGTCAGGGAAGCATCTCAGGTCATCAGCAGACACATGGAATGTATAGTGAGAGCACTGGACGAGGTCATCTGTGGAGAAAAAGCACCCGGACTCCAGGGCTCACCAACATTCAAAGTTTGGGACAAGAAAGAGATCCAGCAGAGAAGACAAGGGGAGTGCCTAGTGAAACAGGAGCAAACCCAAGAGAGATGAAGTCTCAGAAATCAAAGAAATGGTTTAATATGATTCCCATCAAAGTCCCCATGGCTTATTTTTTATTAACTGGCATGATGAGTCTAAAATGTAACAGAAAAGCACAATTGTGCTCACCTAAGATAATGGATCATTCTGCCACATCCTTCCTTGGTAGCAATTGATATGGATATGATATTTTTATGACCTTGTAAAATGAAAATGAAATCTTTCTTAAAAAAAAAAGCTATTCGCAGCTGTGTGCAATGGTGCACACCAGTAATCTCAGTTCTTGGGGGACCGAGACAGGAGGATTAGCAGGTTGGAGGCCAGCCTCAGCAACTTAGCAAGACCCTGTTTCAAAATAAAAAAAGGCTGGGGTAGCACACCCCTACGTTCAATCTCCAGTACCACAAACAAAACAAAACTACTTGCTTACTTAAGCATCCTGTCTTCCACTATATGACTCTTCCATTTTATTTTTATATTTTTGCAGTGGTAGAGTTTGAACCCAAGGCCTCATGCATACTAAGCAAGTATGCTCTACCGCTGAGCCATATCCCAGCCCTAACTTCTCCATTTTTACACTGGCACACTTGTCTCAGTCATCTTGCTGGTGTCTTTGTAACAAGTCAATAAAATGTAGCACATGACTGAGAAAATTTTGCCTAGCAAGATTTGGTGTGAGGACTCACAAAATGGCTTTATTTTACTTAAGTTCTATTGAATCTATTATGCTATTCAGAAGCCTCTTAAGCCCTTGAGCAGGTATAAATTATTCAAATACACATTGTGGGAACAAGTATCTAGAAATATGAAAGTCAAATTGATTGCTTACTTCATGACACACACCAAAATAAATTCTAGATTGGCTTAAAATGTAAATATTTAAAATTTTAACAATAGAAACATTGAAAGAAAATATGGTTATCTATTTACAAAACTTCTACAAGAGGGAAGATTTCCTTAGTTTACAAATAGCAGACGAAATTATACAGCAAAAGACCAGATTTGAATGAAAAATTTATGTACAAAAACTGAGGTAAATATTAAAGTAAAAAAGCGTTTCTAATAAAATGTCAAAATTAATCTGGATATGGTAATACATGTTTGTAATCCCAGTGCTTGGGAGGCTGAGAAAGGAGGATCGCAGGTTCAAGGTCAACCTCAGCAATTTAGTGAGGCCCTCCGAAACTTAGTAAGACTCTGTTTCAAAATAAAAATATAACAGGGTTGGAAGGTAGCTCAGAGGTAGAACACCCCTGGGTTCAATCCCTAGTACCACACAAAAAAAAAGGAAAGAAAGAAAAAGAAAATAAAATGTCAAAATTAATATAAAAAACTCATGCGAGCCAGGAGTGGTGGTGGCACATACTTGTAATCCCCGTACTTGGGAGGCTGAGACAGGAGGATTACAGGTTTTTGGCCAGCCTCAGCTACTTAGTGAGGACCTCCACAACTTAGGGATACCCTGTTTTTGCAGTAATTTTTCACCAATACTATTACTAAAGATTACTTTTCTAAAAACATAATAAACAAAGTTTTTTTGGGAAACCTTGGGAAAGGTTCAGTAGAAAGGGCCCTCTTTTGTCCTGATGGTATATATTAGGCAAACAACTTGAATTTGTATTAAGACCCTTCAAAAAAAAAAAGTCTAATAGATGGCTTAGAATCATCTCTACTTGTAAACTCTCTTAAAGAAATACAAAGCATTTTATAAAAATAAACAAATAAAAATAAATCAACATACTATGATTTATAGTAGTCTCCAAATGGAAGTAATATAAGTTTTGCAAATACAGTGGACTTGAAATGGTTCAATCAGAAAACAGTTTCCCCTGTTGCAGGCCAGAAATGATTCATACTAATGTTACAATGGAATTTTCTCTCTGTTCATATTCCTGCCCAGTGGGGATCTCTTTGTAGCTCTGACCCCAATCAGTAAAGTACTTTGTCCACCAAAAGGAGAAGAATTTAACTTCCACCTACACAATGCAGGCAGAACCTAGAGGCTGCTGACCAGGGCACACAGAGAACCCAGATTAAAAGGCTAGAAAACTACAGGGTTGTGCAAATAGAAAGGGAAGCTTCCTCTGATAATAAATAAGCAGCAGTAGGCATTTTTGCAGAGCTTATTGAAGGGGAACAAAGTCTCCATTGTGGCAAAACTGATAAACACTATTATTTTGGACAAACTCTAAGCAAGGAATTTCTACAGAGAAATTAGGGTAAAAAGAAAAGAAAATGATAATCCTGCAAATACTGCCATAGGACAAGGCTATTGATCAGGAATATGGTAATGTGGACCAGACCATATATGAGAAAATGTTCTTTTTGCCACATTCCTTTGGTCATTCATTCATTAATTTATTAGTGAATGATTGGCAAATATTTATTGAGCAGCAAATAAAATATATATATATATATATATATATATATATATATATATATATATATATATATATGCCAGACACAATAAGCAAGCACTGGAGATACTTCAGCAAAGAAAGAAAAAATAAACAAGGAAAATGTGCTTTCTTAGAACATATAATAGTAATAAAGCTATGCATTAAAACATAATAACAAAGTATTACTTCAATATACTAAGTACTAACAAAAATGTTCTATCAAAAAATGGTAGGAGAACCTAATCTAACTCAGAGAATCCTTTGGGTTTTCATGAGACTTGAAGTTTTCAATGACATTTTAAAGGTGAAAAATAGCTAGGGTGAGCATTTTTACAATTCCTTAGTGGGGAAGAAACTGTACACTTAATTATTTGTGGTTTAGTGAATATAAAATATGCATGTATTTTCTATACAGCTAACTTAACTATCTCTAGTTTTTAGTCCATTGTGTGAATTGTATTATATTCACATTCTATTATTTTTATAAAGATCCAAACATTACTTTTTATTATGACCTAGTTATTGTTTTGGATAGTTATTCAGGTTGGGTGGCCCCTTCCCACCTATTTCGTCAAGATTCTGGTATTTGACAACATTTGCCTCTGTCTGAATCTCCTAATTGTTGCCAAAGCATAATCATTTTGTATTGCATTTCAGGATCATGCATTTGTTCAAAGCCAAGTCTATGATGAGTGCCTGCTGTGTGCTACACTCTGTGTTTGCAGCTGAGAAGATTATGAAGGGAAAGATGGACAAGGTCCCTGACTTCATGGAGTTTATACCCTAGTATGAGCTTAAATTTTATGTTTCTAATGCTCCCACTGACATTCTCCATAGCAACTACAGGAATGAACACTTTACCACACTTGACTGTATTTGGAGAAGGGTGTGTAGGGGGGGGATGGAACCCAAGGGCATTCTACCTCTGAACCACACTCCCAGCCCATTTTTATTTTTTCATTTTGAAACAGGGTCTCCCTAAGTTGCTGAGGCTGGTGGCAAATCTGCAATCTTCCAGTCTCAGTTTCCCAAGTACTGAGATTACAGGCACATGCCATCACGCCTGGCCACATTAGTATATTCTCATCAACATTTGGTACTATCCTTGCTTACTTTTATAATGAAGAAAAGTACAAAAAATGAATTAAGGCATCGTTATGGGTCGAACTGTGTCTTTCCGAAGATATATTGAAGTCTTAATCTTACTACCTCGGAATGTGACCTGATTTGGAAACAGAGATTCTGTAGATGTAGACAAGGCAAGATGAGGTCATTAGAGTGGGCACTACTCCAACATAACTGCTATCTTTAGAAAAGGGGGGAATTTGGACACAGAGACAGGTGATTCCCCATGAGGATGAAGCAGAGATTGGGGTGATGCAGCAATAAACCATGCAACACTGATTGCCAGTAACCACTAGAAGCCAGGAGAGAGGCCCAGCACAGATCCTGCCTCCTAGCCCTCAGAGGAAGCACCGGCAGAGGCCTGCATCCCAGCCTTCTGGCCCTCAGAGCTGTGAGATGATAAATTTCCACTGGGAAAGCCACCCAGTTTATGGTACTTTGTTATGACAACTCTAGCAAACGAATACAGGCATATTTCTTAATCTGAGTTCCCCTGAAAGCAGAGATGGAGAAAAACACTTGGTGCTAACTAATCTTTGTTTGACACTTGTGCTTGGGATATAACTATAAATCTAGTTCTCAGAAGTGTCATAATGTTTTGTTTGTTTTCTCTTATTTTCCCAGTGGGTTTAGACACAAAAGATAACCAAGCAAACCAAAGACTTTCAATGGGCAATAAAGACCTCCACCATAAATTGCCAAATTTGGACAATTAATGATTAGAATTGAATATGGGAGTGGATGCAGCTTCGGTGAACTTTAAGTTCTCACTTAGATAAAGAGTACAAGCTGGGTGTGGTGGCACAACGTTCCCAGCACTTGGGAGGCTGAGACTGGAGAATCCCAGTTTTGGCAACTTAGTGAGACCCTCAGAAACTTAGTGAGACCCTGTTTCAAAATAAAAAATAAAATAGGGCTGGGGGTGTAGCTCAGAGGTAGAATGCTCCTGGTTTCAATCCCCAGCAATACACACACACACACACACACACACACACACACACACGAAGAAAGAAAAAGAACAAAATTATAATTATGAAATTAGATATAAAAGTAAATGTGTGTAGAATAAGAAGAAATAAAAATAAATGGCAAATATGAGAATGCTGATGAATACTATGAATACCGTACAAGGTTTGAATATGTCTCCCAAGGTTCATGTATTGAAACTTAAGCCCCAAAGCACAGTATGAGAGGTGAGAACTTTGAGAGGTATTAATGTGGCATCTCAGGAGCAGGTTCCTAATGGGGGAGAATTTGCCCCCTTCCCTTTCTTTCTCCCTCATATGCCCTCTTGCTTGCTTTCTACCACCTGCCATGAGGTGATGCCACAAGAAGGTGCTCTCCAAATGCAGGGCCACGAGCCATGGACTTCACAGACTCTAAAACTGTAAGAAATAAAAAATCCTTATTCTTTATAAACTACCTAGTCTCAGGTGTTTTGCTATGGCAGTTACAAAATGGACTAAGACTACCTCTAAATCTAGAAATATATATTAATTTTGCTTTTGCATTCTCTGACATGCCTTTATATCATATTTCACTACATATTTCAGCTGTAACACAGCCAAATTTCTACATAAAGGAAAGAAAATGAATTGTCTTCCTCTAGCATGATTGGTCAAAATTTGTGTTTTATTATTGATAGAGATGCAAAAAACATGTCACCTCACGCATGGATGGAATCGCTGCTACAGGATTATGCACCAGAAGCACAGGAATTCTAAGAAAATCCATTTTAGATGATACTCATAAAAATGTATTTGGGATTTTTAATTATATATAATGTATTATCAAGTATATTCCCAACAGGAGAGAATTTCTGTCTTGATGAGGCATTGATGAGAACCAAATCTTTTGCTTATACTTTTACATATCCAATACTTGGAGGAATTTTCCACAGAACTGCTTCTGGCTCTGAGCAGTGCAAACTGGGTGTTTTTTTGTTGTTGCTGTTTTCTTTCTTCTCTCCTCATATATTTTCAGTGCTGGGGTCTGCATGATACATTCTCATGCCCCAGATTATCCTTCAGTATGATGCTTGGCAAGCTGGCCCAAGAGCAGGAAGAGTGTTTGGAAGTCACTTAGACCAAAACTGAATGTACCCCAATTCTTCCCCTTAATCAGATCCCTAAAATGCTCATGTTCCAATCTTAACACCAGATTGCAGAGTGATAGATGGGAAGTCAAAGTAGAAAGAGACAGTGGTCTTAACATTTGCAATCAAAGTATTCTACTTTTGCAATTTTCACAGAAATCTGTAACTGTGTGACTATGTTACACAAGGCCTTGGAAGGAGTCCATGTGAAAGAAAACCCCACCATGAGAAGGACCTGAAGCTTGGGTTTCATGGAAAACTTAACCCTTCACAAAGCTAAATGAATGAACTAAAGCTTTATCGCAGGTATGCTCTATATTGACCATTCAGTCTTTGGCAGCAGGAAATACAGTTTAGGCAATTCCTCTGGGCAAGGGGGGTTATGACAGACAAGAAAGAGAAGGAGTAAATGGAAGAGGAATGGTTAGAAGGGCTGGAAAGTGGTAGAATAGGCTGAGAGTGCAAAACAGAAATCTATTTCCACCCCCCTCTTTTTTTTTTTTTTTTTTGTACTGGGAATTGAGGAGCATTCTACCTCTGAGCTACACCCCCACCCCTATTTTATTTTATTTTTAAATTTTTAAACAGGATGTCACTAAGTTGCCAAGGGCCTTACTAAGTTGCTGAGGCTGGACTTGAACCTTCAATCTTCCTGTCTCAGCCTCCCAAGTACTGGCATTTCCGGCATGTGCCACCACTCTCAGCTCCCTTTCTACTTCTAATAAAAAGAAGACAATCTTCAGACAAGATAATGTTAGCTTGACTTATTTTACTGAAAGAGTCAGAAAATTTAGTTTTGTTTGATTCAGAAAGGACTGTGATATGAAGACCTATCTGCTGATGGTAATTTGAGCTATTACTTTGCTCCTTATTTTCATGTAGGTCTCAGACAAAATGATTTTCCTTGGTGTGTTTATAAATGGAAAATGCACAAAGTTTGTTTTTAGCAACAGTGATAATAAATTGGAATGTGCCCAATTTTTGTATTTGATATATAGTGATAATAATATTAGTTTGTGGGCCCACTTAATTCCATTTAGTTTGTATGGTTTAGTCCAATTGAAGCCTTCAATGTTAAGGTGAGAATAGTGCTTGGCTGTAGCATAGATTTCTTTCTCTCTTTTTGATACTGGGAATTGAACACGGGGCATTCTACCTCTGAGCTACACCCTCAACCCTGTTTTATTTTTATTTTGAAACAGGGTCTTGCTAAGTTGATGAGAGTCTCATTACTTGCTGAGACTGGTCTTAAACCTGCAATCCTCCTGTCTCAGCCTCCCAAGTACTGGGATTACAGGTGTATACCATCATACCTGGCAGCAGATTTCTTTATAATGAAGGGGGCGCCCTTTTGATTGATTATTAAATTGCACTGTAGGTCTTCAGATAGAGGAAAGGTAAAGAAATAATCTCTAAGACATCAGCATTTGTTTCATTTCTTAGGGAGTTATGACAACAAAGAAACAATCTAATAAATTAGTACAAATAACAAGGACTTTAACAGGCTCTTAACTCTGGTTTAAGAAGCTAGAAATTACTTCAGTGTTCTACCTAACCAAAAAATCTCCTCCTCCTGGTTTAATTAGGGAGCAATAGGTAAAAGGATATGCTTACAAAAGGGATCTTGTTCTTTAACTGCCTTTGTTTGTTCTCTTCTGTATTTGTTTTCTCTTGGTGTTATAATAAACTACCACAAACTTGGAGAATTTAGATGATGTAAATGTATTATCTTACAGTTCTGTATGTCAGAAGTTTGACATGTGTTATCACTGGGCAAAAACGGACATTTCCTCACCTTCTCCAGTTTCTAGAGGATGCCCATCTTTTTTGGTTTGTGGTCCCTTTTCTCCATCTTCAAAGTCAGCAATATGGCATCTCTCTGATCCTTTTTCCACTATCACGTGTTGTGTGTATGTGTGTGTGTGTGTGTGCGCGCGCGCACATGTGGGTGCGTGTTGAACCCAGGAACATTCTGCCACTAAGCTACACCCCTAGCCTTATTTTATCTTTTATTTTGAAGGAGGATCTCATTAAGTTTCGGAGTTTCAGGGGGTCTTGCTAAATTGCTGAAGTTGGCCTCGAACCTGTGATCCTCATGTCTCAGTTTCCCAAGTACTAGGATTACAGGCATGTGCCACCATGCCCAGCTCAATCACATGTCTTTCTAACCCCCAACTGGAAAAGGTTCTTTACTTTTCAGAACTCATGTGATTAGATTGGGTCCACTTGAATAACCTTTACACCTCAACGTCCCTAACTTAATCTCACCTGCGCAGTACCTTTTGCCAGGTAAAGTAACATATTCACAGGTTCTGGAGATTAAACTGTGAACATGTTTGAGGTTCCATTATTTGAACAGTTTATGAAAGATTTCTGTTCTTTTTCTTTTTTTTTTTTTTTAGTACTGGGGATTGAACCCTGGGTTCAATCTGAGCTACACCCCCAGCCTTATTTATTTATTTACTTACTTATTTGTTTGTTTATGGTACTGGAGATAGAACCCAGAGGCATTCTGTCTCTGAGCTCTACCCCAGCCGTATTTTATTTTATTTTTTAAATTTTGAAACAGAGTTTTGTTAAGTTGTAAAGGGCCTTGCTAAGTTGCTGAGGCGGGCCACAAACCTGCAAACCTGCAATCCTCCTGCCTTAGCCTCCCAAATACTGGGATTAGAAGTGTACACCACCATGCCTGGCTCCCTTTTATTTTTTATTTTGAAACAGGGTCTCCCTAAGTTGCTAAAGGCCTTGCCAAGTTGCTGAGACTAGCCTTGAACCTACAATCCCCCGTCTCACCCTCCCAAGTACTGGGATTATAGGTATAGACCACCATGCCTGGCTGAAATATCCCCATTCTTAATCCTTTCGACCAAGATTTTTCTAACATGAAAGTGTAAATGGGAAGGGGATGAGTTGGATTTTCTCTTTAAAAATTATGATGATGCTGGGTGTGGTGGTGTACGTTTGTGATCCCAGTACTTGGGAAGCTGAGACTGGAGGATCCGGGTCCACGGCCATACTCAGCTACTTAGTGAGGCCCTCTGCAACTTAGTGAGACCCTGTTTCAAAATAAGGAATAAAAAATAGGACTGAGAGTATAGCTTGGAGGTAGAATGCCCAGTACTGCAAAAATAAAAAATAAAAATGATGATGATGATGGTGATAATAATAATAATAATAATAATAATAATAATAATAGTAATAATAATAAAGATTATTAGTGAGATGTCTCCTAAAAAGAACTCTGAGTGCTGTATTTTGTTTGAGCTGAGTGGCTAGCCTGCACATACAACCACAAGGTAAAATACTACTACTTTGATTATTATTTGTCTTGGCCTGATTTAAACACTGATTATACAATAAAACCAAAGGGCATCAGAGTCCTTTTCCAGACTCCTGGGCGGTCCATTTTCCCTCATTGCTACTTTGCCATTTTGTGCTTTCCTGATTTTGCTCAAATATTTGCAATTTGGGTGAGGGGCCACAGTTTGCCAGCAAGCTCAGAGTTCTTTTCACCTACATGCTATTATTCAACTATAGTCTGATAAAGTCCCTTTGAACTTTACAAGTCAAAGGGAAATCCCTCTTTTTTAGGGTAATATCTGAAGCAGTTTGGCATACAGGGAGAGAAGTGTCAGGGTCACAACTGGCCCAGACCCAACTGACGTCTTCTGGCTGACAGTCCCCACTGACTAGAGAGTCTTCATTTTAGAAAAAAAAAAATTATATAGATACTGGCCTCTGCTAAGTAATCCTATCCTTTTACGCTTTGCCATTAAAACTGTTTGTAATAAGCCGGACATGGTGGCTCATGCTTGTAATCCCAGCATTTGGGAGGCTGAGACCAGAGGATCCGGGTTAGTGGCCAGCCTCAGCTACCTAGTGAGGCACTCTGCAACTTAGTGAGACCCTGTTTCAAAATAAAGAATAAAAAATAGGGCTGGGGGTATAGCTCGGAGGTAGAATGCCCCTGAGTTCAATCCCCAGTACCGCAAAACAAAACAAAACAAAACAAAAAACAACAACAAAAAACTGTTTGTAATAAAGATACTAACCTCTGAGCCGGGCATGGGGGTGGATTCCTGTAATCCCAGTTCTTGGGAACCTGAGACAGGAGGATCGCAAGTTCCAGGACAGTCTCAGCAACTTAGTGAGACTCTTAGCAACCTAGTGAAACCCTGTTTCCAAACAAAACATAAAAAGGGCTGGGGGTGTGTAACTTGGAGATAGACTGCTTCTGGGTTCAAACTCCAGTAACACACACACACACACACACACACACACACAAACAACTAACCTCTAACTTGTTATTTATTTGAATTATTTTTTCCCCACGACCAGAGCAATTGCAATAATGACACAATTAATTAATTAATTAATTAATTAATTAATTAATTAACAAGGCAATGTTGTGTAGTAGATAAGCCCACATCTGTCAAGTCATGGCTGGGTCAATGATATCTAGTGAGTCTTGGGTCCATCATTTAGATTCTCTAGGCCCCAGCTTCCTCATCTAGAAAAGGTGGGTAGTAGTGCCTACCTAGTAAGTTTATTGTTAGAATTTCAGATAATATATGTAAAATCCCTGCAACACAGAAACAGGTTGTAAATCTCTCTCTCTCAGTAGGAATCATTAACCAGCATTTTGCTCTTTGGGGATTACACAGCTAACCCTCAATAATCCACATGTGGGTTATTCTCTTGGCAAATTAGCTCCAGCACAGTTTTGAAAGTAAGTAGATTTTCCCATGAACTCTTTGCTTACTCTTGGCTGACTTCCCAACAGCAATCTTGTGTGTGTTTATAAAATGCAAATACCTTAATATTAAGCTATGTTATAAATTAGGAGAAAGGTAAATCTGCGGCCACAAATGGGATCCATTAAAAAGACAAACTTTTATGACATTTGGATCCTTGAATCTGCAGTTACTTGCCAAGTTGGTGAATTAGCCAGAGTTAAACATTTTAATCTTACTGTATTAAATGAGGGTAAAAGAAGAGCCTGACCAAATAATTTTGTGTTTTTGTAAATTTCAATTTTTAACTTACAATTCCTTCAGTTTGTCTCTATATAAACACTAATATTAATTCTTACCCAGCAGCTTTTCCAACTTCTAAAATATTCACTGTCACTGTTCAGTTGGGATCATCAGATCAGTCACGTCTAACCTCAGTTACTTTCCTGGGCCCCAGGAGAGGAGAGCTAATGGAATTGTGACTGGCTGATGAGTTATCAGCCACTCCATGAAGTGGAATCCTGTAAATTAATGGGGAAGTGGCGAGGTGAAAGCCACCGGGGAAAGGTTGAAATGTAAATACATGGGATGGTTAAGAAGCTGTGGGAGCGATCTGAAAATGAGGGTCTTGAGTTATAGCAGAGAAGGGTAAAACATCACAAATCCAAACCAAATTAAAGATGTTGCACATTACCAGAGGCTAGTGGATAAAGATTTACAAAGAAGAAAAATATTAACTATTCTTGGTTTTTTTATTAAGGAAGAAGGAAAAAATAAATAGAAGGAGAAGGCAAAAGCCAGAGGACCTTCACTGGGAAGAGCTGGGCTGTTTCAGCATCATGAGTCAAACTCCACATCCATCTCTGTTGGCTGGCTTCACTACCCACTTAGGAAGAATGAGGAGTTAACATGTGGATTTTTCCTTTCTTTTTAAACAGCTGCATTGAGGTAAAGTTTATATACCACTGAAGTGACCCATTTAAAGGATACAATTCAATGTTTTTTAGTATATTTTCTGTGTAGCCAGCTTTCCATCCTTGTAACGAGATACCTAGATAATTCACTTATAAGGAGAAAAGGTTTTTCTTGGCTCATGGTTCCAGAGTTTCCCCTCCAAGATGGAGCATCTCCATTCATTGGGCCTGTGGGGAGGGTAGCACATGATGGTGGGACTGTGTGGTACAGCAAAACCATCTGCATCATGAGCCAGAAAGCAAAGAGGACAGACCAGAGTCCCTAAATCCATTCAGGGGCACATCTTCAATGACCTAAGGCCTTTTCACGAGGCCCCACTTCTTCCCAATAATGCCACATTGGGGACTGAGCCTTTAACACATGAACCTTTGGGAGACACTCATCCAAACCACAGCATACGGATACATGCACCACAATCTTAGAAAAGAAACTCTAGGCCAGGCACAGTGGCACATACCTATAATCCCACTACTTGGAAGGCTGAGACAGGAGGATCGCGTGTTCATGGCTGGCCTCAGCAACTTAGTGAGGCCCTTTGCGACTTAGCGAGACCCTGTTTCAAAATACAAATAAAATAGGCTGGGGGAATAGCTCAGAGGTAGAATGCCCCTGGGTTCAATCCTCAATACCAAATAGAAAAAGAAAAAGAAAGAAAGAAACCTTAAGCCTGGCTTGGTGGTACACATCTGTAATACAAGTATCAGGAAGGCTAAGACAGGAGGATTGCAGGTTTGAGACCAGCCTCAGCAACTTAGCAAGACCCTGTTTCAAAAATAAAAGATAAAAAGGGTTAGGGGTGTTACTTGGAGGTAGAATGTTCCTGTGTTCAATACTAAATACAAAAGAAAGAAAGAAAGAAAGAAAGAAAGAAAGAAAGAAAGAAAGAAAGAAAGAAAGAAAGCCTATACTCTTTATCTCTTTTTTCTCTTGTTCTTCCCCCAGCCCTAAGCAACCACTAATCTATTCTCTGGATGTATAGATTTGGCTTTGGTAGACATTGCATAAAAATGAAATCATGTAATATGTCCTCTTTTGTGACTGATTTGTTCCACTTGGCATAATTTTTCAAGATTCACCCAGACTGTCGCACACATCAGTATTCATTCTTTTCATGGACAAATTGCTTTTCATTGTGTGGCTGGACCACATTTTGTCTATTGCTTCATCAGCTGATGGACGTTTGGGTGGTTTCCACTTTTCATTATTGTGAATGTTATGAATAAACACTCACGTATGTGTTTTCAGGCAGACATATGTTTCCATTTCTCTTGGGCATAAACCTACAGCAACTCTATGCTTCACTATGCTTCACCGTTTGATACACTGCCAGGTTCTTTTCCTATGTGGTCACATTGTTTTATATTCTATCAGCAGTGTATGAGGTATCTCCCAACTTCACCTGGCATGCACTCTCATCTTTTAGCTTTACTTAGCTTCTTCCATGAGACAAAAGAGGGGAGATAAAAAAAATATATATATAGGATTCGCATTTTGGGCAAAAGAACCCACTATCATTAATATTCCAAGAAATGTTTATTTTCAACTTTGTGGTTCTTATGTGAATGTGAGCTCACTTTCTCTTCCAGGATGTAGTAGAATAATTTAGATGGTGAAAGAAAAAAATCCAATGTTGAATGTGAAATATGTAAAACATGTGTCCCCATGCCCCAGCAGTGAACCTGCACAATCGCCCTCATCCTTTGGTTCTCTGGAGGTCTTTCCCAAGCCCTGGGCTTGAGATAGGTCACTTGTGAAGGTGCTTTCATAGCACCCCTGCCTCCTCTCACCAAATACACATCAATGTTTTTTATTGTTACTATACTAATACCTGTCTTGTCCTCTAGTCTGTAAGGCACTGACTGGCCAGGATGACCTTGACTGTCTTTCAGACAGTATCTCCAGCATCTAGCACATGAGTGTGTTTAGTAAGGATTTGTTGAATGAAGGAGCAGCAAAGGTTTCCATCAAGGAGTTTAGTTGTTGTTGTTTTTGCTTACTAAGCTCTTCAGTGAACACACATAAATTAGGCTTCACCAATGGTGTTTGCTTTGTTTATGAGAAGCCCAGGCTGCACCTAACTTCTCTGACACACTCCAGGAGCAGGTTCATTTTGCCAGCGCATCCCTTCCCCTTCCTGAGTCAGCTAACGCCGAAGTACGTTCAATATGTGTCTGAAAACAGTTCTCATCTTCTCTAACACAGGCCAGAGTGCAGCTGAGACAGCTCTTCTGACATTTGGGGAGCTCTGATTCTGTCAGTCATTCTCCATTCTTTACCATGGGTTTTCAAAGGAAAAAGCTGTTTTCCTGTGTGTGAAAGCATTCACTCCTATCTAATAATGCTCAATTGTCTTTCTGTTCTATTAGTGTGCAGGAAACCACCTGTCCGATTGAGATCAGAGCCGTGGGTGTCAAAGTGTCTCATTTTATATAGATGTGCAGCTGTCAGATTAAGGATCAAAGCCTTGCCTTTACCGAAAACAAGTCATTTTTTTTTTATCAATATGATGGTAGAATTTATATGAATACAGAAACCTGGATCAAATGATTGGCATTCATACTTCTGCCGGTCCCAGTAGTTTAATAATGACTTGGTTCTCCATGCTTTCCCAAACATTCCAATCCCTGTTCCCCTCTTATCTCTAATCTTGCTCCTTTTACCGTGGTTCCTGTACTATAATGGGGTCCCACGGGTCATGTTGAGAGACATGTTTTATCTGACTAATAGCATATAAAATTGTTTAGACTGATTGCCAGTATTTAACAAGTAGAAGATTTCACATAGAAATTTGCATCTTATTTGGGCATAGTGGTGCACACATGTATTCTTAGTACTTGGGAAGATAAGACAGTAGTATCATAGGTTTAAGGCCAGCCTCAGCAACTTAGCAAGACCCTTAGCATCTTAGCAAGACTTTATTTTTTTAAAAAAATGGATCTACTTATAACTCTTCTTGAAAAGTCAGGAACTAACAACATTGATATTGTTTCCAAAGGCAAATATCAGAGTAAGTGTAACCACTGAGATGGTCTCCAGTGATTTCCACTTTCTTGTGTGCATGTCCTTGTCAAATATCCTTCCCTCAAGTGTGGGATGCAACTAGTAGCTCACTTTTTTTTTTTCTGCAGTACTGAGGAGTCACAGGCCCCAGCTTTTTTTTATTTTTAAAAAGGGTCTCACTGAGCCGGGCGTGGTGGCGCACGTTTGTAATCCCAGCATTTGGGAGGCTGAGACCAGAGGATCTGGGTTCGCGGCCAGCCTCAGCTACTTAGTGAGGCCCTCCGCAACGTAGTGAGACCCTGTTTCAAAATAAATTTTAAAAAAATAGGTCTGGGGGTGGAGCTCAGAGGTTAAAAAAAAAAAAAAAAAAAAGGGTCTCACTGGTTTGCTAAGAGACTTGCTAAGTTGCTGAGGCTGTCCTCGAACCTGTGATCCTCCTGTCTCAGCCTCCTAAGTACTGGAATTACAGGCATGCACCACCACAGTGGTCTTGCTTCTAATTAACAGAAAACAACAACAATGATAGAGTGTCACTTCTGATTCAGTTACAGATAGACTGACTTCCATCTTGTTCTGTGTGTGTATGTGTGTGTGTGTGTGTGTGTGTGTGTGGTACTAGGGATTAAACCCATAGGGTATTCTATCTGTGAGCTACACCCTCAGCCATTTTTTATTTTTTTTTGTTTTGAAACGGTGTCTTGCTAAGTTGCTGAGAGTCTCACTACATTACTGAGGCTGGTCTTGAATCTCCTGTCTCAGCTTCCCAAGTACTGGAATTACAGGTGAGCACCACCATACCCGGTTTTCTCTTTCTCTCTTCTTAATTTGTTCTGGAGAGCAGCTGCCGTAAGGGAAGACCCACATAGCAAGGGACCACTAACTGCAGGCAGCAGAAGACACAGACCTGAAGCCTGCCAGGAGAAACATAAGTTTGGAAGGGGCTCCTCCCCTATGTGATCCTTAAACTGAGACCACAGATGCTTGCATTGTAGTTTTGCAAGAGCACCCAGCTAAACCATGCCTGGGATTCCTGGCCCAGAGAAACTATAGAAAAGATAGATATGTGTTGCTTTAAGCTAATAAGTATGAGGGGTAATTTTTTACACAGCAGTAAACCACTCCTGACCCCTGCTCTGTACTGTGGGGTAGTTCCCATGCATTTTGGTTGCCCATCAGGACCTAGAGTCACCCATCAGTGCACCAGTTCCTCAGGACCGTAGGACAGACCTCTGCTTTCCATCCCCCCTTCTTCACTCCACACTCCCTTGTTATGGTTCAGTCCGTCCTGTGGTCGTGCTTGGGCTCTGGCATGTCTCCTAATTCCTCTCTCTGTTTCCTGTCTTGCTTGCCTCCAATTCATCTCTCCACACTGCAGCCAGAAGCTTTCTCAACTCTCTCCAGGATAAAATCCTTACTTTTGGCCTGGCTTCCAAAACCCTCTGGGATGGCCAAGTCCGCCTCACACTCCAGCTGGGTCTCTCCCCACCTCTGCTTACCTCTGCTTGCAGCATGAGCTCCAGGCCCCACAACTCCTCATTGATGCCCACATGCCAGGCTGTACCATGATCTGGGGCTTTGTACACACCATCCTTTGGCCTACAACCAAACATCTGCCTTCCCTACTGAGCCTGAGTGACCACCACCCCATCTTCCTAGCATCACCTCCTCTGTGAATCCATCACTAACTAAGTCTATCTTCAGCAGTCAACAGCTGCCTCCTGGGGGCCTTCAGTTCACGCTGTTCAGATGAGATCGGGCGCGTTCAGAGACCGGAGTATTACAGGTTCAAGGCCAGCCTCAGCAACTTGTGAGGCCCTCCACAACTTAGTGAAACCCTGTTTCAAAATAAAGAATAAAAATAGGACCTGGGGGTGTAACTCAGAGGTAGAATGCCCCTGGGTTCAATCCCCAGTGCCAAAAAGAAAAGAAAAAAGAAGGAAGTTCATGCTGTTCTCAGCGTCTGGACCACTTAACAGCCCTCTCTCTCTTCCTCACCTGTCATTTTTCTCTTACCTGGAAATGAGCTTGGCAGGGTGTAGGGGATGAGTTGCCACCTCTGTGCCCCCCTTCAACAGAACAGGGAGGATACTGGTGTCACAATGATATTGCCACAAAGCAACAAAAGTGGTTCCAGTTTCCCCTTAAAGCCAGCATTCCACAGTGCTGCTCCCTGGAACAGAAGCCACTCAACTGTCCCTCTTCTATTCATCCTTCAAGTATCAGCTTAAATGTCACTTCTTCAGAGTCAGTTCCCTGACTCCTGAGACTGCACTGACATCTGCTTTGGTAAGACTTGGCACCACTGTAACAGCTGACATGGCCTGCTAGTGATTTGATTCGATATTAGTTCATTTTGTCCCCTCGACAGTCCAATCAGGCTTCTCCCCAGTTTACAGATGAGGAAGATGAAGGATTTGAAAACAGGCAGCCTGGCTCAGGGGGTGTGTAGCTGTACAACCTCTTTAATGCCGGTTTGTCAGCCCTCCCATATACAACACACACACACACACACACACACACACGACAGTAGACGAGAAGACGCTCAGGCCTGACTTGTCAGCAATTGTTGCTAACTGCAAGCCCAGTGTCCAGGGTGGTGGGGTGTACGGACATTCCCCTGAGCTCCTGAGAGCAGACCCGAAGATGAGCTTTTGGAACCCATTAATTTGCACTTGGGCCCCTGTGTCACAGGATGCCACTGAGTGGCCTTCCTCATACAGCCAAAGTTTACCTCACTTCATGACAAGGCCAGGTGCCTGAAGCTCTGTAACACAGAGGTCTCAGAGCTGGCCACACCTCAGAGCCAGCTCTACACCTGCGCATGATGCCCTGTCTTGCCCCCAAATGGGATTCGGGAATGACCCTCAAGAATGCCCTCATAATAAAGGAGCCGATGCCCATCGAGCCCTTATTTATTTATTGTGGCACTGGTGACTGAACCCTGGGATGCTCTGCCTCTGAACTATACCTCTAACCCTTTTTATGTTTTATTTTGAAACAGGGTCTCACTGAGTTCCTGTGCTGGCCTCCAACCTGAGATCCTCCTGTCTCAGCTCCCCAAGTGCCGGGATTACAGGTATGTACTACCACGCTCAGCTCCAGAGAGCCCTCTTAAAGTGTTCCAGAAACTCTCTGCTGAGAGCTTAGATCCTCGTAATAATCCTTCAGGGAATCCTTGCTGTGAGGATTTGTGTTCCCAAGAGGATGCTCCATGAGGGCAGAAATTCTTGCTCCCAGCACCTAGACCAGCCTTCAGGGGCACAGGGTGGGTGCTACCTAAGTATTTGCCGAATGAACCTTATAAATGAAGACACCGGTGCTCAGCGAACTCAGGTGACCTATCCATTGTCACACCTGGCAACCATGCAGTCAGGATCTCCCTGTGCAGCTCAATCCTGCTGTCCCCATCATTCTATACATACTCCATGTACTTTCCCACTCCCCCAAACTTCTCTGTGTTGTTAGGGTTTCCAGGGCTCAGGGGTGAGGGCTATGTTGCTCAGGACCCAAAACATGTCTCTTAAAAGTTGTACTTATGTGGCTTGGGCTGCTGAGGATGTCCAACTTCAGAAACTCTTTAGTCTTTATATATATATATATATTTTTTTAAATCGATACAATGTAATTATACATCTCAATACAAACATACACAAATATCTGCCCCCTCCCCTTTCCTCTCTTCTCATACATGGTAGTGAAACCTTGTATAGATCTAACCTTATTTGAGCTATCCCTTTCCTCAAGCCTATTTTTTCCCCTCCTAGCCTCCCTCTCTTAATCTCCTTCCACTCTTTTACTCTTTTCTCTCCTCATTTGACTGTAGTCCTTTTTGATTCCTATTTTTGTTCTAACTTCCATATATGAGTGAAAACATATGACCCTTGACTTTCTGAGACTCTCTGATCTCACTTAGCATTAATATTTTCTAGTTCTATTTTCCTGCAAGTGACGTAATTTTCTTTATGGCTGAGTAAAATTTCCTTGTGTGTATAGACCACCTTTTTGTTATCTATTCATCAGGTTGATGGACATGTAGGTTAGTTCTATAATTTGGCTATTGTGAATTGTGCTGCTAAACAGGGGTATGCATGTATCACTATAGTAGTCTAACCTCACATCCTTTGGAAAAATACCAAGGAGTGGTATGATCAGGTCAGATGGTGGTTCCATTCCTAGTCTTATGAGGAAGCCCCATATTCCAAAGTGGTTATACTAATTTACAATCCTGCCAATAATGTATAAGAGTTCATACTTCCCCACATCCTCACCAGCTTTATTATTGCTTGTATTCTTGATGATCATCACCATTTTAATTGAAGTTAGATGGAATCTCAGGGGAGTTTTGATTCGCATTTCCCTGATTGCTAATGATGTTGAACACTTTTGCATGTATTTTTTTTTGACCATTTGTATTTCTTCTTTTGAGTAGTGTCTATTCATTTCAGTAGCCCGTTTTTCTAATTGGGTTGTTTGTTTTTCTGGAGTTAAGTGTTCTGAGTCTTTATATATTCTAGATATTAGTCCTCTATCAGAGGAGTAGCTGGTTGATTTTCTCCCAATCGGTAGGCTCTCTCTTCAAACTCTCGATTGTATCCTTCACTGAACAGAAGCTTTTTAATTTGATGGCATTCCAGTTCTTGATTCTCAGTTTTATTTCTTGAGCTTTTGGAATCTTGTCGAGAAAGTCTCTGCCAATGCCTATATGCTGGAAAGTCGTACCTACGCCCTCTTCTAGTAATTGCAAAGAGAAACTCTTCAGTCTTAAAGCACATTGTAGCTATGGAAGTATGCAAACCATGTCCTGAGGGGCTGGTGACTCCTCACATGGTACCTCAGGACTATCTTCATTGTCACTGTTGAAAGAAAGAAAGAAAGAAAGAAAGAAAGAAAGAAAGAAAGAAAGAAAGAAAGAAAGAAAGAAAGAAAGAACTCTGTTTTCCTGGATGTTCGTGTCAGCAGGCTCTCTTCTTTTCCCGAACATTCATGAGCCACTGGTATCCCTTGTTAAAGGCACTGCTTTCAGGCAGGATTAAAAGCTATGCAGTCCTCTGCAGGCATTGGCTCAGGGCCGCACGCTGCATTTTTAAAGACCCGGGGAGCTGCTGAAGTATGAAATGACATATCTTTACAAATGACTGACCTCGTTTCAGTCTATAAAAATGCCGGGCTCATTATTTATGTGGATTACCTATCCGCTTATTACAAATCTTGGAGAGAAATTCCCATCTTCATTGTCTAATGTTACTGATTTTTTGAGATTCTATTTCTGTTACTTGCAAAAACATTTAGCACCCAAAGTGCCATGGTTACCCTGAAAAAAGACAAATGATTCCAAGTACTTACAGAATGGGTACAATCAGATATGAGTTCAACAGTCCTTTGCCTACTGTATTCTTTCTTGTTTGGTGTCTGTGGCTTAAGAATCATGAGGTGATGGGTTTTGGGTGTGGAAGCTCTGATAAGATTCAATTTGGGTGGCTAAGGCTCTCAATTTACAAATTCAAAAATTGGTAAGTTCAAGAAACGTGCACTTACATAAGAAGCTGATATGACTAGGCTTAAATGTTAGTGAGGCAGTGGGTCACTAGATGGCATAATTTGAGGTTTTATGCTAAAAGCAACCTAAGTTTTAATACAGTCAGAGTCAGATTTGTTACTGCAGCTAACAACAGTGCTATTCATCTGAAGGTTAAGAAGTAGGAAAAAGTCAAGCTGGGTGTGGTGGAGCATGCCTGTAATCCCGGTCCTCGGGAAGCTAAGACAGGAGGATCACAGGTTCTAGGCCAGCATCAACAACTTAGTGAGGCCCTCAGCAACTTAGTAAGAACCCGTTTCAAAATAAAAAGTAAAATAGGGCAGGGCATGTAGCTCAGAGGTAGAATCCCTTGGGTTCAATTTCCCCCCCCACCACCACCACACACACACACTGTAGAGAAAATCAAATGTAGATTAGACCAGACTGAAATGAAAATGGCATTGGATTTAGAACCCCAGCTCTGCCATTATTTGCTGAGTCCTTTGCCAAATCACTTACCTTCTCTAAGCCTCATTTTCCCTATCTTGAAAATGTATTTCAGGCCAGGTATGGTGGTGCACTCCTGTAATCCTAGTACTTGAGAGGCTGAGACAGGAGGATTACAGGTTTGAAGCCAGCCTCAGCAACTTAGCAAGACCCTGTTTCCAAATATAGGGCTGGGGGTGTAGTTCAGAGGTAGAATGTCCCAGGTTCAATCCCGACCTCCTACACACACACACACACACACACACACACACACACACACACACAAGAAATTTCCTGATATTCACTTCAGCAGTTGTGGCAAGGGTCAAATGCAAGAGTGTTAGTAAAAGCACTGACATATTCCTTCTAACTCATTTACACCGGGGCTGTAATCTCACCCCAGCCTGCCCTGGACTAGCTGTAACCCACCCTTAGCTTTCTGCTGTCTTCCTCTCAGCCTAGGGTATTTTACAGTTTGTAGTTTCCTCTTGTCCTCACTATTCTCGAATTATGTTGTGTTTGCTAGTCTGAGCACAGGAAGAAAATGAATAACATTGCTGAAAATCGTTAGCACGGGGAGGGAGAGTGAAACGCTGGTTCAGGCTGTTTTGCCAGTCATCGGGCTGAGCACATGCTAGCGTCTGAGTGCAGCTGCAGACTTGTACGCATGGACACTTTACCTGTAATGAGTCATGGCTCAGGCCCCAGCCTGGCGTGTGCAGGACCACAGGCGTGTGGGATGCAAGCATGGGCCACGTTGAGTTTGGCCTTGGGAATGAGACTGCCCACACCTCGTAAGCCTGCCCCGCACTTGGCCAGCCACAGGGCTGTGGCCACTCCTTCCTTCCTCCTCAGCCACTTCCCATGTGAAATGTGGATGTGAATACTACACCCTTGTTGTAAGCATTAGTGTCGATATTAATATCAGCATTAGTATATTTTCAGCTTTCCGTCATGAGAAATCAACTGCTCAGATCAGTCTACTGGCTACAAAACTTAGTTGTCACTTAAACAGGGATGGGAAAAGGGGATTATGAAGCCAGCTGAGAGATTTCCTGGCAAGTACGGCCACACCTCAGGGAAGTGCAGGTCCTTCCCACCCCGTCTCCCTCCCTCCATGCACTCTCTCATACAGGGGCACACAGAACTTGGCATCATCATTCTCTCGGCTTGAGCCCCGTTCCCCATGTGGCAGAGCAGGGTCTCTGTCTCACGGTTTTTGCTTCTCCATGTAAATGGACTTACTTGTGGCTCTAGCCCACTATGGGCCAAGCCTAGTCCTGCCTGTCCTGGTGTTAAACAGCCAGTATCCAGTCACATGATGGTAAGCATTGCATTTCTTCAGCCAAATTCTAGGGAGACACTAGTTGGACTGAGGCTAGGTGATGGATTGGTTCCTCTGGGCTGCCCTGCTGTGTGCCTGGCCCAGCAGCTGTGACTGGTGAGGGTGGGTCTGATGACTCCGGGAGCTCTCTGTCCAGGGGACAAAAGGAAGACTCAGTAAACCAGAAGCAGGAGTCCCCACCACAAATAAAAATTTCAGAACACAAGTTTTATTTCCACTTATGAACGCTGTTAAATTTTAACTTTCATAGGAAAATCTTTACAAAATACATTACTCTTTTCTCCATGTTTCACTAAACAGTTTCTTTCTGATAGAAGTAATACATATTTTATAACTTTGGGGAAATAAACAAAAATAATATTAAAAATAAAAGTCAACCTTAATCTCCCCCACTTAGAGATTAACTAGATTAACATTTTTAATATATTTGTTCTTTTCCCCCTGGTATTTTTTTTTTCATGGTTGAGACTGTAATTATTGTTTTATAAGATAGCTTTACTTGGTTTGAGTTTTCTAGGGAGAAGTTCTGAAATAAAGATTCAAAGGCACATTATATATTTTTATTTCATTTTTAATTGACATGTAATAATTGTATGTATTCATGGGGGCACAAGGACATTTTGATACACACATACATACGTTGTGTAGTGATCGAATTATGGTAATGGTCATATCTGTCACCTCAAACATTTAGCATTTCTTGTGGTGAGAACAGAAATCCTGTGGTTTGCTAAAATGTGGATGAACCTGGAGGATGTTAAATGCAGTGAGCCAGGGATGGGAGGATAAATGATTCAGAATCTGACTCATGCAGAATCTAAATCTCAGTTGATCTTATAGAAGCAGAGAGAAAAATAGTGGTTGGAGATGACTGGGAGGTTGGTCAATGGAAACTGAGTCATTTATTTACTATTTGTTTTTGGAGTTCTAGGGATCAAACCCAGAGCCTCGCACATGCTAGACAAGTGCTCTACCACTGAGCTACCTCTCCAGCCCCTACATAATTACTCTCAAGGTGATCCAAGAAAGTGGAACAGAGACCCAGGGAAGGGAAGTGTTCCCATCACTATTTTGCTATGTAACAAATTACTCCTTAATGGCACAAAACAAACATCATGTTGTTCTCTGTGTGGTGTGTGTGTGTGTGTGTGTGTGTGTGTGTGTGTGTGTGTGTGTGTGTGTTTCTGTGTGTGTGTGTTTCTGTGTGTGTGTGTGTGTGTGTTTCTGGGTGTGTTACAGGGGATTTAACTTAGGGGCATTCTACCACTGAGCTATAGTCCCAGCCCTATATTATTTTTTATTTTGACACAGAGTCTCACTAAGCTACTGCATGCCAGCCTTAAACCTGTGATCCTCCTGTCTCAGCCTCCGAAGCAGCTGGGATTACAGGTACACACCACTGCACCTGGCTGCATAAGCTTTTATACATCAGGAATTCTAAAGGGCTCAGCTCTGAGATGTTAGCTGGGACTGCAGGCATCAGGAGGCTGTGCTGGGTAGGGATGCTCAAGATGGCCACATATGGCCAACAGTGGATCTAGAGGGTTGACCAGAACCTGTGCATGTGAGCTCTCCAGTTCAGCAACTTCAGTGTTGTCAGACCTCTTACCTGGTGTACAAGTTCCCCAGGAGTGAATGTTCAAGAGAACCAGACAGAAGCTCATGGCCTTTTAGAATCCAGGGTCACTTCTACTTTACTCTTTCAGTCAGAACAGTCACATACTCAAGGAGGAGGGAACATAGACTCAACTACTTTATGAGAGGAGTGCCATGAAAGAACTTGAAGCCTTTAAAAAAATCACCAAGGAGCCAGGCGTAGTGGTGCATGACTGTAATTCCCGTACTTGGGAGGCTGAGACAGGAGGATCACAGGAGGTTCAAGACCAGCCTCAGCAACTTTGTGATGCTCTCAGCAACTTAGTGAGACCCTATTTCTAAATTAAAAAAATAAGATAGGGCTGGGATTATAGCTCAGAGGTAGAATGCCTATGAGTTATATCCCCAGTATCCCCAGCAACACACACACACACACACACACACACACACACACACACACACACACACTTACCACGGAGAGGAAGCCAGTAAGTTATATGTAATTAATTCAATTGGTACTGTGTGGCAACTCAAACTGAGCTCTGATGGAGAAATCTTGGAAATTTTGAGTGTAGGAAACATCTCAAAACTGTCCCTTGGAAGGCTGAGGAAGCTAACATTGTTAACCATCAAATTTCCCATCAGCAGTTGGTCAGGCCTGGGTTGTGGGAGGAGAGAGCATTGGTTGCCATGGGGATTGGTGAGCGGTTCCCTAGCATTGACATCCAGGTCCAGTATCCTCCTGGCCAGAGGACAGCCTGAGGCACGAGGTGCGAGTGTTCGCAGCCAGCAGTCTCTTGGAGAGCTGAGCGCAGGGATGAATGCCCAGTGGTTCTGGGGGCAGCGCGTACAGCGTCTGGTACAACACATCGTGAGCGTTTTTCCTTGTCATTAAATATCTATTGTGAAGCATTTAATGGGACATGGGTATTTTTCTTTTTTAGTTAACATGTCTGCATTGAGCTGGGGGCCGCGGGGATTCTCACCATGCTGTCGATTGATGCCACTGCATGTTCTCTAACTTTAGACCAGCAATGACTCATATTTCTAATTTTCCTCAGTCAGTTCCCTCTCCCTATACCACACCTTCACCTCTTTCATCGAGACCCCTTTCCAACTTGCAGCCCTGGTTACTCTCAGTGGATGAAATATCTATTCCAATGAGAAAATAGCAGTCAACAGATGATCAACCTCAACTTCATCTTTTCCTACCTACCCGCCTTCCACAACTCACCTCTTTCTCAATTATTTCTCTCAATCTCAGATGGCAAGGAGTTCTTCTCCAGCTCAAGACCAGCCCTCAACTGCCCCCCCCCCCCAGTCTCACACCCCCCCTCCCAGTGGCTCCTGCCTCCTGTTGGGGTCTTATCTCAGTTATTTCTCTTTCATCTTTAACTTTCATTCTTCACTCCTCCCTGTCTTTCTCTGAACACACCCCAAAGTGTTCTTCAATCTAAAACAACATGCCTTGCTCATCCGGCAACTGTGGAGCCTCCCTCACTTCACTTCCCAGTCATTCCACAGCCCACCACACTGGAGCTTCTGCCACTGCCCCACCTCTCTTCCAAAACTGCTCAAACCATGATTATCCATCAACCAGACCTGCCGACCCTGGAGGAGCACTTTTACTTCCTGGCCCCAAGACCCTTGATGTACTGATTGTTCTTCTCTTTCTTCAACCTCTCTGTTCTCTTGGCCTCCTGAACTCTGTGCTGTCCTCATTATCCACACCTTCCAAACATCCCTTCTCTTTGGTTGGCCACTCTTCCCTTGACTCATCCAAAACACTGCTGTTCCCTATCCGTTGCTTGTGTTTTTTTCTACGCTTTCTCCCTGGGTGATCTTATCCTCTTCCATGCTCCCAATTATAGGTCTATGATCCCTTGTTAGAAAACTCTTGGGGCCAGATGGCTTCAGAATTCAACACTTTTCAGATTTTGGAAAGGGAATGGGGTATATATTGGAAATTATGTACTGGGTTCTTCCTGTAGAATCTAAGACAGCAGACATATTTCTATAGCAAAACACAATAAATATGTACTCTAAATAGGATCTTTTTACTTTTTGTTTTTAAAAATTTAATATGCTTTTATTGGTACATTATAGTCTCACATCATAATGTAAATCATGTTGACAGTGACATACATGCACACAGCACTTTTATTAAAAGGGCTATAAATAATCCTCACACATGCTCAAGTCAGGTTTGGCTATCAAAAAGGCTCAGTCCTGGTCAGGTTTTGCCACCAAGTGAAATTTTTTTCTTTCTTGTTTTTTTTTTTTTTTCTTTTCTCACAACTACAGGTGAGGGGTTATAGATTAGTATTACTGATGTGATTATGATTCCCAAATCTTTTATTTCCAGGTTATACCTGTAAGGGTTAAGGGGGACCCAGGAATCCCGTCGGAGGCCGGAGGAACAGAGTGATAGAGAGGGAGAAAGTTTATTGTTCATGAGTACAAAGGGAGACAACCAATATTTATAGGTAGGGTAGGGGGCTGTCTTGCAGGGTCAGGTACAGGGCTACATTGGGTGGGACAAAGGGGATGAAATTGAAGCCGGCAGAGGGGATAGGCTGGCTGACCCCTGGGCACAGGAAGGCACCGCCAGCTCCATTGCCAGCTGATACCCAGAAAAGAAAATGGATGTATGCCACGCTGGGATGCTTTTATGGGGATTCTGTTCCAACAATACCTCTTCCTAGAGCTTTGGGTTTAGATATCCAAAAGTCTGCTAGACACCTCTACATGGAAGTCTTGCAGACATACCTAACTCAACTCATCCTAAACTGATTGTCCAAGGTCTGGTCCACTGAGAAAGACTCTGAACAGGTATCTGTGTGCAAGACATTCATTGGGAAAAGCTCTAGTGGGGGAGCAGGGCCAGGCACAGGGAGAAGCTGCACTGTGAGGCAGACACAGTTGGGCCTCAGCTGACTCTCAGGGAGCTCTGGGGCTGGGAGGGCCTGCCGAAGTTTTCCTAAACTGAGGAAAGGGGGCCTGGCTTTTGTGCACCTATATCAATTGTTCATTGAATATGAGCTGCCCCTGTAAGAAGGTATAACCGTGAGCAAAGCAGTTTCCTTGGGCCAGAGAGGACTCAGCAGAGTTGTCACAAGACATCTTTCCTGGAGGCTGAGAAATGACGGCTTCTATCCTGACGGATGTGTGCCACAGCAGGCCCTACAAAGTCTCCTAGTTTCTGTCGGCTGTCCACCGAGACACCCAAGTTAACAGTTTCTCATCACTCTAGACCCCTTTCTGTTCCTTATCACCTTTGCATCTGATAACTCATCGAGTCCTGCCAATTTATTCTGCTAAATATTTAAAAAACCCACCGCATCCTCTCCAGCTTCATGCACATGTTCACTTCAGACTCACATTGCCTCTTTCTTGCCTGGTTTACTGCAATCGCCTCTGACCAGTCCTCCTCTATTCTACTCTTTTCCCAGCTACACTGAGTTTCTATATATGTAACAGGATGGACTATGTAAAACTCAAATCTATTGCTAGAATTGTTAACCATTGCCTATGTGGTAAACTCCAAGCTCCTTAGCCTACTATGCAAGGTCCTCTGTAATGTGGCCCCTGCCCAGGTCTCCTTGGCCACCTATCCTACACCCCAACACTTAACTCACTGCCCTCTAGACAGCATCTTGTCCCCTTCTTGCACTCTGTGCTGCTTCTTGTCTCTAAGCTTGAGCTTGTGGTCCTTTCTGTTTAGATGCCCTTCAACTCCCTCAACTCATCCCATAAACTTGGATCAGTTATCAGTTGCTTTAGGGTTCTTCTTAACTCCCATCTCCAGTCTTGGACACCCCTTTCTGTGCATTTATAATGTCCTATCCATACATGTCCCCACTGCACTTAGCACACGGTGTTTATGTTCTCATTTATATGGTGCTTATGTTCTCATTTGTTGAAAACCACAACTCTGGTCTCATCTTTTTGTCCCTCTCACCACCACACAGCAAGGGACATAATAGGGCCTCAATTAAATTTTGTTGAATAAGCGAACATAAGATTTACTTCACTCTGAAATCCATATTTGACCAAACATTGCTTAACTAATTCAATACAGTCTGAGAAATGCATTGTTAGGTCATTTTGAGTGTACTCTCGCAGACTTAGATAGCTGAGATGTCACTAGGTGATATGATCTTATGGGAACATCATTGGTTGGTCATACATGCAGCCCATCATTAACTGAAACATCATTGTATAGTCAGTGACTCAGTTTCCCTCTATGGCACAACACTTTTAGTGTCCCTTCCTGCTCTAGTCATTATAATCACTAATTTGCTATGGTTTAGTGTGGGCCAGGCACTGTGTTAAGTATGTTTTCTTTCATATGTAGAAACTAGAATGAAAATGAGAAGCAAAGGGGACTTTAGTCAAATGAGGAGAAAAACCAGTACAACAGTGGAAAGGGGTTGGGGAAGGGAGATGGGGAGAGGGAAAATGAGAATTGAGGAAGAGAACAGTTCAAATAAGTTTATGTCCATACATGTAGCATCATGAGGAGGGAGGAAGGGGGAGCGAGGTCGGGGATAGGAAGGGAAATACAGAGTGATGTGTGCTGTATCTGTGTTTCACTTTGAATCTCATTGTGACGTGAAATTATAGTGCACCAATAAAACCATAAAAAGTTAAGAACAAAAAGAAATTCATATGCATTTTCTTATTTTATCCCTAAGGAGGAAAGTACTATTATTTGCATTTTCCTTATGAAGAAACTGAGACCTTGAGGGCTTAAGTAACCTGCTTAAGGTCACACAGTCCGAAGGCAGTAGCACGGAAGTTGGAATCCCAGTATGCCTGACTCCGGAGCGTGAGTTCTTCATCTCTGTGAGCCTCTCACCCACAGCCCTGAAGCCGCACGGGCCTTTCAGAAGACATTGGGTAAACTGAGGCTTAGAGGTCAGTGTTGAGTCCAAAGCTGATAGCACATCATGCTCCCACATGCAATTTTCTATGACTTCCTACTGAATACTGAAAAAAAAAAAAACCCAGGTATGAAAGATAACTTATGAAATCCCAAAGAGCAAGGTCTTGCCACATTCATCGCCTCCTGCTACACTGCCCAGACACGCTGCTGTTCCTTCTGTACCTTGACTCTGTAAGCTCTTTCTAACCCCAAGGACTTTGCACATTCTTTGCTCCCAGCTCACATGATCTTTTCCAATTCTGTTCCTTCTTCATAGTTCTTTCATATCTCTATTTAAATGTCACTTCTTCATAAAAGGGTTTTGAGTTAGGAATCCATTATTACCAACCTCATTTCTGTATTTCCTTCTTAGCATTAACTATGATTTGGAAGTCTTTTTCCCTCTGATCTTCCATAAAGACCCCAGGACATTGAGCACAGGGGAAAATGGGGAGTGGGTCTGGGGTACCTTCAAATTATTGCACTTTATGCTAGATGTGAAAGCACTCGGACTCAAGAGTTGAATAACTTGGGTGTTGTTGTTGTTTTGGTACTGGGGATTGAACCTCAGGATATTCTACCTCTAAGATACACTCCTAACCTTTCTTTTTAATTTTTTTGTTTGTTTGTTTTGAAACACTGGTCTGAAGCTAGAGCTGGTCTTGAACCTATAATCTTCCTGTCTCAGTTTCCCAAGTACAGGATTACAGGTGTGCACCACCACACCAGGCTGAATAACTTGTTTAAGGTCTTCCAGTGATGGATATGGGACTGTCATGGTGTTTATGATGTAATAAGGCTCTTTCCCATACAGCAGTAAGGAATGAGAACATTGGTCTAAACTTGGAAAATCTGCCACAAACAACATCTAAAGAAAGTTTGGTCTTCAAAAGAAGGTAGGAGGCACATCTTCCACAGAATTAACATTCACTGGGACTTTTGGTTGCTATGACTTTGCAAGTTTGATTTATCCCATGTTATAAAGAAAGTGATCTTGCTTCTTTCCTAATGATTATCACATTTTATGGGACATTTAGAGGAAGCTGAAGCAGAGTTTTGAATTATAGATAGTTAGTTAAATAATACAAGATAGCCAAGTCAGAGAAACTTGTTGAGAAGATTCACAGAATTACATCCTCAAATGAGGATTTTTCATAATTAAAGCACTTTGAGGCAACTTTTCAGACTCCTAGAAGTTCACCAAAATGGCACTTAAAATTTTTGATGTGATATGATCCAGCAATACAACTTCTGGGTATCTACACAAAAGAATGGAAACCAAACTATTAGGCCAATGCATATGTAGCTATGTTTATGGTCGCACAATTCACAATTGCCAAACTGTGGAACTAGCCAATATGTCCATCAACAGATGAGTGGATAACAAAACCATGGGATATGTACACAATGGAATTTTGCTCAGCCATAAAAAAGAACAAAATTATGTCATTTGCAGGGAAATGGATGGAACTGGAAAACATTATGTTAAGTGAGATTAGGCAGTCACAGAAAGTGAAGGGTCATATGCTTTCCCTAATATGTGGAAGCTAGGGAGAAAGTGGGTCATAAGAGGGACTCTAGACGAAGAAGGAGAAACCCTAGATGAGCAAAGAAGGTGACTTAACTGAAGGTGATGGGGGAGAGGGAAACACCCTAATGCACATGATGTACTTTCACAAACATATCAAAGTCAATCACTAAACTGAACTTGAGAAGGAGGGAGGGAGAAGGAGTGGGGTGAGAATTGTGAATGGGTTAAATGAGAGATGTGTGCCTCTACCAGCTTATATCTAACAAAGATGTATGATTACAATGCACCAATAAAAATAATTTTGATGTGACAATATCTCGAGCACAGAATATTGAAACTTCAGGGGAATAAAAACAAGAACAATGCTCTTTTTTTCTTTGTTTTCAAGGGAGCAAAGCAGGATAGCGGAGTAATTAAAAGTCCAAGCTCAAGAATCAGCATTCTTGGGTTTAGATCATTGCTCTAACACTAGCTATACAATTTTGGACAAGTGACTTCATTTCTCTTCCTAAACCATTATTTTCACATTTCAAAGTGCAAATATAGTTGTCCCTCAGTATCCATGGACCTCAGTTCCAGGACCCCCTGGGTATACCAAAATCTGTCATGGGGGGATGCTCAAGTCCTTATATAAAATGGTGCAGTATTTGCATATAACCGATAGACATCCTCCTGTATACTTTTAATAACCTCAAGACCACTTGAAATACCTAATAAGATGTAAAAAAATATATGTAAATAGTTGGATTATATTGTTTAGGGAATAAACAAGGAAAAGGTCTATAATGTCCAGTATGCATTTTTTCTGAAAATTTTCAGTCTGCAGTTAGTTGAATCCACAAATGTGAAATCCATGGAAACAGAGAGCCAACTGTAACCATACCTACTTCATTGAGCTGCAAAGAGTGTAAAAAATAATATACTATGTGGAATACTTAACACATCTTCCTGGAACATATGGTTTCTTAAGAAATGCTAACTAGTAGTATTATAACATAATTCTTTTTTTCCACTAGAAAAAAACACAACTATATTAAATATGTCATTTCTCACAGTCATTTTGACTGACATCAATCTATTGATTTTTTTAAGACTCAAAAGATTATGACATAGTCAACAATTATGTGAAAATAGGAGGAGAGGAAAAGAGAGAAAAAAGAAGAGGAAGAAGGCAGGTGTAGTGGCACCTACCTCTAATCCCAGTGCTTGGGAGGCTAAGACAGGAGGATTGCAGGTCTAGTGATAATAAACAACTGCCTCCCCTTTTGTTCATCTGGGAATATCTTAATTTCTTCATGACTTTTTTTTTTTTTTTTTGCGGTACTGGGGATTGAACTCAGGGCATTCTACCTCCGAGCTACACCCCCAGCCCTATTTTTTATTCTTTATTTTGAAACCG
>PVLC010000467.1:0-115930 GCA_004027655.1 Graphiurus murinus
AGTGAGAATGCGGCAACAAATGCAAGAACAAAGGAGATGGCCTTTAGAGGCAAACTTTGCTCTGCCTACCCCAGGACCCCTCGCCAAGAGGCCCGAGTTCAGACTTTAGTCACCAGCCTCTGCCCTGGGGCTTTGTTTCAAAAACACAAAGCAAAAAAAAAAAAAAAAAAAAAAAAAAAAAAAAAAAAAAAAAAAAAAAAAAAAAAAAAAAAAAAAAAAAAAAAAAAAAAAAAAAAAAAAAAAAAAAAAAGAGGTCAACCTTGAAATGAATATAACCTTCTAGTCACTCACAAGTTCCTCCCCCCTTTTTTGTGGCACTAGAATAGGAACCCAGGGGCATTCTCCCAGCCCTGTTTAATTTTTTATTTTGAAACAGGGTCTCATTAGGTTGCCTAGGGCCTCACTAAGTTGCTTAATCTGGCCATGAAACTAGGATCCTCCTGCCTCAGCCTCCCAAGTACTGGGATCACAGGCATGCTAATCTAAGCCCAGCTTCCCTGTTACTCTTTTTAAAAAACACAAGAGTAGCCTTTCTAATTCTTTTAGATATTCTAGAAACTACTTAAAAAATGGATAATGTTTTAGAGAACTGAGTTCTAGTCACCTCTGTATCTCTTCTGTGGAAAAAGAGGGCACATAAATTGAAAATATTCATAAAATCTTTCAAGAATACATGAGACTTGGACAAAAAGCTTTCATTAGTCTCCTCTCAATAGATTTAGAATAAAAATACAAGTGGAGAGAGCAGGCAAATTTATTCAAGCAAATATCACACGGGTATTAAGAAAGAAGGTCATCCAATTAACTAATTACTTCTTATATATCCTTGGTGTAACAATCAAAATCAGTTGCTGTCAGAAATCTGGGCTCAGAGAGAGCAGACAATCCAAGTTTGAAGCTCACTAGGTTTTAAAAATCTCCACGGGCAGCATCCACATGCAAAGGCTATGGTATAATTAAATATTGACAAGCAATATTTCTTGGAATTCTAAGACACTTTCTTTTCATTGTGCTTCCTATCAACAAGGCCAAAATTCAGGCCAGCGGCAGTTTAAATTATGCTGCTAATCCCTGGATAGTTTTCTAAAGCTCTCTGGTGGATAACAATGGGGAAAAAGATTAATGTCTATTGAGTACCTACTAGATACTAGACACTTTTTAAGCCTTAAAAAAACCCCTATATGGATCTTATAGACCAAGTAAAAGGAACTTGTTTTTTTAATGCAAAAACAAGCCATTGAATGAGAATAAAACTGATATTGTGGGCTGTGTGCAGACTCTGTTTCTCACTAGCTATCGGTGGAGTTATAATCTGAACTCAGGTCTAGGTCTAAGCTCTGTATTCATTCCTTTCATCACATCTGCCATTAGCCTCTGAAATTCTGAGCTGGAGGGTAGGCTGGTGGGAGATGGATGTAAGTAATGAGAAGATAGCTACCTGGAGGAATGGTAGAAGAGAGAGGAGGAGGGCTACTAGAGGAATCTAAGCAGGGAATTAAAAGGCCAGGGAAGGTGTGAAGATGGGCCCCTACCCGGATGGGTAAACTTAAGGTCCCAAGTCTGATTTCAAATTTCTCTTCCTTATTTAGATGGAATGCATGGGAAGTTTCCAGCAGCCCATCAGGAAGTACCTCCCCCCCTTCCACTGGCATAAGGCTAACCAGAAAGCCCAGGTGTCGCAAGCCTTCCTCAGCACAGCAGCAGTACTTCCGGTCTTTGGCCTATTTTTCTGGGGCCAAACTCCCGCAAGGTCTTAGCTGTTCCACCCAAGGGACCTGGGATCATCCGACAGTAATTCTCAGATTTATTGCCCCTGTTCTACATTCCCGGCCTATGAGTGTTCACAGACGTAGGGACCACTCTTCCAAAGCCCAGTGTAGCTGCTTTAATTTTGTCATTGTCCTACAATTTCATGGAAATGGCTGCTGAGAAGCCAACAAATGACTAATAAAATCCCTCTGCCCACTCATTTTTAATGTCATTCTGGAACTCCAGAACAGGGACCATCTGGTCAAGGCGTTTACTTTAATATAAAAGAGTGGCTGAATTGAAAATCATATTTCCGAAAGAACACTGGAAGAGGTCTTTGTGAACCCCAAGCACAGCAAAACAAGTCACATGTCTCATCAGAACAGCGAAGAAAAATAGGCCAGGTGCCACGTGCTCTGCTTTTTCTACTCATACATGCAAGATAAGCATTAATCAATATTCTATGGCCGATAATTGCCACATTTATTGAGCACTGTCCATGTGCCAGACAATATACAAACCTTTCCAGATTTTTCAGGAAAGCTGAATAGTAATTCTATTTGGAGGTGGAATATTCCAGATAGAAGGTGAATACTATTAGTGTACTTGCTTTACAGGGAAAATAAATAAAGACTTAAAGAAGTTAACTGAACTTGCTCCAAGCACACAGCGAAGCTTAGAACAAAAGGCTGTCAGTTTCTTCATAGGTACTCTGAGCAATTGATTAATTTGACTTACTATCACAGTAAGGCCTTTTCAAAGAAGAGCCATCCTAAGCAATGACCATTTTTTTTCAACTAAGTAATCTGTAGAAATGTAAAGCTTTGTGGAGAATTTCTTTTTTAAATTTCTAAACTTTTATTTTGGAATAACATTAGATTTGACAAAAAGTTGAAAAAGTAGTAAAGCTTCCCTATATGCTTCACTTAGAATCCTGTAATGTTAACATTTTATGTAACCAGGCTACATTTGTCAAAACTAGGAAATTGTTTTTGGGACAACACAGCAAACTCAATCTACTACAGACTTTATTTAGACTGTGACATTACTTTTATTTGCAAGTTTTACTTGGAATTTCAAATTTGGTTATCCATTTTAGGATCATTGGGATTTCTTTTTGTTGTTGTTGTTTTTTGTTTGTGTTTACATGATACGGAGTTGAGCGTATATTTTTTTTAACTGGGGATAAAACCCAGGACATTCTACCTCTGAGTTACTCCCCCAGCCCTATTTTATTTTTATTTTTATTTTTATTTTGAAACAGGGTCTTGCTAGATTTATGAAAGTCTCACTACTTGCTGAGGCTGCTCTTAGACCCGCGATCCTCCTGTTTCAGCCTCCCAAGTCCTGAGATTACAAGTGTGTGTGTGCCACCACACTTGGCTGAGTGTATTTTTCATTTCTGTTAATTTGTGTACTTAGCCAGCTCTTCTCTTTCTTGATGTTGAGGATTACAAACACTACAGGGCTTGGGTGAGGATACAAGACCCAGCCACACTTCCTTCTATTGGTCTTCTGCATCTTCAACCCCACCTGGCTTCTTTCTACGACTCTTTGCCGTGTCACTTGACTTAGTCGTTCTGCCTTGGCTCTCAGATGTTTTATTAATTAATTGATTAGTTAATTAATTAATTTACAAATATCTGGCAACCTGACTCAGAACTTGCAAGTTCCTAACCTCAATTTCTATGTCCTATATCAATTTTCTTTTTGAACACATCTATGGCCAGAATTTCATTGTCTCTCTAGCTTGGCATTTGGATTTTTGTACTCTTATTACTGGACTATTCCCTGACTTTCCTTATCTCAGCAATCGCAGTTTGCAAGGAAGAATCCAAATTCCTTTCTCCAACATTTGATTCATCCCATTTTATAGATCAAGTGGGACCTAAAGTGATTGGATCATATTTTGCATATTAAGAGGCCCAGGAAAGAAGAGGAACTTCCTAAGTTTTCTTTGGTTACTAGAACAAGCACAGCTTTAAAAAAAAATTTACACAGAGATCAAACATCATGGAAGCGTATATTTTAGAAAAGAACTTTAAAGTCTTTTCTCTGCCAAATAGCAGGAACATTTTAATCCACTTTTGAAAAGGAATGCTGTTATTAGTCACAGTATTTAAACTTGGGCTTTGACCAGGCAAAACAAGTATTAAAATCAGACTTAACATGCCTGAAATAAATTTATCGTCTTTTTTCCCTCCTGAAACCAGTCCCATCACTTGCTTTTCCTGGTTTTATTCCTGGGTCTTCATGTTCCCAGGCACCAAATTAGGAAACTCTGTGTAGCCCTTTCTTCCTCTGCACTGACATGCAATCAGTTGCCAAATCCTGCCAGTTTTGCCTCTGCCGCTCTCAAGTTTGTTCATGTCTTTCCATTTTTACTGTCTCTATTCTCGTGCTTAGGTTATCTTGCAAATCAACTGATCTACATGCCTCTAGTATATTTATATATATGGGCAGATTAATTTGCTGTCAGGTCATTAATTTGCTTGAAAACTTCAGTGACATTCCTATACCTCCTGGGATTAGAATAGGCTCTTTCTCGGGTATTTGAGGCTTCCACACTCCTGCCCACATTTCCAGTTGCAGCTCAGGACTCCCTTGGCACATACACTCTCAGCCATCCATGCTAGCTTGTGCTTTCCTCTGGACACCCAATATCACCGGGCATTTGCACATACTATCTCTTCTGCTTGAAAGGGCTTCTCTGTTCCCATTCCCAATCTCAGTTTGTTGATATACAATACTCTAGGGCTGAGCAAAGCACAACCTTTGATCCAAGTCCAACCTGCTGGCCTATTTTTTTTATTTTGATTTTTTATAAATAAAGTCCTTTTGGAACATAGCCATGCCCATTTTTTTAAGTACAACCACATGCCATATAATGATATTTAACAGACTATGGATGAAATGGTGGCCCCATAAGATTTTATTCCCTAAAGATGTTGTACCCATCTCAGTGTGTGCAAGTGTACTCTATGATGTTCACACAACAATGACATCTAACCTCACATGTTTTAGAATGCATCCCGTCATTAAGCGATACATGACTATGTATTTCCATATGATTTTGTAATAAAACAGCACAGGTGAGTAATTGTAACAGATACTTTGTGGCTATAAATACTAAAATATTTACTTTCTGGTCCTTTACAGAACCTGTGTACTAATCTCTAAAATTCATCTTTAGTTAATATTGATTTTCCAAATTAAGTACCCAATTAAATGTGTTTTACCAAAAAAGTGTTGAGTCCCTATCATGTGCTAAATATAGAAAAATGGAAAAGACATGGACCTTTCCTCAAGAAGTTCTGTGTCTAAAAGTGATGAAAAAGTCATAAATCTGTAAAATCCCTTTACAATATGGGAAATAACATAGTAGCCCATGTAAGAGACACCCGATAGCAGAGAATAGGGAATCATTAGCCTTCTGGAGGCAGCGAAGTAGTGGGAAAGATTTGGTGAATAACTGGGGTGGGTTTGAAATTATGTATAGGAATCTACCAGGGTAACAAGGGGTCATTTCTTTCACAGAGGATCAGCATGCACAAAGGCTTGGAAGGACATGCCACAGATTCTCTTTGAGGAATTGCAGGTAGGCCCTAATGGAAGTGAAGTAGAAAGAGAATGAGCTTTGGGGTCAGATTAACCTGGATTTGAATGCTCACTCTCATGTCCATTAGCTGAGAGCTTTTGAGCAAGTTCTTAGCTTCTATTAGTCCATTTGCTCATCCTAGCAGTACTTACATGAATCAACTGCTTTGACATAGGTGAAAGTTTATGCACAATGTTTAGCACTGAGTGTGTGTGTGTGTGTGTGTGTGTGTGTGTGTGTGTGTGTGTGTGTGTACATGCTATTGGTTATTTTATTTGCAGTTCTAGAGGTTGAACTCAGAGGCATTCTAGGCATTCTGCCACTAAGCTATACCCACCAGCTCTTTTTATATTTTATTTTGAGCCAGGCTCAGTAAGTTGCTCAGGTTAGCCTCAAACTTGCAATCTTCCTGCTTCAACCTCCTGATAGTTGGAATTACAGGTATTCACCACCATGCCTAGCTCAAACACTGAGTGTATAGGCAAAAAAAAAAAAAAAAAAAAAATTATACGTTCTCTCAAATATGAAGATGGACCCTCTCTCCTCTGTATCTCATATCTCTTATCTTCCAACAACACTTCTTTTGGTGTGTTGATCTAGTCCTGTCTTCCAAATTGTGACCATCTGGAGAGGAGGGATCTCCAGTCCTTTCTGTGTCTCTTGGGTTTTCCTGTATTGTGTCCTACAGAAAGCAGGCCTGTAATGAATATTTGTTGTTTTTTGTTATTGTTGTTGTTGTTTTATTGTGAAGGTACTTTCATAGCACTTGACCCATCATTTATCTGAAATAGAGTCTAACAGATTGTAACATACTAGTTTTGTTCAAGTGTTTCCAGTTTGATTGTGAACTTAACTTGTAACTTCCAAGAAAGTGAACTTGGTTTCTAGATTTTTTTGTTGTTACTGTTTTTGTTTGTTTGTTTCTTTTTCTCCTCCCAGCCCTTTCCTGTCTTACTCTGGTTCAAGTTCACCTTTCAGAAACACCCTCTACCCAATGTGTCAACTACTTTTGAGTGTGGACTAGGTTTGATGTTATATTTTACACTAACATGTTCAGGATTTTGTATCATACATTTTTCTTTTTTTTTGGTAGGCGTGTAGAAAGGAAATTTGAATAATCAAGAATGAATTCCTAGTGGAATTTTTGGCACCAAGAGGAAGCAAGTACAATTTCAAATCCTTCTAAAAAAGTAAAACTAGTCTGTTGTATATACAGTTCTATGGTTTCTGGAAATAACAGTGTCTTTAATTATAGCTATCATGTTTTGAAAACTATCTGGTAGACATTTTGCATAAGCTATGTCTATCCTTCACAACACTCCTGCAAGGTATTATTCTACTTTCATAGATGGGAAAATGAAAGCTCAAAAGTTTAGGCAACTTCTGCGAGGCCATGTGGCTATTGGGGAGCACCCAGGACTGCCTGTTTCATCAGGGCCCCTGACAATGTCCCCTGATTACCCTGCGGCTCAGAAAGAAAATGGGCAATCTTTTAAGCTTCAGCTTCTTTATTCATATTCCTCCTTTGCAGCATTTTCCAACAGGTTGTTCCTTGAAATACTGGCCTGAAATAAGGGTGGCTACATAATTTTCCAGGTCCAGACACAAAATAAAAATGCACAATTGCTTGTTGAAAATCTGGTGCAAAAAAGTGCCATGGAAGGCATGAAAATGTAAGATCTTTCCTTTCCTCTATGGCTTCTCTCTTGGGTTGACATATTTTTTAAAACTTTATTATTTAATGTCATCGTAAATAAATGAAAATTAAACTTTCTATTTATTAGTATGAATTTTACTGTTTACTTTTACATTGTACTATGCCAGTTTTAAATGCAGATGTAAGAACACATGCAGAATTACCAAAATGGCACAGTTCGGATGGCACAACTCATGTGTGTGTGTGTGTGTGTGTGTGTGTGTGTGTGTGTGTATTTTGTCCTTACTGGAGGAGTAGATATGCTGCCCCATTCTAATTCCCTTCTTTTTATACATACACATTCTACCTTTGGCTTATTGATGAGTAAGGAAGGACTGTGCATAACTTCTCTGTTCTTATGCATCCTCCACTGTCCCATGGAATTTCACCAATAAAAGACAATTTAAAGTGAGCGTGGAGCTCTGTGAGCACAGGCCCTGTGCAGCTTAAGTCATTTGCCCAAGAAACTGGCGCTGCCTAGAAGATGGTAAGAGGTTCTATATATCAGGGGGAGGGTTCTATATATCAAACTGTTTGTTAACCCCTTCTCTCATGTTTCAGCACACCTCACTACTTACCAACCTCCTTTCTACCAGGTGTTCAAATCTCACTCAAAAACCTTCAACCCAACCAGTCCTCAAGAAAGAGAGGAAGAAAAGGCTTGGGTCATTATCTCAGTTGTTCAGAGTCAGATCAGCTTGCTCTGGTCCCTGTAACTATACGTGGCTTCTCCGTGGTCAAACTCCCACTCCACACCCAGGTTTCAGGCCCCGGGCTTGTGCATACCTACCTTTCATACCTCACTTGAGTTTATACTTTAGCAATGGTACTTTTGGTGTAGGTCTATAACTTAGTAAAATACCCTGAAGAGAATTATCAATAGAAAGAAATCCAATAAATTAAACTCTATTTTTTTTTGTAATGGGGATTGAGCTCAGCCGGAAGTGGGGTGTGTGCTACCTCTGAGTTACACCCCCAGTCCTTTTTACTTTTTCTTTTAAAACAGGGTGTCACTAAGATACTGAGGAATGGCGTTGAACCTGTGATCCTCCTGTCTCAGCCTCCCAAGTACTGGGGTTATAGGTGTGTGCCCCCACGCCTGGCTAAACCTCTCTATTCTTTGCCTCATGTGAGCTTTGATTTTGTTTTTACTAAATATTTAACCAGCAGTAGCCAGGTGTCTTCTGCAATGAGTGAGATCTTTTTTAGGAGTGGGAGGGTGCAAAGGTAAAGACATCATGACCTCTGACCTCAAGGCCATCAGGGTCTACTACTTTCTGATTGGGGCTCTGTATTATATGCATCATTTAAATCTAAAAAATGTCCTAGATGAGCCCTTCCTGCTTCTCCTTTGTACTCCATAAGTGTGGTTTGTGAGATAAATGTAAGGGCAACAATAATAGTCCAAACATACCAAACAAACAAAAAATGCTTTGGATTTTAGTTGGAATTTATGTGCATTTAAAGGTAAATGTGAAGTAATTTTTATCTGTCTGATACTGAACCTCTTAATCATTAATATAATATCTACAATCACATCTTTAAATGAGCCTATACATTTTTCTAAATGTAGTTCTTATATTTTTGGTAAATGTACTTATCAGTGTTTTATACTTTTTAAGACTGTTTAAAAACTGACTTCCCAAAATGTATGTTGGAATAGTATGGAATAATAGTAGAATACATATATTGAGGGTTTTTTTTAATTCAAATAAGTCATCTTTGATTAATTTTGATGGTTTGCATATAAATTTATTAAAGAATCTATCTGAGAAATTGGTAAAATATGTAAAAATGTTCATTTTTTTCCCTTTCTCTATTGTAATACCTATTTTTCCTTTCTCTAGTGTTGCTGTGATAACTAGGAACTGTAATATAATGTCAAATGGAAGAGATAGTACTCACTACTTGTTTTGTTGTCAACCTTAAGGTAAATGCTTTCAACTATTCAAAAAGAAAAGAAGAGAAAACCATGAGGGCAAGTGCCCTGGGACACTCTCCTAGATCAGTTCTCCAAGCTCGCTCTTTAAGGGGTGAATTTTTAAAACACATCCTGCACCCTATATTCATGTAAGCTCCTGTTCTTGAGCTCAAATGATTGGCCAGCATTTTCAAAAGCCTCTAACTATGGTTTTCTAACTAATTTCCAGATTTAACCCCAAAGAATTATACAGAGTTTTGAGTGTCTGTGGTTTCTTCCATTTCCCTTAACTCTTCGCCAACTACTTCACTGTATTGGACTTCTCTTGTCTGACATTCTTGACTCCTTTTCTCATTTCCTTTCTTTCCTTCTTTCCTTCCTTCCTTCCTCTTTCTTTCTTTCTTTGTTTCTTTTTTTCCTATTTCTTTCTTTTATATTCTTGACTCTTTCTTAAGTGCATGCTTGACCTCAATGCCAAAGATGCAGAACACTTTTAGATTTGAACTAGGAAAAAGATTGGGCATGCATGGTTACATAGCTGTAGACATACTCTAATAGCACTACTGAGGTGTGTCAGTTTAGTTTTCAGGATAGTGGATCAGAAGATGATAGTTACATGGACACTTAAGTGGGGAAGAGAATTTTTGTTTTTTAAAAATCATCTTTGACTGTGACTTGAAAAATTGGATCATCGAAGGTTCTGCTTCAGCATGGCCAAAGTTCTGTGTTATACTCATTGACATTTGATCACTTATTCATTCAGTTGTCCATTATTAAAAGCTAGTCACAGAAAGTTAAAAATTTGATACTCTCCCTAATATGCAGAATTTAGGGAGAAAGTGGGTTATAGGAGGGACTCTAGACAAAGAAGGAGAAATCTTAGAGGAACAAAGAAGGTGACCTAACAGAAGGTAGTGGTGGTAGAGAGGAGAGGGAAACACCCTAATGCACATTCACAAACATATCAAAGTCAATCACTGGACCAAACATGAAAAGGAGGGAGGAAGGAAGGAATGGGGTGGGAATTAGGGAAGGGTTAAATGAGTGCTGTGTGCATGTATGCCTCTACCAGCTTGTACCTCATTAAGATTTATGATTACAATGCACCAAAAAAAAAAAAAAAAAAAAGGTAGTTTCTTATCCTGTCAGTTACTGTATTAAGTTTGAGAAATATCAGTAAAAAAGACACAGCCCCTTCCATCTAGGCAGTGTGTACAATGTCAGGGTAATATAAACAGAATAAGGGGGGCAGGCTAGGAAATTTGACCTGGAATATCAGCGATGTTCAGTAACAAGAAAAAGTTAAGCATCTGATTATTGGTTTTCAAATTTTAGAGAACCCTTTGATTTTGTAGGTTAGAGACAGTGTTTTAAGCAAGTCTCACAGGCATTATTATTATTATTGCTATTGTTGCTGTTGGAGGTGCTAGGGACTGAAGCACAGTCGTATGCAGCTAAGCAAATGCTCTCACACTGAGCTGTACCTCTTCCCTTACAGGCGATATTTTTTTCTTTTTTTCAGAACTAGGGATTGAACCCAGGGACATTCTACCTCCAAGCTATACCCTCAGCCCTATTTTTTATTCTTTATTTTGAAACTGGGTCTCACTAAGTTGCAGAGGGCCTCACTAAGTAGCTGAGTCTGGCTGCAAACCTATGATCCTTCTGTCTCAGCCTCCCAAGTACCAGGATTACTAGTGTGCACCACCATGCCTGGCTCACAGGTGATTTTAATGCAGAAGTCTTCTGAATATTCTTCAAAAAAATATTTATCTAAGCTGCATTATGTTTCCATTGTTATTCCTGGAAAACAAAATGCAGTACTAATTATTTTTTTGCAATCAGAGGCCCAATTTAGGTTTCATTTTTAATTGACAATAATTGTATATATTTATGGGATGCGTTATAATAATTAAATGCACATGTACACACACTATATATAATGATCAAATCAGCATAATTAGCATTTCCATCTCCTTAAACATTTATCATTTCTTTGTAGTGGCAACTTTCAAACTTCTCTCTCTTTTCTATTTCTTTGTGAAATACACAAAAGTTGTTGTAAATTAAAGTCACCTTGCTCTGCTGTAGAACACTGAAACTTAGACCTCCTGTCTAAACTGTATTTTGGTTACCCTCATCCAACCTCCTTCTAGCCCCCTCTCTTCTCCCCTCTCCAGTCTCTGGAGACCACTATTATACTCTCCGCTTTTATGAAATCAACCATTTTAGTTTCCACAAATGAATGAGATCATGTAGCATTTGTCTTTCTGTGCCTGGCTTATTTCACTTAGTGTAACATCTTCTAGTTCCATCCATGCTGAAGAGGCATAATTTGATAGTGCATTCTGGAAAAAGTGATTGCACATTTTCATTTTTCTCCTGTAAACACTGTGAGGTTTTATTAGGATCTTCAACAATTTTTTGTTAAGGAGACTAAGAGTTATCATAGGTTTTGCCCAAAGACCCACCATTATTGTGAAGACTGGAGCCATACTAATGGTCAGTAAGGTAGTTTTGTAGAAAAGCATATATTTTCTTGAGAATTTGGAAGTTGGAGGTATATAAAAATACACATAATATAGTGAAGAAGTACTATATGGATTAACAGGATATTTCATTCAATTCCTTCACTTCATCATTATTATTTTTTAAAATGTAGGTGTTTAGTAATATTTTAAAGAAATACTTTTTAAAACATTGGAGTTGACATTTTTGAATTAGCATTTTATTAGAACACAATCTAATTTATAAATTCGAACCATGAAGGACTCAGTAGATAATTATAGTCTTGAAGGAGCTTCAAATCCACCTTAATGGGACTGCATCAACCAGCCAACCAGAGGCCACATTTAAATTTTTAAACAGCGCATTAAATAATTAAGCAGCATAACGAATTATGTTTTGGATAACTGTCACAACCTAATTTTTTGAGCACTCTTAAAAAAAACTATAAATGGTTCATTAGAGGTACTTTTGAAGCCAAAAATGCTAATGTAAGTCACATGGAACTCCTAAAAGGAACTTGGCATGAGGCAGGGAATGAACTTGCTGCTGGAGATAGCAGATTAAACAAAAACTCCATCAATGTGGCTCTAACTGAGGCCTGTGTATACACAGCAGACTTTTTTTTTATGGGAAGCTCATTGATGATCTAACTTTCTCTTTTTGCTTCAATTTTTTACATGCTTTTATAAATATGCCTTTGTTTATCCTATTTCATGATAGATTTTGCTACAGTACCTTACTAAGTCCAGCAATAAAAAAAGAGTACTTCATGACCTTTAAAGCACCAGGCCAGGAGCTACAGAAGGCCCTATCAGTCTTTGCCTCCTACTTCCCATCTCAGTGGACACAAATTCCTTTGTCCTACAACTGAAAGAAAACTGCTAGCTATTTGATGATGACCGTCAGTGTGCCTGTGCCCGTTACATAGCATGTTTTCCCCTGAGATGTGTCTGAGAAATGTTAAGTTGGTGCTTGTTATTTGCTCGCCGAGTTCCATTATTCTGTATGCCAAATAACATTAAGTATTAGTCAAAACCCAGCATTTATGTGATGTAGATGTTATCACGTTCTCTGCAGTGGTTTTCCTTTCCTGGCGCTTTTAAAAACACTGCTTTTCCACTTACATGACTTCAATTCAATCCTACATAATAAAATCATCCTTGGCTGAGAGGATAAAATGGCAAAATTCCTGTAATCACACAAGGCCATACATTTTATATGGCGTGCCTGATTGTGTTTTTTAAGGAATAAAATGTTCCCAAGGTTCTTTATTTTGAGGTTGAGCCAGATGGAAGCATAGTCCAAGGAATCTAGAAAGAATTAAATCTCAAATGCTTAATCAGCTGCAAGTCATCTATCAGCATTGCAGTTTACCTGAAAAGATGCACCCCAGTTAAAGGGACTCGAAGCTATTACACCAGTTCAATGGCAATAACTGGTGAGATTCAGTGACCATCACAATCCAGTCGTTTACTTAACTGGGCAAAGAAGGCAGAGTTTGAAGCCAAAGTTGTTTCAGCAAGCCTGGTTTCCAGTTCCAGTTGTCACTACCATTTGTGTGGCCTTAGGAGAAGCATGTCACTCTGCGCTTTCATTTCCGTAAAGTGATGGGAATGGCATTCGATCATCCCTAATATCTCTCCTAGCTGGAAAATTTGATAAGTGATTTCAAGCAGCTGTTCTATTAGCATCACTAAACAGTGACAGGGGGCGGGGGTTGGGATGGAGTTTGGTGGAGAAACACCAACCTAGCATGCACAAGGCCTAGGTTTGATCCTCAGGACTGCAATAAATTAAAAAACAAACAAACAAACAAAAACCTGGCAACTCAAGAGGGACATCAGAAACCTTCACTTGCTGACATACACCCACTGCACCTTGTCTGCAATGACAGGCTTACTTCAGACACCCAGCCTACTCATTCAATCGTGGGTGGCATCTTTACAACATCTTTAGGTGGGGGATGAGATGCAACCCACTCTGACCTCAACAGTCTCTTTCTCCCTGGGTTCCCTGCAAAGATAAACAAGATTCATACAGAATACTCTTGTGTGGGGGGAAATGGTGGGAAGCTCTAAATATCATCTGCAAATGTGCATCTATCTGTTATCTGTGGGTGCCAGAGTCTGTGAATTAAAATTCCCCATAACCAATCAAGCAAAAGGCAAACATTTTCACACATAACATGTGAAATCTACATTACATTTACATTTCTTAGCCTATATGGCTGTGTGCGTGTGTGTGTGTGTGTGTGTGTGTGTGTGTGATATGAATTTAACAAAATGAGTTGTAATCTTCAGAACATAGCAGTATGACTGCATCAATAAATGTTAAACTTAGAAACTGAGGGCTAGACTAGGTTCAAATTTTAAAGACCCAATTCAATGCATTCACCCATTGTAGATGATTTCCTTTAGACTGAATATATGTAGCTCTTGTACATAGCCTTAGAAATATCACAAGGTTTTCCACAGCTCAGGTTCCATATTCAACGTGTACTAGATGTAAATCCAAATTGCACTTTAAAATGTAACATTTTGAAACCAGAAGCAAATAAAAACACATCATATGATTTTCACAAGTATATTTCTCATAGGAAAATGTGGTAAAGATGAAAAGTCCTGGAATTTGGTTTTACTTGTCTTGGTCTGCATTTTACTCCCAGTTCTAATATGAACTCATAAACTTGGAAAATTAGCTGGAATTTCAAAGGTGCTCCTTTCTGTCAGCTGTGAAAAGGGTGTGATGATACTTTTTGTACCTACTCATAAAAGTAGTGTGGTGGTCACAGGAGCAAATTGACATGGGATATAGTCATTAGCCCACCAAATAGAATTGTACATCAGGAAGAGAAGGCTTTGCTAACATGTGTTGTTAACCAGCTTGTTTTGTTTGTCTCAACACTGTCCTTAAAATGATAAGTCAGGGGTTTGCTTACTCCTGGTGTCATTAACAGCATCTAAAGGAGGTTTCAATGAAATGATTAATTGAGAATGACAATATATTATGGAATGAGAGATAATGATAAATTAATAATGTAACAAATAATAAAAGTGTGGATCTGGTATTAACATCCAAATCACCAAGGAGTAACTCATTTCTTTATCTTAAGGGACCTAAATCCTTTATCTTTCCATCTCCTGATTTTGCATTTTCCAATGTCTGTTCTCTGTATGGCCAGTAATTATCCAGATTGGTTGAAATAGTTTATTCCCTGGATCTGGCCATTTCTACTCTACAGATAATTTCTGCATTTCGTGGAATTTGCATTGCTAAGTTCCATGTTCCTGATGTTTTTTGGGAAACTGAAATGCCAGCTATTTCACTTTGGGAATGACACTTCTGTTGAATGTGCTTCCTGATCTGATTGGGTATATTTCTTTTCATGCCTACTCTATTGTTGGGGGCCAGCCCTTGAGGCAACAGAGTCAGGGGGGTCTCTCGTTAGGTGGGGATTGAGTATGTGAGAATACACTTACACCCAATGCAGTGTTGAAGACGTATCTGTTTAATTCATGTCATCACTGTTTCTTATAGTATCTCTTACAACAAGGTATACAGAACAGGAATTTTTACAGACTTGTTTTTTCCTAAAGTTGAGTGGGTACATCTTTAACTTGAAAAGCTATATGTCCCATAGTATTTTCTGGGATTAAGAAAACAGCAAAGGTTACAGAATACAATACATATATAAAAATTATTTTAGTACGAAAACAGTGTTAAAGGTTAATAATGGAGAGGAAACTCTATTCATTAGATTAAATCTTCACTATTTTCTCAACTCCTTGTCAGACAGGTAGAAAGTAGTTAATAAGTGGTGAAGACAAGGGGGAGGTATTTCAGAGAGAGAAATTATCTGTCTTAAAGCTTTCTTTACTCACAGATAAAAAATAGTAGACCTAAGTTCCTTTGATTTGTATCTAAGCTTGTAAGGTTCAATTCCTGATGTTTGTTGAGGGTTAATGAATATCTCTGAGACGAGCTGAGGCATTGTTCTTTTTAGCTACCATTGATGAATCACAATCCGGTTAGCCATCCTGTGTCTCTAGGAAATTTTTTCTTTATAATTAATGTGAAAGCAAAACCCAAAGCACCCCAAATTTCCAAAATATAATAATGCAAAGTGGGAAATGCCATGTGTCCCTTCTTTTGAAATCAATTGCCTTGCAAGATTTCAGCAGGCCGAGCCATGTTCAAGGCCCAGTTTATTAGGATGATGTCGCACTCTATGTTAAAGGTTGTGTGAGATCCCTAGATGCAAATGCCATTTGTGAAATATTACCTGTGAGGAAGGCTTCATCTACCTCTCTTTCTTCCCTGTTGAGGACTACATTTCTCTGTGACATGGTTTGTGGGGACAGAAGGAGTTGGACATGCCTGGGTGTTAGGCAAGATGAGAATACTGTATAGGTTGAGTGACTTAAAAATGGCTCTTAGGTTGTGCAGAATTTTTGAAACCTGATATACTTCTGGGTCTCCTCAATCTCTCCATCACCATTAACATTATAACCATCATTCTGTATGTGCCCACTGTGCTCCAAGCACTTTAAATGCATAATCTCATATAATTTTTATAAAATCTTTGGTATAAAGTGTCTTATTTTAACAGATGCAAAGATGCACATGTAAATGTCGCACAGTGGCATGGTCAATTGTGGTGGGGGCCGTGTTTTAATGTCAGTTCTCAATGCCTGATGCCAAAGCCTTTGATTGACTCACATTCCCCCATTATGCCCCACATCCACACCAACATAGTCATCTAGGACCTCCAGTAATTAACCTTTTAATGTCTATTTTCAGGTTTATATTTTTTTTGCAAATTTAAAGATTTTAGACAAGATGTAAGTTTTACTTCTGAACTAAATGCTTGCATCTAGTAATACCTTTTAGCACTACAGTGATGGAGTTTTCCCTTTATTTTCTTTTAAAAGATATTATCAAGGTTGGGCCTGGTGGCACACTCCTGTAAACTCAGTACTTAGAGACTGAGACAGGAGGATCCCACATCACAGGCTAGCAGCCTCAGCAATCTAGTGAGGCCCTCAGCAACTTAGTGAGACCCTGCTTCAAAATAAAAAATAAAATAGGGCTGGATGTATAATGTATAGTAGGTAGAACATCACTGTAGGGATTGCTCGTTATGTGGCATTTGGCACTTACAGGCTCTGACCTTTCTTGGTGAAATCTGACCCCTCAGACCTAGGGAAGCCAGTGGGTGGGTCAAGGAAAGGCCTATCTCCCTCCCCCGCAGCTATAGGTGACAAGATCTGCTCCCATTGGCTCCCCCTCCCCAGCTTCACCTCCCTACCTGACCTGCCCATATATTCTATTGTGCGTTCCAATAAAGTTGAGTTTCTGTGGCTCTACCTGACCGCTGACTGGACTCCCGGCCGGTGCTGGTTTTTGGGGGGCTTCCCCGACTCCCCAGGGTGGTAGGCCCGGCCGCGACACTCTCCCTCTCGCTCACCCCCGATAGGCAAAGCGGCTAGCCTGCTTTGCCCTACCCCGTGTGGCGTGGGACGCGACATCGGTTGCGTGGAACGCTACACATCACTGGGTTCAAACCCCAGTACCATCAAAATAAATAAGTAAATAATTAAATGTATTCCATCTCACTCCAGTTCGTATGGCAATCATCAAGAGCACAAATAATAATAAATACTGGAGAGGATATGGGGAAATCAGAACCCTATTACACTGTTAGTGGGACTGCAAACTAGTACAGCTGCTTTGGAAATCAGTGTGGAGATTTCTCAGAAGATTGGGAATGGAACTACCATATGACCCAGGGATAGCACTCCTGGACATCTTCCCGAAGGGAAATAAATAAAAATATTTTAATTAGACTTGCATATCCATGTTCATAGCAGCACAGTTTACAATAGCCAAACTAAGAACCAGCCTAGATGTCCATCAATGGACGAATGGATCACAAGACTTTCATATATACACAGTGGAATTTTACTCGGCCATAAAGAAAGATTACAGCATTTGAAGGAAAATAAAAGATGTTATTAATGTGTGTTCTTAGCATTGTAAATTCTGAGCAAGAAGTGGCCTTAAAGGGTACTTAATGAGTGCCTGAATTTCCTCTCCAATATCTAACAAGGCTTAGACCTTGCAGTCTGTACACTCATCCCTTTTTCCATCTTTGCACAATGGAGACCATCAGATTGAGTCTCTGGTTAACTAGCAAAAATGTCGGTATTAGATTGGAGAGGTGTTAGTCCACCAAGTCATATGTCATCAGTATCTGGACATGTGACATGCTTTAGACACTAGGATTAGTGTTGAGAAGATTCCTTTGTCTTGCTCTCACTTGTTGAGATTGTGAGCCACTAAAATAAAGAAATGTGACCTTGCGTGAGAGTGCTCTTCCACCCTTTGCGCTCTTCCCCAAAGGGGAAGGGTACACCTTGACCTGGCAGGACTCTGAAAGACTCCTCTGTACAACCACAACACACTGACGAGTCTTTATTGATGATTAGTGATGATAGTAAGCTAACATTTCTTTATATGCTCTCAGGCACTGTGTTAAGCACTTTTAAGACATTCTTGTATTTAATTCCATGAAAGGAAAATACCACTTACGGATGTGATGAGGACTATAAGAGATAAGAAAAAGCACTTAAAACCTTACCTGTCTGGGTGCACTGTAAGCCTCGGTGACTGCAGCCATGATTATAATCAGTTACTTCCTTACTTTTAAAGGGGAGGTGGGAGCAAACTGGTAATGGATAATTGCTCTCGATATTAACTCACATTTTTTTTAAACATGATCCTATTTTCAATCTTCTGTGAAACTCTAGCCAGACCCTCTACAGATCCTGTTAAGCAACTTCAACATGAAGTAATCTATCCTTCACTGCTGATCAAGTCTGGTTTTGGAAAGAGGCTGAGCACAGGTGAAAGAAAACACACTGGTGGTAATGGTGATCCTGGCCCATTGTGCTCACAGACTCATCTCTACACTGTTGAACTCATCTCTAAAGCAATTTGAACACTGGGAACAAACAAGTTATAGCAGCTCCTGCAAGTCTGGAGGCTAATGTACAGACAATGACGTGCATTTCAGGAAGAGTCCAGACGATATATTACAGGGAGACCTGAGGCCAGCCCATGAACAGTCAGCATTTTCAGCCTGTTTACCCAGAAACGGGAGGGATGAGAAGGCAGTGACTAGCAGAAAACCATTTTGGTAACAAACTGAGTCTCATTGTGAAACTTCATTTATTGAACCCCAGAATTTTCACCAACTACTCATCTTGATTTATAGTAGTTCTTCCGTAAATTTCATCTCCAACATGGGAAACGGGAAGAGGGTATGCTCTGCTTTTCTTTAAAGTGGAAAGAAGAATTTCTGCAGATGGTAGGTAATATTTTAAGTTAATTAGTTATAATATGTGATATTGGGAATGGCATATAAGAAAATAAAGAAGCTCATTTTTTCTGGATTCCAATAAACTTTATATTTGTTGAAGTGCTTTACGCTAGCACAATTTTGAATGGTAAAGAAATTGACAGTTACTTAGCAGAATACCTTTTTATAGTGGTTTAACAATTCCAAGATTATTTACGGCAGTTTGCATGGCCTTCAAATCATAATGACTAGTAATTGCTTATATATAAATTGGAAATCAAATGTATAAGTAGAAACATGTGGAAATTAGAAATGACCAGGAAAGAAAATCTTGACTTCCTACTATGCATATTAGGCACTTAACTTGGAAAAATAAACCATATTTACTTTTTAAAAAGAAAAAAAAAACTTGTTGGTGGTGCATACCTCTAATCCCAGTACTTGAGAGGCTGAGACAGGAGGATTGCAAGTTCGTGGCCAGTCTCAGCTACTTATTGAGGCCCTCCATAACTTAGAGAGACCCTATTTAAAAATAAAGAATGAAAAATAGGCCTGTGAGTATAGCTCCTGGGTTCATTCCCAAGTACTGCAAAAAAAAAAAAAAAAAAGACATGAAATTAAAATGATGAAAATTTTAGTACCAATTTCTTGCCCCCTTGCCCCTAAATTTATTGCCTACTTGCAGCCATTTAGCAGTTTGTTCTGCTATTTATTTCCATATTTATACACAATATGTTGATAACACTATCTCTTGTTTATTTTTAAGACTTACAGACACTGGCTATTGAGTAATGACTTCCTCTAGTGAAAATGAGGATTTTGCTCTTTTACCTGAAACCCTTTCCCCATAGGCCTAATGTGATTAAGATAAACATGTCTAGTTATAGGGGAAAAAAAAAAAAAAGAATAAAGACAGACTACAAAGACTGATCCAGATTGAAAAATTGAAGAGAATAATGACTTTTTGCTTGGCTAACATTGTGCTTCACTGAAATTGCTATCAACACAGCAAACAGGCAATGCAATGCACAAATGGAAGCCAGACGCACCTGAGCATCAAGCCACAGGTGCATGCAGGCTGGTCCTCAGTGGCTTGCTTTGTTCTTCTGAAGCAAGCCTGGTTCTTAGCACACAACACATCGTAAGAACTCCCGTAGTTCAGACAGAGCAGGGCTGGGAGCTGCTGCTGCAGCTGCTGAGGTTGCCTCTGGTGGTGATGGGCATTAGGGCCATGCCCGCACTCCAACTATGCTGCTCTTACATATCAGTTTACTTATAAGGTAATTCTATTCCAATTACATTTTTCAAATTTTAGAATAATATGTATCCATGTACATTAATATTTTAAAAACCTTCCTTATATTGATTTCCTAAATATTAAAAATAGTACCAAAAACTTTTTTTTTTTTAAACTGGGAATTGAACCCAGGGGATTCTACCTCTGAGCTTCACCCCTAGTCCCATTTATTTTCTATTTTGAAACAGAGTCTCACTAAGTTGCTGAAGCTGACCTCCTCAAACCTGTAATCCTTCTGTCTCAGCCTCCCAAGTACTGAGATTACTGGTGTGCACCACCATACCTGGTTTGGTTATATCTTGAACTAACTCACAATACTCACAATACTGGAAAAAAGGGGTTTTTTAGTGGGTTTTCTGACTTTCTTTCAAAGAAGATTTTGGGTTGTAGCAATATTGAGCAGAAGGTACAGATTTTTCCATATAACCCCTGTTCTCACAGCTGCATAAATTCTGCTGTTATCAGCATCCCCCACTAGAGCAGTAGATTTGTTTCAACTGATGAACCTCCATCAATACATCATCAGCCAAACTACTCTGCAGTGCACAGTAGGGCTCACTTCTGGTATTGTACATTCGATAGGTTTGGATAAATCTACAATTACATATGTCCACCGTTACAGCAACACACGCAGTAATTTCACTGCCAGAAAAATCCTCCATTCTCTGCCAATGAGTATATTATTTTTTCCACAAAATTGCCAACAATCATCTTTAAATTTATCTTTTAATGTAGTTAATAAGTTTTACATTTTTGGCAACCTTTATCGACTTGGTTGACCATAATATTTTTACTGAGAAAAATCTCTGTGCTGAGGCATTTTATAATTGCAGAGTAAATTTTGTTCAGTGAAGAATGTTCTTAAGGGAGTTATTGAATTGTATAAATATCTTAGTCTATTTTAAAGGTACTGTATTTAGAGAATTCCCTTTTGCAAGTATTTTTTTAGGAGAAAAAACATATTGAATATGTTTTGTTTGCAGTTATTTAAATGATTTTGCCAAATTAAGATGCTGTAAAATCATCAACTTTCTTACTTTTATTTTATAATGATTATATTTCTGACATTAGCACTTACATTCAAAAAATCTAAAACAGAATTCAGAATGTCTCTCTCAATCAGATGGGTATACTACTAAATCTATTTCTAATATCTCTTTCATTTTTGGCTGTCCAAAACACATTCTTCTTTGCTCTTCTACTCTTCCAATTAGTTGTTAGTGCGCTTATTTTTCTTCTTTCCTGGTGTATTTCACACCAGTCTTTACTACATCTCCTGTTATAGTTCTGGCTTTCCTTTACTTGTCTGAGCTCTCATTGTGGTTTCATATATGGCTGTCTACTTCAGTCTATATACTTTCTAGTTCTACATATCCACAGCTGCCAGACTAATCTTCTCATAGCACAGGACTGAACACATCATTTCTTAGCTCAGAAACAACCAGATTCTGATTGACCAAAAGCAAAGCCCAAAGTTAAGACCTTTTATGATCTGGACTCAGTCAACTTTACCTAATATCATTTTCTCACTTCAGTCTCTTATGAGCTTGATGCCAGCTGAAATAAACAACTTACTTTATCTTTCATGCAAACCTTATATTTGCCATTTTCTCCATTACATAAATTTGCTTGTGTTATGTGCTTATTTGTCTAGAATTGCACCCAGCAATATGGTAGATGTTAGCCATGCAATTCTTCAGTTGAATTAGAGAATGCCCAATATCTGCATGTGGCTAGTATTGTTATTAAAGAGTGAAGACACAAAACATTTCAATTATTGCAGAAAACTCTATTCAAGTGTCCTAGAATGTTCTGCTCATATTGCCCCTCATTTAATCCTGTATCATTTTTCATTTTCTATCTCAAACACTAACCCTTTTGCCACAGCATTCTATCAGTGCTGGTATTATGCTGCCTACTTTCCATCCTAGAATACAGTGACTCAAAAATGTGTTATCTCCATATACACTGTTATTTTATTTTGTTTCCTTCTTTCATTTCCTTACAAACCACTAATTTCAATCCATGAACATAGTAGGTATTTCAAAATAATTTTTTGACAAGCCTCAATGAATATTCTTTGTTATTCCAAAGGATATTTCAAATACTTTTTGCTATTTCCATAACAAAGAATGATGACTGTGCTTCATAAATTTACCAGTTGGAATTAGCATAAAAGTTGGAACATGGAAACTGTGTTTGTAGAAATGATATCATATTTCAGAAAGCCTAATGATAAATCAACATGATCTCCATCAGTTGTGATTGATTTTCACCAGCTTGGGGAGGCAGCATGGTGTAATGAAAAGAAGATGGATGTGAGTACCAGACTGCCCTATTTTAGAATCTTGTTTCCATCAATTACTGACTTGGCTTAGCCAAGTTACTTAATTTGTAAGAGCCTCATGGAGATGGTAATAGCAGCCTGCATTAGTTGAAACTCTTTCATAGCAAATGATGGGAATAGAACTCAAGCTAGCTTTTTAAGAAAAAAGATATTAATAGACTCACATAGCTAAAAAAGTCCTAGGTCTTCAAGGTGACTCGATCCAGGTTTTCAAATGATGTTACAGCTCTTTCCTCAGGCAAGCTTTCAATGTATAGTAGTGAAATGGGCACCACCATCTGAAAGCTCATGCTTTTTACAGATCAGGGTCCAAGAGAAAGATAATTTAGCTCTGGCAGCCTTGCTGCTCTCCTTGATCTGTATTTAACCAGGAGCATCTCTGAACCAACCATGGCTAAGAAATGGAGCAGCAGATGAGCCGAGCCTGGGTCAAATGACAAACTGAGGTCTGGGTCAAGGGGAATAGAGAGGCCCAACCAACCATAGCAAAGGTGCAGTGTTGATAGGGAGTGGGAACTGGTTGATTTTTCCAAAGAAAGGAACAAGGCAAAACAGGACAAGCAAAACAGCTTCTGTTCTCTAATTCGGGGCTGTCATGTGGCACAGGAGTATTATATTCTATGGCAATATAGAATTGGGTGACATATCTTATTTTTTCTCTCTTACATGTTTGTAGTGATGATATAATATAGATACAATGACCAATAATTAGTAGACACTCAAACATATTTCCTTGACTTTTTTTTTAGTTAAACTGAGCAAAAGGCATATTATTAAATAGTGATTGGCTGGGTATGGTGGTGCATGTCTGTAATTCCAATACTTGGGAGGCTGAGACAGAGGATTGCAGGTTCAAGGTCAGCCTCAGCAATTTAACAAGGTCCTCAGCAACTTAGTGAAATCCTGTTTTATAATTCAAGTATTGTAGTAGGAAAAACTTTGGCTTCCATTTATCCTTATTCTCACCAGAGAAATTTTCTATTTGCCAGTCACACATCCTATATATTAGCATTTTTCAACTTAACATTAAGAATTGCCATTTATCTGCTAATGTAGAAATCTTCAAATAAGTAACATAAAGATTTTGAGATAATTTTCTTCTTACAAAATCAAGTCCGGAAATAGACAGTTCAAGTTGGTAGTATGACAGAGTAGTTCCATAATCTTACATGCTCAAGTTCCTCTGACTTTCTGTTTCCATGTAATTAGAGTAGAACAGAGCTCCATTTTCATATTCTCAAGAAAGTTGTCAGAGCTCCAGACTTTAGGTTCACAATCTAGGCAGACTAGAGGGAAAAGGAAAAAAGAAAAGTACATGTCCATTTGATTTAGTCTTCTTAGAAGAGTTTTTTTGTTTTGTTTTTTTAATACATCATTTCATATCTTCTTCTGGCTAGCTTTGCATCAGCTAACCACATTTGGATAAAAGGAGTGTTGGGGATTTGTTAAGAAAGAAGGGCAAAATGGCTGTTGAGTAAGCAATTAGAAGGCTCAAAAACATATAAACTAATTTTATTTCTAAGATTTTGTTTGAATGAAAGGTTCCTTTCTTTAAAGAAAAACAAATAATCTAAAAGTCATCATGTGATCAGTCTCTGGGAAAAGAATAGTTATGTGTATTTAATTTAATGATCTCATAATGATTTGGAGTAAGAATGTCCCCCTATCCCTCACGGAAAAAAAAAAGTAGCAATGTTGGTGGTGGGACTTGGTTGCTAAGGAGGGGACTCTGGGGGTGTGGCCTTGGGGATTATATATGGGCCCCTCCTCCCCCTGCTCTCTCTTTGTTCCTGGCCCCTGTGATATGTGCTCTCCCTCTCTCCACTTCCTGCCACCATGCCTGAACTCCACAGACCCGCCTAACATGGAGTGAATCTCTAAATCTTTAAAAACTAAGAGCGAATAAATCTTCCTTCCTCTAAGTTGTGTGGTCAGTTGTTTCTGGATCACAGCAGTGAGAATTTTGACTGAGACTGATGCTCCAGAAAGCAAAACGATCAGGACATTCACTTCTCAGATTCAAGAGCTGCTAAACACCAACTGTTCATTACGGACATTTGGATAATAAGTAAAACTTCCTGAAGATGCCTTTGGAAACTGAATTGGTAGACTTATATATGTGTGTGTCCACTCATCATTCCCTTCTCCTGGTGGCCTTGTACCCCTGTGGACCAAGAGGCTGGTTAAAAATGTAGCTCAGTGGGAAATAGGTGGTGTGTGCAATGCCACACCTTGGAACTGTCATTGAAGCCCAGGCTACTTTTTGGGACTCCTCTACAGGACACATGCTCTGGCTCATACAGCTCTTGTTTCTTCAGTCCCATCCATAACCATGGACAGCAATTATGTCAGCAAGGCGAATGGTTCATGAATGTGGTAGGGAATCAGAGTGAACATTTGGAAAATATTCCCACATCTCAATGGGTCAAAATGGATTTTCTACTCAGTCTACCAGCTGGTTGCCTGTAACATCAGCTTGCTTGAGAGAGGGGAGGGATCATTTTTTACTAGTACTTATTTGTGTTGAAAAATGATGCTTTGCTTTGATTTTAGCAGTCCTCGGACAAAGGGTTTATTGCACCATCTCCTTTCTTCACTGCCTGTTAAAATTCTGCGTGCTCTTCAAGGGACAGCTTAAACCTCATCTTCAAGCACTTTACCAGATGGCTGAAGGCCTCAGTCATCTTCCCTATAATGTGGTTCTATTCACAGACAGCCCAGACCATGTATTTGGCCTTCATCACACATTGCATTACATTTTCATTGTCTGTTTCCATTGTGTCTCCTCTAGCCCTAACTGAATTAAGGCCTTAAAAGTCTAGAGAACCATACTTTATTATCCATATTGAGACACTCTTGAAAATTAAGAGATGGTACTAGTAATTACATCAGGACACCTGGCACACACCTAAACTGTCTGATGTGTGGCTGCCTGTTAAGGTCAAAGGCCATTATTTACCACTTCTCTCTCCTATCAGCCACAGGGTCTAGTGAAATTCACATGCAAACAGATGCTAAATTCTTAAAAATAGCTTAGCAAGGCAGCAATTTCTCCTACAACAGCTGTAAAATAGGTGGAAGGTAGGGACAGGTCCCCATTGGTGATAGATTTAATAGTTCAATATAGGAAGTAACTACAAGGTAGAAAGCTTTAAATAATCAGATAAAGACTGTTCAGAGAAGAAACCAGTCTAGAATTTCTATGATTACCACCAAAAACCATGGGATCCAAATAGGCACTCTTAGCACAAGAGTAGGGAGGGCAAAGTGTTTTCAATGGGAATTTTTGTTTTCTTGTTTCAGAATCTCCTAATCATTACACCACAATCTGCATCTGTCTGTTCAGGAGGAAATAAGGACAGAATTCAAGAGAAATACAGACTTGCAGTCAAGACATATGAATTCCCTGCAATTAACATCCTTTCCTGATAGTTTCATGTTGCCTGGTGTAGCTCTGCAGAAGACTGAAGCAAAATAGGAAGAAGAGTTTCAGAACTAGAAAGACATGGGGACACTGTACTGTAAAGTCTAAGTGTGGGTGCTGGAGCCAGGCTGCCTAAGTTTGCATCCACATTTTGCCAGTCGAAGAAGCCATGTGACTTCATCACGGGTTCCTTATCTCTGAAACTGGAATAATCCATCCTATCACACAAGGTTACCACGAGGAGTAAACAAATTAATGCAAGTGTAATGCCTAAACAGTTTTAAACATGTAATAAGCACTCAGCAAGTATTGACCATTTGAATAATTATTGCCATCATCATCATTATTATATGGAAACTGGAGAAAATATTTCCTTTGGAAAAATTCTATAGGTACACTCTAAATTAATGTAGAATGGCAGGCATCAGTTATGGAATGAAAAGCTTGTGCCTTTCCTAAGTCCATGGGTATAAAGGTCACCACCACTCTCATGGTATTTGGAAGTGGGACCTATAAGAGGTAATTAGGGTTAGATGAGCTCATGAAGGAGAGGCCTTTGTGATGGAATTGATGACTTTATATGAAGAGGAAGAAAAATCTCTCTCATCTGCTGAGGAAAAGCTGTATGAGCACACAGCCAGAAAGCAGCTGTGTGCAAGGCAGGAAGAGAGACCTCACCAGAAATGGAATCAACCAGCCCTTGGTCTTGGTCTTAGGCTTGCCAAAGTCTAGAACTGTGAGAAATGTGTTTCTGTTGTTTAAGTCACTAGTCTTTGGTATTTTGTTATGGCAGCTTTTGCTAACACAAGATTTATACTGGAGAAAGAGAGTGGAGTGGTTAGATAAACAATTAGAAACAGAAGCATTTCTGTTGTCTTTAATTGCTGGCTATGGAAACCCTCACTCCAGAAGACTAAATCCCTGTGTAATCTCAGATAACTGCACTGCTGAGTTAGCAAGGCTCCAAGGTCTACGGTGTGTCTGCTCCCAGCTCCAAGTCTCTGAGATTCCTCTCTGTTTGCTCCTCTTAGTATATTGGCTCCATCCTCAGACTCTTCTATGACATTGCTCCAGATCTGGTGTTAAGACATTATTGTATGCAGAACAAAAAGTTGAGATCTTCTCTCCCTGTGCTTCTTTCTTGAGAAATACTTTTTCAGAAGGTTCCAATCTGAATACCTTTGATTTTATTGGTCAGAGTTAAACTCATGACCATTTCTAAACTAGGTACCAACAAGGGGAAGGAGATTACATAATTTTCTGGAAAACAGCTTCCCTGGAGCTTGTGTGTGTGTGGGGGGGGTACAATTTCCTGAGTCTCCAGTCAAGAAATCTCTTCAAATAGTGCTAAAGATAACTTTTTTAAAAAAATCAAAATATTATGCTCAGAGCAACAGATCAAGTTGCAATCCTCAATGGATTGTGACATCTGCACCATGGGTTCTCTACACTATAATAACATCTATACATATATGTATAGATGTATAACATATATACATATAATAACATATATACATATTTTGCATGTACCCCAATACTTTTGATAACTTTCATCATTGCTGTTGAAAATAACATAGAGTGATATTTTCCTCCTTCATTAACCCCAATGAAACACATCTTTTTGTCTTACCTAAATTCTCAAGTCATATTAAGATAACACTTTGAAAATTCTACTTTATTTTATACTTAGAGGTATGCTTTTCTTATATGCCTCCTGGACCCCCTCATATTAGAACCTCCTGGAAGACAGAGTCTGACCTTTTTCAGGTTGATCATGTAATGTTTGAGAATTAAGGGGTTAGTGGCTATAGGCAGACAGGACTCTAGGGCAACTGGCATAAATTGGGATAGTTCTGGATAAATTAGAATGTATATTCCTCCTCTTCTCATTAAATATCTATACAATGTCCTGAAGAGTTTAGACACTATTTGAATATTGGCCATTGTGAACATAAGTTACTTCAAGTATTTTAAAGTTCCAACTCCATTGCTTTGAATACAACTCATTGTCCTGACTGAGCTACAGTAAGATAAACTGTAGGTCAAATTTAGAACTGAAGACATTTTTTTTTTTTTTTCCGGTACTGGGGATTGAACTCAGGGGCATTCTACCTCCAAGCTATACCTCCAGCCCTATTTTTTATTCTTTATTTTGAAACAAGGTCTCACTAAGTTGCAGAGTGCCTCACTAAGTAGCTGAGGCTGGCAGAGAACCTGGATCCTCCTGTCTCAGCCTCCCGAATGCTGGGATTACAAGCGTGCGCCACCATGCCCGGCTACTGAAGACGTTTCTTACTTGGTATTTGGTATCAATAAATAGAATCCAAGGCTACCAATAAGTGCCTCATACTATTTCCCCAATTCCTCGGATTCAAACAGTTCTTAATGGCATCTGAAATGCATGAGGCCCCTTCTAGAGAATCCCAGACTTAGAATTCTGACTTATGCACATGATATATTAAGAAAAAACTAACATTGGCATAATGGTATCAACAACCAGATTGAAAACACGGTTCTGGCAAAGATTTATCCCAGCACATGCTAGAATTTAGAAATACGATATAGGCAAAGGCAATGATTTAGAGTCAGAATACCTGTGCTTGAATTCTACCTCTGTCACTTCTGTTCAACTGGAAATCAGGCACTTCCCTTTAAGGAACATTTAGGGGAATTAAATGAGATAATGTACATGGAAATATTGCAAACAGCAAAGCTCTGTATGGATACATACTCTCCTTTTCATTCTCCATTTGAATTGACTCTTTAAACTCTGTCTCTTTCAAGCAGTCCCAATGCTGGGTCACCAGGGCACAAATGTACAGTTCCAAGGTTGTTTTTTTTTTTTTTTTTCAAATTAGCCAAACAACTGGTTGCTACATGATCCTTGACAACAGTTGGACAGACTTTTCCCCTAAATTAAATGAAGAGTTTTGGCAGCCTATAAATGGAGCCTAAAGTATAGCAAGAGAAGAGAATTATTTTCCTTAGGGAGAGTGTAATTTTAACAGAAGTCCAACTTAATACATTTTGAGATGTGTATGTCGAATGTCTCTGTAAAGTGCAAACTGAGTATAATTAGTTATGTGATATCTTGCCCTTGGCTATGCTACTGATTAAGCTGCAGTATAATATCATTCACAACCGATTTGCACTCTGGTATATTTCAGGATATCCTGTGCTGTAGACTCTTAAAGCAAATACTGTATATAGTTTCAGAATTTAACAGTTGTTCCTTCAGAAGGGTTAGGAGTGGGTGCAACACATCTGTGGCATTCAAATAATCTAGCTAGACATATAAATTCCTGGACAGTCACTACATTTCTCATGTATGGAGTCTGGTGCAACAGGGTAAGTGCAAGTAGAATAAATAACAGAAGACATAGTTCTCTGATGAAATATTCCAGGGGTGCAGTACACAGAAAATGACCATTCTGGAGTAATTTAGCGATGTAATGTTGAATTTCCTCTCCCCCAATTTATCCACCAGAAATGATCACCATGGCACAGCTGTGATTACTCAATGATTATGGTAAAGTTGCAAATGAACATGTTATTTCTGGTACCTCCTAAGTTAGGGACCATTGTCTCAGTGTATAAAATATAGACTCCTGCAGGGTAGCTAGAGAAAGGGTGAACAATTGCCAGAGCCTGGTCATCGAGGAGCTGTTTTTTATTTTTTTATTTTTTTTAATTTTTTTGCGGTACTGGGGGTTGAACTCAGGGGCATTCTACCTTCGAGCTATACCCCCAGCCCTATTTTTTTATTCTTTATTTTGAAACCGAGTCTCACTAAATTGCGGAGTGCCTCACTAGGTAGCTGAGGCTGGCCGCGAACCCGGATCCTCCGGTCTCAGCCTCCCGAATGCTGGGATTACAAGCGTGCGCCACCACGCCCAGCCGAGGAGCTGTTTTTTAAATAAGAGGCGTCATCAAATATCTTCATACACTGGAAACCAGAAAAAGTTGATTCTCCTCCTATGTGTCTTCTCTGAATTATTTTGCAACCTAAAAAGATAACTTAAGGAAAAGTGAAGACCACAGTATATACAATGAGAGTTCTGTTTACGAAGCCCAGGACAGGAAATAGTACTGTCTGTTTCTAGAATAAGGTTAGAGTTTCATAGCGAGTCAAAATCTGTAGGTTGATAATTATTTAGATACAGGCCTATAATACAATTAGGAACTTTCTGAAAATAGGGATCCGCTTGCCTGTTTTGTAACTAACACTTCCTTAAATTCCTCCAAAGACATCTTGGACACAATGCATGCTCCATAGATATTGGAAAATACTTAGTTAAAAGGCCTTAAAAAAAAAAAAGACTTTTGAAATTGTAACTTTTTAACCAGTAAAATAGTAGGTTTAAAAAAGGGGGGAGAAAAACAATTTCAGTTCATTATACTTCTTCAGTAAATATTGTATGACAAGTACCACACCCTTGGAAACGATGCAAAAATGGTAACCATGACACAGTCCCTGCCCCCAAGAGACCAGAGTGACACAGATAACTGGAAATCCAAACAAAAGGACATGCCAGTCAACTACATTTATACAAATACATCCATTGTTGCTGTACATTATACAACCATTTTTTCTCATAATTGTGAAGAACCTACTTGGTTTTATAGATCTAGAATAAACCTATTTGATATCATAAACATATGACATAATTGACATGCAATAACTGGCTTTTCAAAATTTTCTATACCTAAATAGTCCCAGAAAAAAACCATCCAATTTTAATTACTTCAATCCAGAAGGTTTTTAGATGATTGAAGTGTTTGTTTTTTGGTATGATTGTGGTTTGTAGATATATCCTCTAAGAGCCCAACTACGTATTCTCTAAAACTCCAAAATGATTATAGGAGTGTATGTGTGTGTAGGTATACAAGTATATATGTATATTTACAAATATATATAAATAAATACATATATATGCATGAATATATACTTATAATTTATATGCATATGAATGCACACATACATAACTGTTGTCAGTGTTAAACTATGAAGCACAGATCTGTTTGTGAGGTTCTTCACCCAGACTGCAATAGCCAGCTGTCTCTAAGAGAGTGTTACCAAGTCCTTGCTCTGTAACAAGAAAAGGAATATCGGAAAGTGTAATGGCCCTGCAACTATTCAGATATCTAACACACACCGCACTGATTAAATCTGAGAATCTGTTCCTGCTCCATGCTATTTTTTCTTAAGAAATGGTCTTATCTTTAGGTATGAATGTTAGTTTATCACAGACAGTATTAAAAACTGGTGTGAGTACAATGCAGAGACACAGCTGTGAAATTGAAAACTGAGAAGACAAATCAAACGAGGGCAGAAAAGCATAAGGTTTGAGAAGACATTCCACATAGGACAAACGTAATCATTTTGAGACGGGGAGAGGCAAATTTAAGCAGTCAAATAATAAAAAGCAAAGTAACTATTCATAGAGGCTGCCTAGTGTAGTGGTTAAGAGCATGGGCTCAGTCCCCAGAACTAACTTTGAATGAATCTCCTACATACAAGTTATGACACTTTGAACTGGAATTCAACTCTTACTCTCATTCTCTCTCTCTCTCTCTCTCTCTCTCTCTCTCTCTCTCTCTCTCTCTCTCTCTCTCTCTCTGCACAAAGGAGGAGGAATATGTACTTCCTAGAGTTGCAAAAGGGATGGCTCATGTTAACAATGTGTAGTACTTATTGAGCACCTCCTATATACTCTGCTTACTACAGTGCCTGCCACAGAGTAGGCACTTAGTAAGTACCACAAAACTGGTAATTATGTGATGTGATATGTACATGAATGAGCTAAGCCATTCCACAATGTACATGTATCTCAAAACATCATGTGCAATATACAAATATACAATTTTAGTCAATTACAAATATTTTTAAAAAGGAAACAAATGATGAATTTCTTAACAAAATCCCTCAGAGAAAACTCCATGCTTTTGTTCCCAAGGAGGCTAACCTTGGAGTTGTGACTAAATTGAGGGCCAGAATTTCAGGCCCAGCTTGCTCACACATCCCGTCCAGAAGGTGCCCTTCCTCAACGATCCTCTATTTCCTACAGTATCAACAGTAGAGCTGCGGCCTCTACAGTTAGCATGGGCTTGGGTGGTACCTTTATCTCCAAAGCTGATTCACAGTTGCTTTGTTTATTAAACTGTCTTGATCTGATCAGCAGGTTGTGAGTGTAAATAGACTAGTAGGAGCTGACCCTGAATCCAATTCAAAGGACAGACCCCGTGAGAGCACCTGACCACCTGGAAATGTTTAAGGGGGTGGGCAGGAAAAGAGATGGGCAGGGCATGCTGGGTTCTTTGTTCAATCATCATTGTCCTTTTCTGCTAAGATAGAAGGTGGCTATGGCTTAAGATTTCTGCCCATCTCCGTTCCCCGGAAATGTTTGTATTTGCATTGTGCAATTAAATATTTGTATTATGTGAATCAAAGGAGGCCTGGCCCCTACCTCCCTGTCATCCTCCTCCCTCCCCTGACACTGGAACAGTGCGCACCCTCTACACAATGGCCCTTGCTGGAGGCAGGGCCCACAGGAAACCTGTTGCCTCAAATAACTGTCACATTCTCATGTGCTCAGTCACACCAAGAATGGCAGCGTCTCTCTTCCCCACCGCTGGAGATGAGGTTGAGGTCACTGGACTGAAAGGCCCCTGTCTTGTCTCCCAACAAGAGGGGTCTGTGCAGCTGCTGGGCCACAACAGACAGAAGGCCTGCAGCAGCTGAGGCTCTTGAGAACCTCTTCCCGCCCACTTCCTGTGTCTGGCTTTGGTTTCTTAGAGGGCAGATGCACCATTCCAGAGTCCCTCCCTGATTTGAGAGGGTGGGGAAGATCCAAAGCAGCCCTTTTCTTTCTGGAGTTTCTTTGCATTGTCTGAGAGCCTCTCATCTGTTACCTGCTACCAATTCTGTCTCTCCTTCTATTCAGAGCAGCATATGGCAGAGTGTGAAATAATCAATGATCTTAGTTATAAACATCCTTGACTAAGAGGGATGGCTTTGGTAGGAAGACAAAAGCCAGGAGCAAGACAAGTAGGTAGTAAAATGGAACTCAAGCCAATTTCCCGATAAAGAATGAAAACAAAACAACAAAAATACACAACCAAAATCCAGTTTATCCTCCAGGTAGCAGCTGCTGTGTGGCTCTCTGTGAACTGACCTCTGTCTCTGTTCCAGTTCATTCTTCCTCTGCTTTTCCTTTAAACTCTATGCTTCCACAACAGTGTCGATTTGGCTTCCAAAATACAAAGCTGTTTCATGCTTGTATGCTTTTTTGGACTCATCTCCCTGTCAGAATTACCTCCCTTCCATGTCTTCCTGGAAATACTGTATTTTGACTTTTAAAACCTGGTACAGGCACAGGTCCATCTATCCCCAGTGGTTAGAGATTCATTGGTCTGAGATGTGACCTGAGCACTGGGAGTTTTATGCGGTCTCTGGGGAATTCTAATTTGCCCAGAGTTAAAGAATCGTTGTTCTAGGCCAGTAGTTTCAAACTTGACTGAGCATTGGAATCAGGTAGAGGGCTTAGAAAAGAACATGGCCCACTCCTTGAGTTTAGAATTCAGTAATTTTGGAGCTGGAGAATTTTGTAATTTTTTTCCATTTTTTAAAAAGGGCTTCTATGATTTTTTTTTAATCAACAGTACATTATTTTATTTATTTATTTTATGTGTGTGTGTGTGTGTGTGTGTGTGTGTGTGTGTGTGTGTGTGTGTTTGTTTTTGCTTTTGCTTTTGTTTTGTTTCTTGGTACTAGAGATTGACCCCAGAGGCATTTTACCTCCGAATTACGCCCCCAACCCTTTTTATTTTTTGTTTTGAAACAGGGTCCTCACTAGGTTGCTGAGGGATTCACTACATTGCTAAGGCTGGCCTCCAACCTGCAATCTTCCTGTCTCAGCCTTCCAGGTACAAGAATTACAGGCATGCTTCACTATACTTGGCCATTATTTTATTTTTATTTTTATTTGTTTGTTTTTAACTTTACTTTTAATGGACAAATAAAAATGTATATATTTACGGTATATAGTACGATGTTTTGATATATGTATACATTCAGGAATGGCTCAGTTGATCTAATGAACATGTGTACTACCTCACAGGCTCATCCTTTTTTTTTGTGTGGTGAGAATTTGTATTTCTTGCAATTTCTCAGATGATGCTGGTTCTGGGACCACACTTTGAGAATCAATGTTCTATTCAAATTCTAACTTGCACAGGTTTCTCACATTGCACTTGTTACACTGCATTATTATTAACTCTCTCTTTTTTTTTTGCCATTAGAAGGTAAAGACATTAGCTTTTTTATCTCACTACAGAACACTGTACCTGATATATGGTAGGTACTCAAAAAGTGGTTATCGAATGAATGAATATCTAATGTCTAGTTATCACGAAGAAGGAAAATTATGCACCAAATTTATGCCAATCTTTTTTGAGGTATTTAATCTAATAAATGCCCCATACTGCTGAATTTAAACTAAAAGGGGGTTTTCATAGCCTCTATGAATTACATCTTGGATTTTGGTGATAGGATTGGGTTGGCAAAGTACTCCTCAATACACTGGGATAAAAAGGCCTTATACAAAAGCAGATTATATTACATTACATCAACAACGCTTCTTTTAAAACTGACATTTAATGAGTATCTCTATCAATAAAGGCCTTTTAAGAGCTCTCCATAAAATGTTGTGAAAAATGAGAACATTTAAAATACAGGCAAACAATGAGCCCCATTCATACAGATTCCCTCACATTATTTCTCCAGTATCATGGATCTCAAACAGGCTCACTCATGCTCCCCCTGCGAAGCTGGCACATGTTAACCATACTGTCTGATGACAAGTACAGACTGTGGCAAAAAGAACTTACAAGAGGAACCCATTTGTCCCTGTGGATTATACATAGATGTCAGTCTCAATATGCACTCAACCACAAAGCAATGCAACCAGGTAGTAAAACATTATTTCCAAGGCAATCAGGTTGCTATACAGAACAGTGGCTTCATTGTTTCATAAAACCTTATAAAGTAAGTCCAAAGAGATATTTAAAAGTGTTTCCTAATCCTTACTAATTTCTAAAATAGCTACTCCCCAGGAAGAATAAATTCTCTCTCTATTCATTGATCTATATGAAACAATTAAAAAACAAAACAAAACAAGAATGTGTTAGCAAAGCTCTTTCTGAACCTGGAACCCAGAGGGTGTGTGTGGAGGGTAAGTTATCTATGAGGTGAATGTGTGTATGTGTGTGTGTGCATGTGTGTGCACGTGTATCTGTTGTGTGTCTTCCTTGCTACCCCATTTCAGCAGCTTTCTACTTTGATGACCACCTGATTGTTCTGGAAAGACAGTGTTGACCATAATGGAGCTGAAGGTAATGCCATTTGCAATCTGAATAGCATCCAAGCAACATAATTTCATTGAGTTAGTGGAGGATTCATGATGAGAAACTTGTCCTTCTTAGTGTCTGATAAACCTCAATTAATTGGAGCTCTGTGTTCCTGGACACCTCTAATTGCTGCCTTTGGACTAGGTTCTCAAATATGAAACTAACTTTTTTGAATGAAGTATATCACAACTGAATTCCACTTCATTAATAGCAGGTGGTCAATAATTTGACTATGGCCAAAGTGGGATGAAAGATTCTGTAGTCTGTGCCTGACTTTCTTCTCAAAAAAAAAATTTTTTTTTTTGGCCAGGTGCGGTAGTGCATGCCTGTAATCCCAGTACTTGGGAGGCTGAGACAGGAGGATCACAGGTTTGAGAACAGCCTCAGCAAGTAGTGAGACTTTCATCAACCTAGTGAGATCCTGTTTCCAAATAAAAAAATAAAATAAAATAAAATAGGGCTGGGAGCATAGCTTGAAGGTAAAATGCCCCTGGGTTCAAACTCCAGTGAGACACACACACACACACACACACACACACACACACACACACACAATTAATTAATTTAATTAAAATAAAAAATTAGATATAAATTTGTCTAAAATTTATGGGCAATGCACTTAGACTGTTAGACTGGAGGGTGACTATATTTAAGAGGCAAAGGCTATCGTGTAAACAAGCAGAAACAGACCTGGTTACTTCCTGTTGGTTTCTGCTCTGCATCTTTGCTTGGTTGGTTAGTTAGTTGGTTTTTAACACCCTGGCTTCACTTTTCCTGTTTCTCCCTCATCGACCTTGGACAAGAGGACGGTGTGCCCCCAGCAGTCCTGCTCCTGACCATAGAGGGCCCATGTCAGGAATACAAACAGAGGCCTGCACACCTTATATCTAAGTATTTAAAGTCATACCTGAAATATAAAGGCTGTTTAACAAAATACATTCTATCCTTTTCCTTGGCCAGTTTATCTTCCTAGTGACAAAAAATGTAAAAACTATTTTAAATGTAAAAACTATTGATTTCATGCAATTGAAAATCTATAAAATATCAAAGATGATTAATTTAACTAATAGCATACATGTCTAGGTATTTTGACTGGCTATTGAAGTATGAGTGAGTAATTGAATAAAAACTTATATAATTTTAAAATTATTACACATTTATTTCATAGAATCCATTTTTGCCTTCCTTTCAGTAAGCTACATAATTTGATTCTATTGGTAATGATTTAAAGTATTAAAAATTAAAATATGACTATGTCCAAAATACACAAAATTTGAATATACTTTAATCAAAAATATAAAATAACACATACCTAAGATATAAAAGTTGTTTTTCATGCTTTCAAAGATACTTTTCTCTGCTGGGTGTGGCAGCTCACGCTGTATTCCCTATACTTGGGAGGCTGAGACAGGAGGATCGCAGGTTCACGGCCAATCTCAGCTACTTATTGAGGCCCTCCGCAACTCAGTGAAACTCTGTTTCAAAATAAAGAATAAAAAGAGGGCTGGGGTATGAGCTCAGAGGTAGAATGCCCCTGGGTTCAACCCCTAGTAACACACACACACACACACACACACACACACACACACACACAAGATACTTTTCTTCTCAATCATCATTTCATAAAATTCAATGGAAAGCATAAATTATAATTAAGACGTAACAAAAATAGAAATGTAAGTGCATATTATTAGATGCTATTATATAACTTAATCATGATTCCACAGGGCAATATACATTTAGTCACCAATGTGAAGATCTTGCTTCATACATATATCATCCAGGAAGAGCTGCACAAGTCATGTAATTTGCTTTTATTTATTTTAAGAGCTCCTACCATTGGAACACACCCTGCCTTCCTGAGCAGTTGCTGACTTGTGCAGTAGCACACAACTGCACAACCCACAAAGCTTGGTGGCATGCAGATACGGTTGTCCTTTGTACTGAGGACACAGGTCAGCTGATTTGAAGAAGGATTCCCCTGGGGCCCTCACTGGTGTTAGCCACAGGAATGAATGCTTTAGTCTCAGTCACGCTTTGCTGGCTGAGGGTATAAGATTCCAAGTCACAGAGACTCTCATGTGTTCTCCAATAAAGGTCATTTTTTTTCTGTGTTTGTGATAAGCAGGGCACTCCAAAGTCCAGAATTCACAGGACACTCCATGGTCTAGAATTCTCAGAGATCTCTGCTTGTCTCAGGCTGTTAGAGGTATTCACCTGGATTACTGAAGTCACCTCCTTTGGGTCACTCTTTTTTCTAGACTTATTTTTTCCATATGTATTACAAATCTACCACCCTGATGCAGATGAGCTAAGGGAGTCACTTTTTCCTTACTTTAAACCCAGATTTCAAGATCACTTGTGAATAGGTTAAATAAAGCGAATAATAAAACCATACTCAAACATACCCATGGCTAATGAACCACTCAGCCTACTTCAACAAGAGTTTATTATATGAAAATTGGAACTTCCCAACCTGGCAGTAACAGTGGCAGCCTGATTCCAACTACTGCCAGGTGAACAGTATTCAAGACAGAAATATTAATTACTTCATGATTAGTTACCATCGCTGCAGGACTGGGCTCAGCTGCAAAGCATAAAATAATAGCCAGTATTAAACTGAGCATTCATTATCCATCACCCTGCTAAGAGCTTTCTATGTATCATCTCATGTGACCCTACCTAGTCTCTTTCAATTAGATAATGGTATTAAACTCCCTTTATTTATTTTATTATTGTGTATTTGTGTGTGTGTGTGTGTGTGTGTGTGTGTGTGTGTGTGTGTGTGTGGTACTAGGGATGGAACCTAGGGGCCTTCTACCTCTAAGCTACACCCCCAGACCTATTTTATTTTTTTATTTGGAAGCAGGGCCTCACTAAGTTGCTGAGAGTCTCACTAAGTTATTGAGGCTGGTAGGGAATCTGTGATCCTCCTGTCTCAACCTCCCAGGTACTGGGATTACAAGCATGTGCCACCATGACCGGCTCTTAAAGATAAAGGATTTCAGACTTCAAAGGAGATAAATTGCATGCCTAAGATCACAAGGTAGGGAAGTAATAGCAGTGGGATTTAAACTTAGGTTGTCCAATACCAAAACTACACACATGACTCCAGTTTGTTTGCCTGGCTACCTTTGATTTTTAAACCTTAGTTTGATTTGGGCCAGTGCCACATGGAAACAGTATGGAAGGGGGAGGAGGAGGTACTCTCAAAATGAACTCACTGGGCTAGAAGGACAGGAAGTCAGGAAAATGGAAATAAAATAACATTATTGAATAACTACTACATACCAGGGTCTTCACACACTCAGCACATTTAATTTTTGAGATGATCTTGTAGTACAGCTATAGAAAATGAACTTGCAACAGGAGAAATAGTTTCACCCATTTCCTAAATATGAAAAGAGATTATGCAAATTTGCCCCAGACTGAACAGCTGACAAGATTATGGAAATGGGAAAAAGAATACAGAGTAGCTGAACTTCAGATCTGAGGCTCTTCCTATTAAATATAGTGTGTTGCCACTCACATGATCCAGGGAACCCATCTTAAGGATTAAGTGGGAAACAGAAGCATGGAGTGCACCCTCCTACTTATCCACTTATTCATGTTGAATGATGCCTATAAAATGCTCTGCAGGTTATGGGGAAAGACCTTGATTAGCACAGGTGGCTGTGACCAGGACTAGCCAGGAGAACTAATTAATTCTAGAGTCCTCCCATGGGCGGGGCTCAAGCCAACCCAGGTCAAGGTTGACTCACAGATGCAGCTAGGTTTGAGTCTCAAGACAAGAGACTCAGTGATAGGGCAGATCAGGGCCAACAAATTCTGAATCGTGTCCTGTTGATGGGCCTCTCCTTGGATGATCTTGTACTTCTAAGAAAGGTCATTCTAGGTCTTTCTTTTAAACCTAGAAAACCCTTGAGGTTGTGCCATATGATGATTGTCCATGATCAGACCCACACCTAACAGAAAGAAGTATGTGGGACTCAGAAAGTCCTTGGAGAAGAAAAGATTATCACATTACCAAAACTGCAAAGGTATAATAGAAATCAATCTCTCGTGGGTAAAATCTCCTCTCTAGGGAAAAAAAGGTTGGGGATTATGGAGAATTTTTAATCTGTGAGGACCAGGAACAGTAATGAGCAGGGGGCTTAGGGAGCATTACAAACATAATTCTATGAATATGTGAATAGGAGACATGTAAGAGGTAGAACCTGAAGCAAAAATCCATGAGATGGTTCCTTCAGCTGCTGAGTTTCCAACAATGATTTGAGATATACTTTTTTTTAAAAAAATCAGGATTATCCTTTGTCTATAGAGGCAATCTGTTCCTCTGTGCTCTTTTAAATTTCAATATCAATTTTCACTGGGCATGGTGGCGCATGCATGCCTGTAATTCCAGTACTTGAGAGGCTGAGACAGGAGAAGTCACAGGTTCCAGCAAAACTCTCAGCAAGCTTGAAAGATCTTGTTTCAAAACAAAAAGTAAAGAAGGGATAGGGGTATATCTCAGAGGTAGAATGCCTCTGGGTTCAACTCCTAGTCCATGACCAAAGTCCTGAAGAGTCTCTGACCTATACCTTTCTGGTCATGAGATCCAAAAATTGAATATAAATAAGACACGTAAGGAAGAACATTCTTTTCTATTGGAGATGGTCTGAGTGGGTCCTTACCCCCAGAAAACTGGAATCACAGTGCCATGGATAGAGTCCAACAAAGGGCAATCAAGTCAAACAGAAAAAAAAAAAAAAGAGTCAGGACACAAGTACAAAGGATGTGTTATGAGAACAAAGACCGGACCTGCTTCTGGGGAAAAGTGGGAGAAAGGAGTGTCAATGGGTCTTTAAGAGAGAAGAGACAGCCATTACAGGATCAAAGAAGGAGGAGCAAGCAAAAGAGTTAAAAAGAAAATCAGTCAGAAAAGGAAGAGGAGAGCCCAGAAAGCGCTGTCATGATAGTCAACAAATGAGCTCCATCTCCCTGTCCTCCAATATTGTCAATTATCCTTGCCTAACTTTGACCATTTGCCCAATTTTCCCCTTCTCTGTATGGCTAAAGTTACTACTGCTTTGATGTTTTCTTGGCAAATTGAATCCTTTGCTCCTTCAGGTTTATTGAAAGACATGCTCCTTCCTTCCCTCCCCACCAAACTCAGTGAAAACTGTTTTCCCTTAAATTTTAGGATACTCAAGACTCATCCATGAAGTGTGACCTCTTTTCCAATATGCCTGGGGTACCCAGTCATGGCCACTGATACTGATTAAACTGTTTCCATGTGCCAGGCACTGCTTCAGTTCTTCATAACATGTATATATGGGGACCAGGACTGAAAGGTAGTCTTCGATTGTCTTCACTCCCACACTGTCCTCATTCCCCACATTGTCCCCACTCCCCGAATGCATTCTCTCTTGAGCCCCCTCCTGCATTGTACTGGGATTGGTCCAAGTGGGTAATGGCAGACTGCAGAAAGCATTGGCGGGCCACTTCCAAGCTTAGTTGTAAAACACTGACTGTTGTCTTGTTCCTGCTCAAGGGTCATTCAATGGGGCAAGTTACTCAGACCCCATGTGGTAAGAGGATGCAGCCACCTGTCAACAGCCTTGGGAGTGAACTTGGAAACGAATCACTCAGCTCCTTTCAAGTCCTCAGGCTGCCGTCCTGGTTCATAGATTGAGTGCAATTTCAGAAGCCATAATCAACAACCCAGCTATTCCCAGATCCCTGACCCTTGGAAACTGTGTGAGATGATATGTTTATTGGTTTAAGCTCTAAGTTTGGGGATAATATGGTATGTAGCAATAGACAATGGAAGCAGAATATATGTATCTATTATTATATTTTGTGGTATTATTCACAGAAGATAAAATCCACAGATGTAGAACATCCATTTCAATGAGTCTGACCATTGTATATACATATGTGATCACCACCAGTTTCTAGTCATTAAGAATAAGGCTGCTATCCTTGTACAGGTTATCATTTCATGACATAGGTTATCATTTCACCTGAGTAAATACCTAAGAGCAGAAATGCTGGCTGCAAATATAGATGGACTTCTAACTTTATAAGAAACTAACAAAGATTTCTCCAAAGATTTTGTTAGTCAGCTTTGTATTGCTGTGACCAAAATAACTTAGAACAACTTAGAGGTGGGCAAGTTTATTTTGGCTCATGGTTTCAGAGGTCTCAGTCCCTGGTCAGTTGACTCCCTTGATCTGGGTTTGAGGTGAAGCAAAACATCATGGCGGGAGGACATGGTGGAGGAGAGCTGCTCAGCTCATGGTAGCTGGAAAGTGGAGAGAGGGGTGGTGGTGCAGGAAGGGGGGAGACAAATATGGTCACCAAAGCAATTCTCCCAGTAACCTGCTTTCTCCAACCATTCCCCATCTATTCCCCATCTGCCTAGAGTTGGTTTTTGTTTTTTTTTTTTTATCACTTCCCAGTAAATCTATTCTAGTTATTAATCCACTAGATGGATTAATTCACTGCTGAGGCCAGAGCCCTCAGGATCCAATCACCTCACCTCTGAACACTGTTGTATTACTGAACATGTGAGCTTTGGGTGGACAATCCACACCCAAACCACAATAGAGTTATGTCATGTCACAACCCCACTGGCAATGTATGAGAGTTCCAGGTACTTCACACCCTGTCCAATGTTTGTTATCATCAGTTCCTGTTTTTTTGTTTTATTTTGTTTCATGGTGATGGGGATCCAGCCCAGTGCCTTGGCCATATTAGGCAAGCATTATGTTACCCCCTTCCCTAGTCTCATCATTTTTTTTTTTTTTTTTTTTTTGCCATTTACTGAGAGTGAAGTAGTATCTCCCCCGTGGGTAATTTTCCTGATGAGTAATGATATTGAGTATCATTATTGGTCATTCATATCTTCTTCTGTGAAGTATCTGTTCAGGTTTCATTACTGTTGTTACCTGGAACTTCTGCTGACTGAGATTTTTCCCTAACATCCCTGGTTGTTAAATTAGACCTGTATTCACTCTTTTCTGGAACCCCGCACTGGTCTTTCTCCCCAGGGTCCTTTCCTTCTTCCCACTATTGCTGCCCTCCCTCACCATCCTCCATCTCTACTCCCTTTTTATTTCAGTCTCAACAAATTTTGCCCTAAAAATTGCTGCCCCGGTAATAACCTACCAAATATCTGTGCCTTGCTCAGCACTAGGGTCTTAATGTGAGGAAATAATAATGATAAGAGCAGTTGCAGGCTGGTAAATATTTAACAACTGGCTCTCTAGAAAATAATTAATTATTTTTAAAGTTTGGCTTGAGGGAATAAGTTTATTGGAACTACATTTGTGTCTGTGTTTTTACAATCCTTAAATTTTGTATTTTCTACATTTATGGCTGGTTTGCAGGTCTGTATTCTGAGGACCTCCCATTTAAAAGGTATATTCCCTCCCTTTAGAAAGATTAAATGGGAATTGTTTCAAAGACATAGTGAAAAATGATGTATTTATTTACCCAGGTGAAATGGTTTGGCACAGTCTTTTTCAAACCACCTTCTCAATTGAATTCAATGAATATATATTTTTTTTATTTTTTATTTTTTGGTGCTAGGGCTTGAACCCAGAAGCATTCTACCTCTGAGCTATACCACAACCCTACTTTTTAATTTTTTATTTTTGAAATAGCATCTCACTAAATTTTTAAGGGTCCTGCTAAGTTGCTGAGACTATCCTCGAACTTGTGATTCTCCTGTCTTAGCTTCCCAAGTGTTGGGATTACAGGCATGCACCACTACACCCGGCTTCAACAAATCCTTCCTGAGCTTATACCATGAACCAGGCAATATTAGGCAACTAGTGTTTGGCCATAGGGAGTAAAATATAGGGGGGGGGTATTATCTCTGCTGTTTTAGTAACAATGAATAATCAGTAATCATCACAGCCAAGATGTCCTGAACACTGGCTCAGGCACTGTCGCTTCACCCACATCTCCTCATTTTGTCCATGCAATGACTGGAGGAGGTAGATACTATTATTATCCCCCCCTCGCAGTTGAGAAATTGGAAGACAGAGGATGTTTTAAGCAACTTGCCTAAATCCCACAGCTTGTCATTGGTACAGCTAGAAATCAAATCTAAGTCTGTTTGATGGTATAATATAAGTCTTCATCTTCACATTTGAGAAAATGAAACTTAATGGGAAGCAGAGCAGGGTTAGGATAAAACCTTTTAATGAGCAGCAATTAGGCCTTGTGTGTAGGCCAGTCCACATCATACCTCATTTAGAAACTTGGCTCTGAAAACAGATCTCAGAGAGCAAAAGGGATATATGGGCAATACTGGAGACCATATTTCTTGACTTGCCCAAAGCAGTCAGTGTATGGGACTCCTGTTACTCTCAAAAGTATCCTGGCTTGGCCAATAAATGCTATAGGGCCACCCCAGTACCATGGAACAATACAGTAATTTGTGTCCATCTAGGGAGGAAAAAAAACACCCTGAGAATGAGAAAGAAAAAGGTATTCAGAAGTTCAGTCTTTTTCTTTGTCTGTCTCCTTCTCTCTATCCAGTTTCCATTCATTTAAAAATGTGTTCTCTTATATATTTCATCACTTTACTGTGGGATCCATGGTTCTAGGCCTTGTGTGTCCCCAGTCTTGGTGTCATCACTTTGGAAGCATGAAACCAATTTGAGTTCACCAAGAAGCGTCAAGAGTTGGGACCAGGGGATTCAGGCTAGCTGTCTGTTGACACAGTGCTGGTTCTTCCCATTGGGAGTACTGACCCTCTCTTCAAACCCAGCAGCCACAGGAGGAATACAGAAGTGTGACACAAAATTATTTGGTATTTCCAATGCTTCAAATATTCCAGGCCTTTAAAGATAAATTATCCTCAAGAAAGTAAGTGCTCCCCAAAGCTCATGTTTATGCTGAGTGTTGAGGGGATCTTGCCTGGAGACACTATGATGCTTGGCAAAAGAGCAGGAGAAGGAAGTTTTGGCTCCTTGTCCCAGTCCTGGGGGTCTCTGAAGAACCCATAACTGCTCTCCTGCCCTCTGTAATATAGAGATGGGCAGAGCCACAGACAAGCAAACTAGTAAAAGAGCTATCGCATTTCTTTTTTAGAGATTTCGCTAAGGTGAAGAAAGTTTCCCTAGGTACGTCATCTTATGTTGGCAATGAAGGGAAAATAAAAGATAACAAAAGAAAAACAATTTAAGAGGAGAGAATAAATCCAATTAAATCCACATATAGGACTGGAGGTGTAGCTTAATGGTAGAGTTCTTGCCTGCCATGTGCAAGTTCAATTCCTAGAACCACAAAGTGAAAACAAAACCAAAATCACTAATAATCATATATCTAGCCTTTCCCAGTTTCAAAGCCCTTTCTTGTATATAAAACTGTATGAGGTTGAGCAGAGGGAACAAAGGCTTTGGGAAACAAAAGCTGTTGCTGAGCTCTGCAAGACTGGGCTTCCAAAGTCTTTGTCAAAGGACTTTGTGTAGAATAAGTGATATAATAGAGGTAAAGTACCCAAAACATGGTATCAACTTTATAAATGTTAGCTCACTCACCATTCATAATACCACACATAGAAGACATTAAACAAGCATTTATTAAAGGGCTATGTCCATTTTGCAGATGAGAATGCTGAGGCTTGAAGAGGTCAAGTGGCTTGTCCAAGGTTACAGCTGGAAATACAGCAGTTTTCCCGTTCCAAACCTTGTGTTGTATGCAGTATTTTTCTATGCAACCTTTGTATCTGGAGTTGTATTTGCATACATATCAGATACCAGAAGGAGAAAAAATATTCAGAAAGGTCTTTTCTTTGAAACTGGCCTTTGATCTTAACAAAAATTGCCTTGCCATTTTCAAATGGAATATCTTTGCAACATGCTCTTTCCTCAGAAACTTGTGATCAGACCTCACACTTCTGTGAAATAATTGCTTTATGCCTTGAGACTGTGATTTTGTGTTTGAGTTCAGACATTGGGCAAGAAGATGATGTTTCTGAAGCTATTATCAGTCACTGTGTCTTCCATAGACAGGATGAAAAGGGTCAGTATCACAGCCATGTGGCTTTTCTAAAATCCTTCCTGTCTTATCTAGGGCTGGCAGCAGCAGAACACACCAGATAGGAGGCATCACACTCCTGAATTCCCTTGCCTATGCTGCAAACAGATGAAGAGGCGGTTGAAGAAATCTACACCAAGTACCTAAGAATCGTTACTACCTCCACTACTGCAGCATGCAGCTGAATTTGAAAATCTTTATGGTCTTTTATAGCTCAAAAATACTGAATATCTTATCTTACTCCTCTACTGATAACATTTTTTATTGTTGGTCTCTCAAAAGTTTGGTCAGATCTGGAGCATTTTACAAGATTAATGTTTCCCATTGAAAGACTGAACTGAGGGCTGGGTATGGTGATGCATACCTGTAATCTCAGTACTTGGGAGACTGAGACAGGAGAAGCAAAGGTTCAAAGACAGCGTCAGCAATGCAGCAAGACTCAGCAAACTAGCAAGATCCTGTTTCGAAACAAAAAATAAAAAGGACTGAGGCATAGGTTGGAGGTAAAATGTCCCTGGGTTCAATCTCCAGTATCTCCTCTCTCTCTCTCTCTCTCTCTCTCTCTCTCTCTCTCTCTCTCTCTCTCTCCCTCTCCCTCTCCCTCTCACACACACACACATACACACACACACACACACACCACCAACAACACAACTAAAATGAGGTGCAGTGACACCTACTCTGTCCAAAGCGTGTGTTCTTAAATTCCCTGCTCTTGGTGCCATATGCCAATATTGCTGACCCAAAGAGGGTTTTTCTTTGCATGTAAACAGAGCTTAAAACTCAAGATTCAATGGCACCACTTTTTTTTTTTTTTTTTGGTTTTTTTTTTGGCGGTACTGGGAATTGAACTCAGGGGCATTCTACCTCCGAGCTATACCCCCAGCCCTATTTTTTTTATTCTTTATTTTGAAACCGAGTCTCACTAAGTTGCAGAGTGCCTCACTAGGTAGCTGAGGCTGGCTGCGAACCCAGATCCTCCGGTCTCAGCCTCCCGAATGCTGGGATTACAAGCGTGCGCCACCACGCCCGGCTTCACTGGCACCACTTTTAAACGCATGCACCAACAATGTTATTCATCTGTTAATCCATCTCTATCTCTTTCTGATCATCTATTTATCTATTTACTCTTCAAATATTTACTGGGCCACCTGCTATGGTCCAGGCACAGTGTTGGGTATAGGGACTATGACTGAGAGTCCTTGCTTTTAAAGTGATTATAAGCAGGAAAGATGAATAAAAACAGATAGTTACTGTCGGGGGCCTAGCCCGGCCAGAAAGACCCCACCTCTAGATGGCGCCTGGCAGAGTGCCAGAAGTGGCTGCAGGTGGTATCATTCTAGGGCTGCACCACGCCAGAGCACATGCACCAGCACGCCCGGCTCATGGCCGGCCCAGGTGAGAGCTGTATGAGACGCCTCGTGGCTTAGGCCCTGTGTGGCTTTAAGAGCCTCCACCTCTCGCATGTGAGAGAGAAGCTGGCTGGGTTGTTGCTGGAGTGGGTTGCTGGAGAAGTTCTGGGAGGAAAGGTTGTTGGTTGCTAGTGGTTGGTGGATTGCTGGAGAGAGGAGTTATTGGGAGTCTGTTGGAAAGGCACTATTTGGAGAGACGGCTTCTGTGCTGTGTTTGTTACTGGTTGTGTAGTGCCCTGGATCCCAGAGAAAGAGGTATAATAAAGAGAGGTTTGAATCAGCCACATTCAGGCAGCGTCTTTATTGGGGCCTCACGGTTGAGGGTTCAGCCTGGGGTACCCGATAGTTACATTACAAATTATGAAGCTAGGTGCTTCAAGAAGTATGCTAGGGCCAGGTGTGGTGGTGCATGCTTGTAATCCCAGCATTTGGGAGGCTGAGACCAGAGGATCAGGGTTTGCAGCCAGCCTCAGCTACCTAGTGAGGCACCCCGCAACTTAGTGAGACCCTGTTTCAAAATAAAGAATAAAAAATAGGGCTGGGGGTGTAGCTCAGAGGTAGAATGCCCCTGAGTTCAATCCCCAGTACTGAAAAAAAAAAAAGAAAAAGAAAAAAAGAAGGATGCTAGGAGTGAGCACATAGAATTGCATGGAGGATAATTCAGCCAAGAGGGCAAGAGAACGGTGGCCCTGGAATCTATCAGTGAGGCTCAAGTCATCTCCTTACTAGCTCCATGACACTGGCCAGTGCTCAGTCCTGCTGTGCCTCTGTTTCCTCAGCTAGCACATGGAGTGATAGCAGTACCTCTCTCTAAGAACTGTTGTAGGGATTAAATGACAGAGCCCTTCCAAAGCATTTAGAGCAATGTCTGGTACTAGCAAGTGCTCAACCTAGATTAGGGGACACACAAGGTCTGTGCTAGCCATGGGCTCCTATAAGTAAAGGAATCTGGAAGCTGGGACATGAAGGATGAAGAAGAGCTGGAAGGAGGTTAGGAGGTAGGAGAGAGAGAGAGAGGGAACAGACATGGGGAATGGGAAGGATGAAGGAAATGTAACAAAAAGGTAAAGATTCCAATCAGAAGAAGGTGCATGGTGCTCTGAAAAAAATTAAACAGACCTGAGGTGGAAGAGAACTGAGAGGTTGAGATGAGGCTGGAAGGATTGGAGAGCTGGGTCCTGTAGAGAGTACAGTCGTTTGACCAATCATTCATTCTGCTGAAAATCTCCAACAGAAATGCAAACACTCCATTCCTCATCTTTAAATGAACCTGTCCTAATTGTTAAGGAGCTGATCTGGGAACTCATCAGCAAAGTATCTTGGGCTTTTCTGTGAGTGACATCCCTGCACACATGCCCTTATCTCTATTTTTTATTCTCTGTCCCCAGAGGCCATCATTGCTGTCCTTGAATATCAAAGTACACTCGTGGAACTGCATTTCATTGTCAAATGATTACATCCAGATAATTGTATTATGGCTTTTAGGGACACATGATCAATTTTTATAATACATCAAGAAGCGTCTTGAAGAAACTAACATTCAATCCTCATTCAATTCTATTTTTCCCTACTCTGTCTTTTGCTCAGGGCTACAAAAATATGCTGTCTTCCTAATTCATATTCTTTCAAATTGTTTTCTTCTTTTTCATTATCTTTAAAATTAACTTTTAATAACCCCCCAAAAGACATTTCTGTTTTCATTGATGATTTAAAAACAAATATATCAGAAACAAACTGATAAATGGATTGACCATGGATCTTGGAGTCTTTCAGTTCTGGGTTTGAATTCTGGCTCTGCTGTGTGACTCTGGGAAAGTTATTTAATGTCTTTGGGCATCACTTTCCCAGATTGCAGAATAAATAATAGTAATACTTATATTTTCTTCTTTTGAGGACTATATAAGGTACTATCAATACTTACTCTGCTGAATTAATGGCACTGATGATTTAAAATAGTAACTTTACAAAGTCACTTTGAGTGCACTCCTATAATCCCAATATTTTGGAGGCACAATTAGGAGGGCCGCAGGTTAAAGGCCAGTGCATGGTAATTTAGCAAGACCCTGTTTCAAAGTAAAAACTAAAAAGGTATGGGAGTAAAGGTCTAAATCTCAGCCATAGCATTGTGTCTGGACCTGAGCAGGGTGATCTCTAAATATTTGAAGATTAAAAAATACATAAGGAGTCAAATATAGAAAGGGGTAGATGAGAAGATATATAACTTTGTTGGCGTATGCCTTTTAAAATGGTAGTAGTCATACAATCTCCAGTACCACACAAAAAGAGTCACCTTTTAGGAGTCAACAAAAACTTCTCTGATGTATTTTTGTGCCCAGCACCAAGTTTCTTCTTTACCTTTGTTATCTTCCAGAACTAAAATCAGGATCAGATCGTCATACTGGGTACACACATACAATGCCAAGGGAAGTGACTATGAAGAACACTGAGTGGGGGAAAAAATGAGCCAGTTCAGATGTCATTCATTAGTCCATTCATTCATTCATCAAACTACTGGGCATTATCCTTGGTGATATCAGAGAAGCCACTTTAAAGGGACACTTTGTTCTTGGCCAGAGACTTTGTAATGTTGATTAGATTAGAGGGTTACATTAGAATCCCTCGCAATACAAGAAGTGAGTCTGAAGTGAAGACATAATGCTGTATTTTCAAGGATTTGACATTCAGGGGTAATGAGGTAAACTAAGATTATTCTTTTGAAATGATGGCATTGGCTTCTGGGTTTCTGAGGGTGCCACTTAAAAATCACAAATAGTATTGGTTGAACTCAAGGAAGTTATTTTAGATGAACAAAATCTACTGGTTCCTTTCCTCTGTAGCAACTGGTTCCTCTGTGGTAATACTTGACAGGGATAACAGAAATAAGGATGGACAAGTGATCACTTCCATGGTGTCTTGTGCTGTGTTCAAGGTGTCCAACCTTGCATGGTTCCAACAGTGTTTCTCCCCCAAGCCCACCATGCAAAACCTCAGGAGCCACACTTCCCACCACTGGTATAATGTGGGGTGGGTAACAGTGTTGTGTGAGTCCAAAAATCTCCCACGCTCCTCTTAATCTGGAACAGTGAAGAATGGATGTTTCAATATCAATTTTGCTTGGTGAATCATTAATCAATGGTACCCTGAGAGAAGGAGAGAAGATTTCACAGGGATCAATGCAGTAGAAAACCTTTCCTGATCTTTCAATTTGGGTATAACATTGAAATAGCACCTACAGCATGCATTTGGGGATAAAATACCAATGAAGCACAGTTCTTTCTTTCAAGAATACTAGTAAAGAGACAACAAAGTACAGTCCTCCCTCATCTGTGGTGGATACATTTGTCAACTCCCATCTGATAAGCAAGACTATGGGTAATACAGAAAACAATAAAATAGAATAGTTATGACACTATACTATGATAAAAATTATGTGAATATAGTTTCTGAAAAACTATCTTATTGTGCTGCACTCACCCTTCTTTGATGATGAGACAAGCGAGGCAATTCCTACAGGATGGGGTGCAGCGAGGTGAGTGACATGGGCATCCTTGACCACAAGTGCTGCAGGACCATGACTGTTGATCTGATAGAAGAGATGGCTGCCAAGTGATCAACACACAGATAACCCAGTGTGGATTCCCAGGACAAATGGGTGCTTCCACTTCCAGACAAGGTGGAGGGACAGCGTGAGAGTCCATCATGATACCCAGAATGATGCAAAAAGTAAGACTTATGCATTGTTTATTTCTATGATATTCCACTTAATATTTTTGGACCATGATTGACCTTGGGTAACTGAAACCACGGAAACTGAAAATTAAGGCTGGGGAGGAGAGGATTGGACTACTGGATAGAATGAAACGCAATAAGTATCATGGATAGAAGGGTCAAAGAATAAGTGTGGGTGTTGAGTGACCTCAAAGAAGGAGCTGTTGATTCTACCTGAAGAAACGATAAAAGAGGTGAAATTACTACAGACTGAAGGTCCATTAAATGAGCTCTATGATAGCTACAGCTGTTTCATTCAAGGTTGGGGATGAGAGGGAAGTTGTGAAGTGAACTAAGAATGTCCAGTACATCTTTAGAAGAAATCTGACATGAAGGAAGGTGGATTGCCTCTGTGTCTCCCACACTGTGCTTAACTGTGCCTACGGAGCAGATCCTAGGCTCAGAGCTGACCAGAGGATAAAGAGAACTGGAAGTCAGATACCAATTTGAGCCACCCCTCAAAAGACCTTTCAGCCTCACAAGTCAGTGTTTATTGATGTCATTTGCAATACTTTAGAATGATCTCTTCTTTCTCTTAAAATGCTGTTGTTTTTTCCTTTCAGCCCTGAAATAGCTGGGTCATCCTTTAAGAAACATATATTACTTTTTCAAAGTTACTGGTATTTCAGATAACATTGGCTGAAAAGAGAGAGAATAAACAGAATCTTCAAATATCACTGTTCTAATCAAATGGAATTAAAACATCCACGGATGATAGCTTATTCCAGGAGCAAAGCCCATCCATCAATCATAATCCAGAGGCTAAGTACTACAGCCAAGTAGAAAGAGCAGGACTAACTCAAAGATGCCATTTTTAGCATCCAAATACTATTAGCATAAAGTGCATAAAGGCAAGTGCATTTTATTTTTAAGTTCAATTAAAGGGAGTTTAGAAGACACCACTCAAAACTATATGAGGAGAAATGTTTAAATCATCCATAAATTGAATCTGGAATGGAAGACTGGAGACAAATATGGATGATTGAAATCCCCTTTCAGAATGTCAGAATTTCTAAAACATCCCGAATTAAACCATGGGCACCAATAAAAGTATGAGTGTATACAGTCACTTGTATTAGCATTTAAATATATAACCCTCATCTATTTTTTTAATCTAACCTCACCAGTCTGAAGCATAGGAATGTGTGTGCTTCCTATTTAAAATCTGTGTGTATGCACACATGCACACACATATTTCTGGGGATTGAACCCAGGAACATTCTACTGCTGAGCTATATCCCCTATATCCCAGTCTTTTTAAAAAATTTTAAAACAGGGTTACCATGCTCTGGCCTCAAACTGTGATCCTGTTGTCTCAGCCTCTCAAGTACTGGGATTACAGGTCTGTGTCACCATCTCTTTTACATCTTTACAAGGATTATATTGTCTCTGTTTCTTTAGCAGTCTTGTTGAAAAAGAATGTGTCTGAGTGTTTACAACATGAATGCTAAAATAAGAGTGCTAGCAAAATGCCCTCAGTGAAATCTGAATCAATGTACCAAGACAGAATCACTTGGTTCTATCATTTTCAAACTATATACTTTATTGTCTTTTCTTTATCTTAAGCTCTCACTTCAAAGTCATCCAAGGAGATGATGAAAAATCATTTCCTAAATCACAAGATCACTTTAAAAATGCCTTTCCAATATACAGTCCCATCCCTTATTCACCAAGTAAAATTCAATTCTGCCTTTGCTGGACTGGGACTTCCTTAGACACTTACTAGAAATCTGTCTGGAGGAAGAGATATAAAGACTAAGTTCTATTCAACAGCAACAAAGTGGTACCCTTCTTCCCCAAAATTAAATCTTTGTCTATTTTCCTCCCTTTATGCATCCTCTAAGGTCTCCTTTCATTAGTTAATTAATTAATTAATATTATCTCCCTGATCATCAGTTATGGGACCTATTTTTATGGGGAAGATAAATCATATCAATTCTAAATCTTTTTCTTGAGCATCTGTGATATGCTAGGTGTTTTGCTAAGGGCCATGGATGTTGAAATGATAAAGTCCTGATCCTTCCCTCTTTACACCACTCCCATCTAATCCCTTGTTGGGTCCCATTCAGTGTAACTCCAAAATATTTCAACTGTATCTGCTTTGCTACATTTCTTTTTGCTGCCAGCCCCACTGTTTGCCTGGAAGATGACAGTGGTTCCATAACTGCTTCCCTATTCTTATTCTTGTTCCTTCCAGCTCATTTTCCTCACAGAACTCCAGTGATCCTTTTGACATACAATCAAATCATGCCGCACTAGTACTTAGCTTCCTCAGTGGCTTACTGTCCATTTTGAAATAAAATTCAGACACTTGCCCCCTACAGGGTCCTATAGACAGCCAGGCCGAGTGGAAACATCCCTTTATTCCCAATACTTGGGAGGCTAAGATAGGAGGATCATAAGTTGGAGGACAGCCTCAGTAACTTAGCAAGACCCTCTTTCTAAATTTTTAAAAATAAAAATGAAGAGGGATAGGGTATATCTCAGAGGTAGAACACCCTTGGGTTCAATCCCCAGTATCAAAACGAAAGAATAAATAAATAAAGTTCAGGCAACATAAATCAAAGAAAGAAGAACTTCTTACAGAAAGGAAGATGGTTTCATAAGATGATGAAGACAATGACGGTGCTCTGTGAAAGGTTCTCTCTTCATCATCTGTACATTAAGACAATGATTTATTGGTTACTCAATCTAGTAATGACTTACAAATGTGTCATTAAATATTCCCTGCAAACTTGGGAGTAATTTCTCTTTTGTAACAAGCAAAGGCTCAGAAACTTTTAAGATATGTCCTCAAGGCTCCTAGCAACTGGGCAGAACTTGAACCAGAGTTCTTTCAACTTCAAATCCAGTTGTGATTGTCAACACTACATAAAGGTGAGGACTTGACTCTAAATTTGACAATTATTTCGTACATTTTGCAATGTAATTTTCATCCACTTTAGTAAATAAGAAGTGTGTTTAGAGCACCTCAACAGTATGCTTTAATTTCTGTAAATAAAATGTGTTTTCTGAATGCATTGTATTACATCAAATCATGCAGTGAAATAAAAATCTGAATGCACTGGGCTGGAAAAGAGAAGAGAGTAATTTTAGGCACTTTCCTCTTTTTGTTTAAACAGACTGAAGATTCTTTTTGGCAGGAGGCCTATGTTTAACCAGTGTTACTGAATATAGAATAATCATGGGTGGGGAGTATGTTTTCCTTAATTGAGCATGTTTTCTTGAGATAAATGTGGATCTCAGGCTCCCAACTAGTCAAAGCAAAAGTTTCCAAATTGTTGAAGGTTGTAAAAAGCCTTAGAGGAGACTTGCGCAAAACAAGAAGCACAGAGCAAATGTGCCCATGAGGAGGTTAAAATCACCTTGGTAGACTGGACCGCTTCCATTCCATCTACTAACTGTATCTCCCCTTGCCTCCTGACTGTCTCTCCCACCCTCTGTTAAATCCTGCCCTAGGGATCACCGGGAGGCTGTCCAATCCATGCTCCCCAATGCTGGATCTCCCGTTGATACCTGTCTAACCATAGACCTTCCCATATGTCAAAGTTTTGTGTTTGGGCAATTTGGCCAGATATGAAAACTGAGTGACTGGTTGAATCCTGTTTTAGGAGGGATTGGTCCTTGAACCAAACACGTTGTCCTTTCCCACCCCCCTGTCCCCATTGATCTAAGAAAGCAAAGGAGATAGAATGCACACCCTGGTAGCACCCCCGAAATATGTAGTGTAATTTCTCCAGCTAGCTCAACCACCAGAGATGAAAAGCAGAGCGGGAGATCTTTAAACAATAAAGAAGCTTCATGGGGTGAATTAGCAACTGAGTAGACCAGGCCCTCTTACACAGAGTATATTAGTTTCCTAGGGCCACCATAACAAATTATTACCAATAGGGTAGTTTAGAGAATAGGAATTTATTTTTCCTCAGTTCAGAAGGTGTCAGTAGAGATAATTCCTTCTTGAAATTTCAGAGAGAGGAGTAGTTCCAAGCCTTTCTCTTAGCTCCTGGTGGTTGCCATCAGTCCTTGGTGTTCCTGGGCTCATGGCAGAAAGACTTCAGTCTCTGCCTCCTTTATCACATGGCCTTCTTCCTGTGTCTTCTCATCATTTACTCCTCATTGTGGCTCTTCTTATAATGTTTCACTTCTTATAATGATGCTAATTACTGGGTTAAGGCCTGCTCTAATCCACTATGACCTTGTCTTAACCAATTACATCTGCAAAGATGCTATTTCTAAATAAGGTTCTGAGTGAATGTGAATTTCCACAAGAAACATTTTTGCCTGTATTCTTCATTCACTTAACCCAAAATAATGTTAACACTTGGTTCATAATTCACAGCCTTATTTGAGATTATATCTCAGCTTGCATTATTTTGAAGACATGAACAGTCCTGGCATTAGTCTATTTCCTTCATTTTAGTCAGCAGTTGCTCAAGGAATTCAGCCATAAGTCTCTTGGATCTCAGGCTATGCACAGGGGTCACAGACCATCTCCTACTAACATTGAAACTATAGAAAACAATTCTGAGCCTGGTGTCTTCCCTCTTTGTGAGCATGCCTGGGAAGAGGTGACTATGTTTCTCCAATTTCGCCCTTTCCTGGGTCACTGGAATAATTTGCTCTTGCTCAGCAAACCAGTAATTGTGTGCTACATGTAAGTGGTAAGATTTTTAGGCAGATGTGGGTTCTAGCTGTCCAATGTGATGCTTGAATGGTCCCAACATTTTACACAATTGTTTGTAATTAAATAAAACCCAAACTACACTTGGGATGAGAAATTTATTTTTAACTTCTTTTGTGTTGTGGGGGGAAAAATCACCACGAATGTTTCTGATTCATTTACACTTAGCTCTTAAAAATACTGCCCTCAGGAAGGATATGGCTGTTTGTTTGCCATGTCAAGAATATTTTATTTGGTTTCCTTTTAGAGAAAAAACACAGCCAATTTTAAACCGAGTAGAGTGCCCCAAAGATGTCTGCAAATTTCAAAACTGTTTCTCTTCTCCAAATACCTTCAAAACATAAGTGGAGCTCTGTAGCAAAATGTAAAAAGAGAAGGAATGTGGAGTCTCAAGAGGAAAAGGTGTGGAAATCAGGAAAATAAAGTGAGACTTAGAGAAACTTGTGATTTCTACTAAAATAGTCCTACTTTTTGAGGACTAACTTTTAGGTTGTACCTGAATGATATTTACTTTTAGTGATTATTTTCTCCTCACATTATATTATATGCTTATATACTTACAGACTTTTTAAAATTATTATTATTATTATTATTATTATTATTATTTTGTAGTACTGAGGCTTGAACCCAGGGGCATTCTATCTCTGATCTACATACCCAGTCCTTTTTTTATTTTTTATTTTGAAACAGAGTTTCCCTAGGTTTCCAAGAGTCTCGCTAAGTTGCTGAGGCTGGACTTGAACCTGTGATCCCTCTGTCTCAGCCTCTCAAGTACTGACATGCACCACCATTCCCAGCTATCACTGACAGACTTTTTTTTTAATGGAATTTAATAATATTGCATTATAGAATATCTTACTACTTTATTTGATACTGACCCTGGGACTGAAATAAGTCAGCTATTATAGTCATTTTTTACAAGTAGGAAAACCAAGCCCTAGAAAAGGTAGGACAAACTTCCTCTTATACAACAACTACATGACAGAATCAGAGACATTAGATGTCCTTTGTTCTCAGTAAACTTTTTTTTTTTTTTTTAAACCCACACATTGGCAGACAGGTTGGGCAGAGTCTGAAGAAACACTTGGGCATGTTAGATTCATCAAGATAAAATTATCACTACAAATATTTAGCATTAATTAACTGAGCTCACTACCACAGTACACTATAAAGCCTTCATAGAAATCTTGATGACATGCAAAAGCAAACACATTGGGTTCTGTAATCTGTAAAATAGCCATGGCAGCATATTTCACAGGATGGCAGGTGCAGGTAAATAATTGTCTGTGGCTAGATGGTAACCATCAAGCTCCAAAGGGGATGAACTTAAAGGGAGATAATTTCCCCTCCTCCCTAAATCCCCAAACCCTGTGCTACTTTTTCTCCTTCCTTTGTTCTAAGCAGAGAACCTAGAACATTCTATGTGAACAGAGATTATATCTGGTTAACTGAGTACCTTCATTATCCATCCTCCTAGTTTAGTGTGAGGTTTTATGTTTATCTGGCTGGGAGATAGATAGGCTGTGTTTACCATTTGTGGAAACTGTGGTGTCAGAGACCAAAATTTCCTCTGTATCTTTGTTTTTGTCTTCCCTGTTGTCTTTTGTTTGTCCTGGAGACTTCCTAAACAGGGCTAGGGGCTTGCAGGATTTGAGCAGCGATTCCTAGTTATAGTAGAGGAGCATTAATTATTAATGCACTGGTTGGGCATGGGGGAGTGAAAGTATTCTATAGTCCTATAATTAGGTCTTAGTCTTGTAGGGACATTGAGTTGGGTATTTCCCTTGCCCAGGCTATTTAGGCCTATGGTAAAACCCCTGTGAGTCAGGCTACAGTGCACTAGTTTCCCTTGAGGTTAGGTCTTGCTAAGGAGAACAGAGAACTTTGGGCTTATTTCAAAATGTTCACTTCCCCTCGCTGCCGTGGGCAGCAGAAGAATGCTGCTTAGTCTTCACAGTGGGAATCTGATGGAGCTAAAACTCAAGATGTGAGAAGCCCTCTAAAACTGGGCCTCCTTTAGGCTTAAACCCTCAGTCTCGTCCATATGAGGCCACCAGCAACTTGACAATTACAGTTCAAGTTACTGGTTTCTACAGAATTTTCTGCTTCTGTACTTCTGTTTTTGGCAAGCCGAAGTTCTCCACAGCCATCTGTCTGTCTCTCCAGTTTGGGGGCAGTAGTCTTCATTCTCTGGAGGACCTAAGAAGAACTGTTGATTTTTAGTTTGCTTGGTTTTTTTCCTTGTTGTGTGGAAGGGAGTAATGACTTCCAAGTTCTTTATGTGTCCTGTTGGAATCAGCAAGAGCCTTCAGTTTTTGCATGTAATGTTTCTTTCTCCCTGGCTTCTCCTGAACCTGGAATCTTCCCAAGTGGTAGTTGAGGTCCCAAGTCCAAGGACCAATAAAGGCAATGGGAATCAAAAATCTGAAGCAAAAATATTGAGTGAGCCACTAGTCAGGGCCCAAACTTTGGCACAGCTCTCTCTTATTGAAATTCTATTTCCAAACATGCCCCTGCCCCCAACTGAGGATGGCACTGTCCTTTCAAAGGCCACTGCTGAGTATGGGGGACACAAACATAGAATGTTCTCTCATCCTTACAACAGCTGCTTGAACACACAGGCCTGTTGTGTAGAACTCTCTCCTGGGAAGGTGATTGGCTTGCTCTCTTTTGTATATATTTGAGTGCAAAATTTATTTGCTCCACATTCTCTGGTGTGACATTCACAGATCAGTGAATGCCAGTGAAGTGGAAGAAGAGTCAGACACAGAAGAGCTACAGGGAGAGGAGTTGGGGTTTTAGGTAAAGTATTAGGAAGGAAGGGTCACTGTACCCCCAGGTTAACCAATAGAATTCTGGGCCTCTACACATAGAATGAGAAAAGAAGGGGAAAGGAGGATGGGAGAACAGAGAAGAAGGAATTTTAATCCTTTTTGGGCTTATTTAGAGAGCCAAAAGAAAGACAATGAAAAGAGTGGACCTAATTCTTTTTTTAAAATATACCTTTATTGGTGCATTGTGATCACACATAATACTGGCGTTCAGAGTGATAGGGACACCCATGCACACAATGCTTGGTGAAGTTTCCTCTGCATCCCCATCCTACTTCCTCCCCTTCCCCATACCTGACATTGAGATTGGCATTGGTCATTTCGTATATGTGCATAGAATCAATTGAAGAGTTTCCTTCATTGAGTCTCCCTCCACCTAATTTTTCAAGATAGTCTTCCTCAAATTTTCATGTCCCTCCAAATCACATAAGAAATCTTGTAAAAATGCAGATTCTGATTGAGCGGCTCTGGCACGGGGCCCAAGATGCTGCATTTCAATCAAGTACCCAGGTGATGGTGACCTCTCTGGTGCTTAGGCCACGCTTTGGAGAGCAAGGGTTTAACATTTCGTCCAAAGGGGGTGATTCTCAGCACCCCTCTCTACTCACTTATTGAACAACAACAGCAACAACACTCACCTTGCACTCTGAATTCAACAGGCATGCTCTTAGCTCAAGATGATCCCATTTCCGAGAAAGCAGGTGGCCTCTTCTCTGTTTCTGAGTCCTCAGCTTTCTTCTAAGCCTCACAGTCAAGTCTCCATCCCTCACGAGGACCCCTCCCCCACTTGAGGTCTCAGCAAGCAATGGCTCCTTTGGACTTCTGTGACTTTTAGGGGTGCTTAGTCCTTTTGCAAGCATGGATTGCTGTTGACTTTTTACATATGTCCCCTAACTAGATTGTAGTCTGTTGAATACAGAGTATCTGTCTTGTCTGAGACCCCAGATAGAGCCTTGCTCGTTAGGTGACAGTTCACGATAGTAAAAACATCCCAAATGAGGGTTCAAATCTCAGTTCCATCACTTGACAGCTGTGGAAGCCGAGATGAAGTTGCTTCTTGAGTTGTGGTGATGGTGGTGTATATGTAGAATGTTTCTATCTCTCAGGGTTGTTGAGAGGAATGAAGAAAATAAAGTTAGCCATGTGTTAAACCAAGTGCCTGACATAAAGTCAACACTCAATAAATTTAAATCCTCTCCCCTGCAATCCCTTTATCCTCTCTCCTTAATAGGATTTTGATGGTATATTCCCCTCCTGACACACTTTCCTTGAAAAATACCATGTCAAATTCAATAGTCTTGGGAGATTTTCTTCCATCTCAGTTAAAGGACCCATGGATATCCTGGAAAAGAGACCCTTCCTTCATTAAAAAATACTCCTCAGACTCACAGTAGCTCAAAAGAACATATGTGTGATATCAATTTCTGATCTGATCAGAAATATAAAACAGAGATATTTTAATCCAATGTCATAGAATCACATGAAAGCTGACTTGATCACTTTCCTACATGTTCCACAGTATTTGCAATTCCCATGAGAGTTTTTAGAGCTTTGTGGTGGCTGTCAGTATATCCATTGATCCAACGGGCTGTAAGGTTGGTGTTTATGTCTGAGGGATGGTCTATCTTATGTCTGACAGTAAGAAACATAAATGCATAATTGCATTGAGAAAAGAGACTCGCAAATCTCCCATGCTTGTGCTGGGACTTGCCAATGGGGTACTGGGGCATGTATTGATACTGGAGGCCTCTTTGGAGGAAAGCTGTGCCAGATAGCCTGAACCCCTAAATTGGAAAGGAGCTGCCAGGTCAATCCCCTGGCAAAGCAGAGAAGGTGAAGTGCACACAAGATGATGGGACAGGTCTAGGCTGAGTAATCCAAGCATACTGATTTGAGCGCCACCTCCTTGCTCCTTAGCTGTGTAACCTTGGGCAAATTTCCCAACTTCTTGAGCTTAATCCATAAAAATCAAAATAGCACTGCCTACCTTGCATGCATGTTTGAGAATTAAATGAAAACAGGTGTTTAAGGCATGCAAAGTGCCAAAGAAGGTAAATGTTTATAACAGAAGCCCAGTTAATGTGAGTTCCCTTCTAATGCTTCAGTGGGAGAAGGCACTTGGGTGCATTGCTGGGGAGTTCAGTTAGGAGAGACTTGCTGTTCTATGTTTCTCTGATTTGATGAGCATCAAAGTGGGTAACACCTGAGGATGAATGGCCAAGGGACTAACAAGTTCACTTTTTGATTCTTCAACAGGTGCTGTCATTTTTGTCAATCTTCCTTCTCTTCCTCCTCCCCCTCCTTCTCTCTTATTGCATCTTCTTTTTTCCCATTGCTCCTCTTCATGTCCCTATTTGCTTTAATGGTAGGATAGATTCCTCTCACCTGAAACAGATGGCTTATTTGCTGTATATAATTAATGATTGCTCACAAATTGAATTCCACCAAGCCCTTGGTTCCTCAGAATTATAACAGTTCTGCTTGGTCTTTACGAACAAACTCTCTTATGCTAGGCTTTCTTCAGAGTTTGAAGATCTGTTTTGGTTTCATTTAAATTTAATTTATAAACTCTGACCCCTGGGCTCCCACAAAGCCTGAAGCAAGAATGTATGGGAATTGCATATAAGAACAAATGTGAGTCCTTTGAATGACACTGTACATGAAGGTAGCATGTGACTACAGATGCTCCTCTACTTATGGTGAAGTTATGTCCTGATACACCCATTGTGGGTTGAAAATATCTCAGGTATAAAATGTACTTAACATGCATAGCCTATAGAACATCATTGCTTTGTAACAGCATGCTGTGGAGTGTGGGGTTTTACCCCTCATGGTCACGTGGCTGACTGGGAGCTGTACCTTGCTTAGGCTGCCTAGCCTCATAAGAAAGCTTTGTACCACATATTGCTGGTACAGTTAGAGTTTTGATAAGATCAACATTCTAAGCTTAAAATACAATTTCTGCTAAAATCATGTTTGCCGGTACAAATTAGAGTTCTGATAAGGTTAAAATTCTAAACTTAAAATACAATTTTGGCTAAAATCATGTTTATTTGGCACTATTGTAAAGTCAAAAACTCGTGAACTGAACCATTGTAAATTGGGGACCATCTGCATTCAAGAAGGGTTTGACAGAAGTTAGGGGAAGAATAGGAATGTGTGTGTGTGTGTGTGTGTGTGTGTGTGTGTGTGTGTGTGTGTTACTGGGGATGCAACCCAGGGTATTCTATCTCCAAGCTACACTCTAGCTCTGTTTTATTATTTTATTTTGAAACAGGGCCTCACTAAGTTGCAAAAGGCCTCACTAAGTTGCTGAGGCTGACTGCCAACTTGTGATCCTCCTGTCTCAGCCTAGGATTATAAGTGTGAGTCACCATGCCTGGAAGAATATGGATTTTTGAAGGCTGTTTCTTCATATCAAATTTAGTGCATGAACTAATCATTTAGTTGATCTAGAAATACGCAATTAAAAATCATTTTTGGGTTTGGGGGCATATATCAATGGTAGAGCACATGCTTTAACATGCATGAGTCTCTGGGTTCAATCCCCAACATCAAAAGAAAATTATTACTGGTTTTTTTTGTTGTTGTTGTTAAAATAATACACCCTCTACTGCAACAAATTCAAATAATTAATTCCACTACGTATTTTTCTTTTTAAAAATACTTTTATTGATGCATTACAGTCTCACATCATAATGCAGTTCATAAAGATAGCGGCATGCACTCACACAGCACTTGGTGGGCTTTCCCCACCCCCTCCCTCCGCACACTCCCTTTCCTCATGCAGGATATTGAGATTGACATCGGTATTCTCACATATGTGCATATTACCAATGGAAGTATTGCTTTATTAAATTTTTTTCTGCTGATGTAAATTGTTCTTGGGCAAATCCAGTGTGTGTGTGTGTGTGTGTGTTTTATGTGAGCTTTCTAATCAAAACCGCATTGTACCATCCGGACATGGTAGGGCATGCTTGCAATCTCAGTACTTGGGAGGCTGAAACAGGAGAATTGCAGGTTTGAGGCCAGCTTCAGCAACTTAGTGAGGCCCTCAGCAACTTAGTGAGACCCTGTTTCAAAATAAAATAAAATAAAGTAGGGCTGGAGGTGTAGCTCAAAGGTAGAATGCCTATGGGTTCAATCCCCAGTAACTCTCCCCACCCCTTCCAAACCAACTGCATTGTGCCTACAATTAAGCAGTGTGTTCTCAGGCTGTGGGTCCCCTGACTTTCAGGGATGGAAGTGATGCTTTCACAATGGAACCTGCACCCTTGTTCAGGATTAATCCACTTTATAGCAGTAGTCTCTAGGTGAGGTCAAAGGATGAAGGAATGAGGAGCTGTGATCAGATGATATCCAAGGATTGAGGCAGAGTAAAGCTCTTCTAGCAAAAACAAACAAACAAAAACTTTTCTTGTGTGTATCACTCTCAAGGTCTTGGAGATTAGCCTCCAATGTGTTAAAAAGTAAATAAATGTCAGGAAACAAAATAAAGTGGAGAAGGGCTGGGATTAAAGGGGATTTAATTCATTGTTAAGCCCTACAAAAACATCACATGTACCAGTGAATTTGAAAGAGTCCAGTAGAGTCTTGGATAAAAGGGAAGGCATTGCGTGAGGCGGCCACTGCCCGGTCAGATGGTGGCTGATTACATGGAAGCTGCCACATCCACTGGCTTCTCTGTAAATTAGCAGCTGTTGGCTGACAGACACCTTTCCTGCACATGCTCTTGCTCAAGTGATAAGAAGTGAAAAGAGCTCTGGGCAGGACTATTTTGGGTTCCAGGGGTCTGTGTTGCTATGTCAGCTGAGATTAGTGGTTAGGTTGGTGCAGGATGTCATCTGGCAGCTGATCATGAAACCTCTAAAAGTTCATTTCACTTCTCGGAAATCATCGGTGCATGTGGTTCTGTTCGAGAAGGTGCTTAGGTTGTTCTGTTTCTTGGGGTTTTCCCACCCCCCCACACACCCAAGTGAACTAAAACGGAGTAATGGCCTTTGTCCTGTTAGCACTTTTTAAAACATCACCATGTTAAAATGCTATATGGTTCCTCCTACAAACAGTTCATAGAGGTGTCACTAATTCAAATGTTGTCCAGCTCTTTATGCCAATCATTTTTTAGTTACACCAAAACATCATTTCAGCTTTTTACAAACTAGGAGGTTAACAGATACTTACTGAAGCATGATATGTTAAAGTGAAGTAAGTTAGTGAAAAATGTCCCCGAAAGGGTGTGGGATATGTGTTATCTGAGACTTTACTTTGGAGGTCTGATAGCTGAGCTTGCAGTCTCTGGGGGTGGTGAATGGCAGGGCTCTACCCACGCGTGAATAATTATTCACACTACTGTCAGGAGTGCCCATTAATTGCCTCTCCCACTATTTAATCCTGGGCAGTTACTCAGTTTCTTCTTCTATAGCATATGGCTAAGAATCTAGTACCTACTGTGTAACATGTTCCTAACATATGTGCCTAATTAATACTAGCTATCAATATTGCTATTATTTTTATTGCTGTTACTACAGAAAAGGCCAAGACATCAGTCTCCAACAAATCATTACCAAAGGTGAACTTTGGTAGAGATCAGGGAGCTTAGTGCTTAGGTTCCCCAGTAATGCTCTGGTAGTCATAAGGAGGGTGTCATCCAGAGTCTTGATGATGAAGAAACCATTTAGAAAGAACACCACCCTTGATCTGAATGCAGAGTACTTAGAACAAGTACTTCAGAAACCAGAATGTTCCCATTTGTTAGGTTGGAAAACTGAGGCTTCTGGAGCTACAATCTACATATTTATGACACAGATTATGAGAACCATAAATTTGCAAGGAAGCTTCAGGGTTATCTATTTCAACCACTCCGAGTCCAACTACTCCTGCCTGAAGGAACATCTGCAGCAAAGCCTGCTTTTTCTGACACATCTTTTATCTCCTCTCTTGTCCTTCCCCAAACACATATGATGTGGCTGCACACACCCAAGAAATACTCTGCCTGCAAAGAAGAAAAGACTGAAGAGATTCATGCGGAGACCATGGTGTAAGTCTCTGTGCCAAAAAAGTGTGTGCTCGTGTTTTTTTGTTTGTTTGTTTTGTTTTGTTTTTTAATGTTTTAAAAATAGAAAGAAAAAAAAAACAACAACAACTCCTAAACACTAAGCTTTGTAAACATCCCTGGCAGTATTTTTTTCCCCTGTGTATCCTGAACCCAAAGACATTCACACTAACAGATGAGTCTTAGCCTTTCCTGTGTGCTGGTAAACTGCTAGCCATTGCAAGACAGCAGGCGAGTCTAACGTGCATACTTTGTGCAGTCTCGCTTTTCAGGTTGAAAATGTAAGATCAAGTGGAACATACTAAAAACTTGCAGACAAAAGTATAAGAATCTTTTCTTGAAAATAAATACTCTTATGGCAATGTAAAAGATTTGGCTCCCCAATAACTTTTATATCAAATTTTAAAATTTTTATAGAAAGTAAGATAGATATGTGCCAAGTAAGTAAAGTGGTGAGTGAAGAAGCTTCAGTGATCTTTGGCTGCTTAAATAGATACATAGTTGCTAAAATAAGGATTTTCTGATTCTCCTGCTCTCTGCCCTCCTCAGAGCATACCAAGATCTATAATCTGGTAGGAGTGCCACACTCTTCTAAAGGCTACAGACACTGGACCACAAACTGAGAAGAGTGACCAGAATAGGACAGAATACCAAATTAGGTCATGTAAGGAGTATCTGAAGATTACAGAAGATACTCAGAATAGGAGTAGCCTCATGCTTCGAATAGCCAAGTATGAGGGCTGTATCTCCATGAGCACAACAGATGGAATAAGAACCTATCCATAGCATATTAGCAAGTAATATTTATTGATAATTTATTGCATGTCAGGCACAAGCCAGGCAATATATGGATAAATTTATAAGGAAACAGACAGCGAGAAACTAATAATTTCCCAGTGCTGATAGAGATGGATATAATCTCCAGCAGTCTGACTCTAGAGTCCATGTTCTTACGTGGTATAGTATCTTGCCCATGCAAGAAAATAGAGTTTAACTCAACGAAACAGAACCTCTAACTGTCCAGGAAGTTTAAACATGAAATATGCTGCCTTGTTCAAAATGTAGTGAATTCCCTATCAGTAGAATTTTAGGCGAGACCATATAATCAGTTAGAGTGTAAGGCAAAGATGGTTAATCTTACTATTCAAGTTCACCTCTTTTTCCTGTTCATGCACTTTGACTGTAGTTCACCTGCAGCCTCCTTTGCAGTTAGGAGTGGGCAGATGGCTCTGGCTTATAAAACGTAGGCAAAAGTGGTACCTGGCACATCCAGCCTGCCCTTTTACCCTGCACCCCACCCTGTGTGTGACTTTCACCCTCTTGCCCCATCTGCTGGCTAAAAGGAGAAGACCTTAGTTATTTAAAAGAAGGCAGAGCCACAAGCCAGAGAAGGCTGGGTCCTTGAGTGACACAGCCTCCTGTTAATCTGCAGGAGAATAGACCTAAGTGAGAAATGAATGTCATTGCGGTGAAGCCAATAAAGTCTAGAGGTTGTTTGTTACTGCCGTTACCCTCTTCTAAAACAGAGAGTACACTGTGGGAAGAATTTAAGCACTTGATGCATTGTTGAAATAATGTCTTTTTAGGTCTGCTCAACTTTAACATTCTTTGATTTTTTAAATGAAGGACCGAAGAACATTTTGAGAATATTCCGGTGAAGAAACCCATAATCCAATGATTAACATATGCCTACACACACACACACACACACACACACACACACACACATACATATCCAACATCTTGGTATTGTAAAAGAGTAGTTTCTCTGGCCTTCAAAGACTGTTCTCTAAGTGGGCTGGGGATATAGCTTAGTAGTAGAGCACTTTTCTAGAATGAAGTGAGGCCCTGGGTTCAATCCATAGTACTGCCAAAAAAACTGTGTGTGTGTGTGTGTGTGTGTGTGTGTGTGTGTGTGTGTGTGTGTGTGGTGGAAGGTGTTCTCAAATTGAATATTCAACCCAGCTAGAGCTAGGTTACAAGGAATGAAGATAAGCCAGGCAGTGTGGAGGCACACGCTTATAATCCTAGTACTTGGGGGGCTGAAACAGGAGAATCACAGGTTCACAGCCAACCTTTTGTGAGGTCCTCCACAACTTAGTGAGACCCTATTTCAAAATAAAATAGGGCTGGGGTGTAGCTCAGAGGTAGAATGCCCCTGGGTTCAAAGGAATGTGAATGGCTAAAGCTGAGCCTGGCCCTAAATACCTTTATCCAAAAGCATTTGTCTGGGGAAGTTACAACCAGGCTGGCAGATGATTCTTGCTTAGAGGCTCAGAAAGTATTTGTAAGTGTGGGAGGTGTCAACACACCACATTTTCCAGAGCATCGCTGAGCACAAAGAGATCCACTCATCCACCTCTGTATCAGGTTGGGTTATTTGGTTGCCAGGAACAGAATCTGACTCTAGGGAACTAAAACAAAAAAGCTCACAGGTCAACTAGCAAAAAGTGAATAACTAGACTTTAGAAAAAGCAGGGACCAGAGTACGTGGGTAGTAGCTTTTCAAGATGCTGTAGTAGCATTCTCACTACTCTGATACAAATACCTGACACACAAAACTTAGAGGAAAAAGACTTTTATTTGCTCATGGTTGGAGATTTTAGTCCATGTTAGACTAGATTCCAAGCCAGGACTGCAGGTCCTCAGGGTATCATGGTGGCAGTAGAGAGAGAAAGTGAGAGCTTGTGTCAAAGGGAGAGAGAAAGAAGGGGCCGAAAGCAAAAGCTGCAGCAGCTTGGCCTGAGAAAACACTGTCCCTGACCATCCCTGCAGGGACTCTTCCCAGGCAGCCAGGTCCCATTTTCAAACATGGCTATCATTCATAACACATGAAGTGTTGGGACATTTCAAATACAGCCCATAACAGATGTCAACCACTACTGGTATGGGCCATCTTCAAAATGTCTTGGTCACTTAGTTTAGCATTCCAGTTCCTGGAAGAAAGGGTGGGATTGGCCAACTCCTCACTGTATTCGTTTTCTATTGCTGCTCTGACTACAACTAACTTAATGGTTTAGAACAGCCAAAATTTACTACCTTAGAGTTTTTGTAAGTCAGAGGGTCTCATAAGGCCCAAATCAGGATGTTAGCAGGTCTGGAGTTCTTACTGAAGTCTCTGAGAAAGACACAGCTTCTAGCTTCTTTCAGATTGCTGGCCAAAGTCAGTAGCTGTAAGACCGACTTCTCTGTTACCTTGCTGGCTGTCAGCATTGGGCTAGTAATTACTCCTAGACTGTCTCAATACCCCTTCTCATGTTTTATATGTGTCTCTTTCCAGCATTGGTACTGGTAAGTCCCTTTCATACTTTGAACCTCTTTGACTTTCCCAGAAGGAAAGGCTACTTTGCTCTGACTCTAGCTACAGAATGTTCTCTGGTTTATTTATTTGTTTGTTGTAGTACTGATATTCTACCTCCAAGCTCTATCCCGAGCCTTTTTAATTTTTTGTTTTGAAAAAGGGTCCTCTTGTCTCAGCCTCCCTAGTTTTGGGATTACAGGTATATGCCACCACACCTGGCTTTGTCCTCTGTTTTTAAGGGCTTTTAGGATTATATTGCATCATCAGGAAATCTGAAATAATTTCTATATTTTAAGGTCCATAACCTTAATTCCATCTTTAAAATCTCATTTGGTATGAAATGTAACCTATTTGCAGATGTCAGGGATTAGGGCATTTCAGGAAACCATTCTGATCAACCGGCCCATCAAACTGTACTTCCCAGAGTAAAGGCAGTTCACTGGAAGGAAATCAAATAGCCATTATTATAAGAAGAGTGAGTAGGGCAATATAAAGGTGAAAGCAAAAACTCTTTCTTTGTATCCTTAGATTCCAATTGGAACTAACATCCCAAAACAACTTCTGAAATAAGTGGATTTTTGACTAACAGATGTCTGGGAAGTTAGGCTCAAGACCAACTAATTAAGAAGTATGAAAAGAGACTGAATGGTGAATTTAAGCCACTCCAAGTCCGAGCAGTGAGTCTGGGAATTCATCTCTTCATCAAATCATTAACCAACAGCACACTGATGCTATCACCCAAGGCTCTTTGTTAGGGGCTAGAAACAAAATTTCATAAATACCCATGCTCTCTATTTAAAAAGTTCATATTATATGTCTTTGGTCTGCAAACTTTACAGATCATAAACATTATCTAAGAATTTGTTAAAAATGAAGATTCCCAGGCCCCGTGCTATGGTTAGAATGTGACATCTGGGTCAAAATTCATCTTGAAACCTAATCAGCAACAGGATAGTATCCGAAGGTGGAGGCCCTGGGAGGTGACTAGGTTATGTGGGCTCCTGCTTCATAAAGGGATTGGGATATTAGGAAAAGGGCTTTCGGGAATGGACTCACTCTCTCCTGCTCTTCTGTGTTATCAGGGCACGGGTTCCTTCCCTCTGGTGGATACAGGATCAAGACACCATCTTGGAACTAGAAAGCAGCCCACATCAGACAATTGAACCTGTGAGAACCTTGACTTTAGACTTCTCAACCTCCAGGACTGTGAGAAATAAATTTATACTCTTTATAAAATTACCCAGCCTCAGGTGTTCTGTTATAGCAGCACAAAACAGACTCCCTCCAAAGATACCAGTTCAGAAGGTGTGAGAAAAGGCCTACAAATCAACGTCTAATATAACGTCTGTCACACAGCAGGCATGCAGTAAATAGTTTTGCTGAATGAATGACTGGATTTAATAAACACACCTGGTGATTCTAATACAGGAAGTCTATAGACTCTCTTCCGGGGAAAAGTTAACCCTCTGAGTAAAAACTGAATCAGGTAGTTGGTAGGGATTAGTTAAATAAGATACTTTGGTTATATAGTTCAAAATGTTCTAGAAAAAGAAAAAAATTCTTTATAAAGTTGATACCTGTTTCCTTTTAAAGAAGCTGAATTTAGTCTAAAAGTAAATAAGAAAAAGTCTGGAACCAGAAAGGAAATAAGAGGCATATCCAGGAATTTTAAGCAGAATGAGGTCATAGGAAGCTGTTGTTTTCCTGCATCTTTTCTTTTTTATTCAAGTAGGAAAATTCCACCCAAGAAACAGACCAGTTGATCTTGCGCCTGTGCTTCTGTGTCTGGCACTTAACTAGCACAAATTGGTGAGAGCAGCCCCAGGTCCTGGAAATAGCTCCCCCCCATCTCTGAGACACACAGCAGAGATAGCCATTCTTATCGCTAGACATTCTCACCCAGCATCCTTCTGTGAGCAGATTCCACATCATTTAAGCCACATAGCAGACTGACAAAATCACATAGGCCCATCCAGCCGAACTGCCCTTCTTTGTGCACATCCATCATCTCCAGTCCCTGATCCAAGAAGTACCTCCTTTGGCCTTCACGTAAATGTATCTAATGTATTTTGCTTTCAGAATGGTTAAGAAAACAGCTTTTGAATTCAAATGGCCTGGGCTCGACTTTTACTAATGGTTTCCTAGGCAAGTGCCTTAGGACCAATTATATGACCTTTCTGCACCTCGGTTTACTCATATGTAAATTGTAGATGTTAGTAGCACTCACTTTGTAGGGTTGCTGGGAGGATTCTATGAGATTATGCATGCAAAGCACAGTGCCTTGAATACATAAGTGCTATAGAATTGTTAAACCGTGGCTAGAAGTCATCTTTCAGAGATTCTAGTCTTTTCTCTCACCTGTCCACCACTCTAGGACAAGCCCTGACTTCACAGTTTCATGGGTGTGTTGTAGCCAGAGATCCTGTTTTGGTGATGTTCCATACCACTGCTGCCCAGTATGGGTTCCATGTGTTCCACAGTGCCCTCCCATATGTGAGCGCCCACGGGCCGTGCCTGCCCCTCAGCCTGCCTCGCCATGGGCCTGGGTCATAATAAATATCTATTAATTGTGGCCACTTTTCCAAAAGGAAAATGGTCATGTCAGTTGCCTTGATGACCGACATACAGAAAGAAGCACAGTTTTTCAGAGTAATTCATAGATTCTCACCCCTTCACTCACAGCACTGAGTCTTACATGTAAATGCTAATCATCTTTGTTCCATAACAGCCAAGTCATTCCTGTCTTGTAGAATAGGGGGAAACTGAGGTAAGAATGACACCATTCAAAAAGCACTCACAATTTTTCTTTGACAAGCACTTACAGCTTTTTCTCATGTTACTTGTAAAAATCCATTGAAATATTATTATATTTATTTTGCAGATGTGGAAATTAATAGTCAAATGTATTATCTTGGTTGAGTTCTCACAACCAGAAAGTAGAGAAATGTGACTGAATTAAAGATCTCCTACTCCACAGCTCATGCTGTTTTCATTAAATTGGGGAATGAATGTATGAACAAACGTGTTTACACATGTTTCAAGTGTTTATTGTATACACATTTTCTACTAAAATCCTGTAGTTACTCAGTAAGATCACCCGAAAAGCTGGTTACTTGTCCTTTGACCTTCATCACTCTCTGTGGGACTTTATTCCCCTTTGGTCAAGTTTTATTGCCATTAAAATATTATTTGGCTATAAATGTAAAAATCCTAGAGACTATTCAGTAGCATGACTAATGTCACACGCAATATCTAACACTCATGTTAAAAGATCATCATTTCAAACACAGGCAATGTTCACGTTAATTAGGGAAGACATTTTTCAAAATTGAGGTTATTTCTACAAAGCCATGTTTCAAGTGGCTACTTCTTACAGTTGAAATTTGTATTGACTTTCTGGTAGCTTCACTGGTTAGTTTTTGGAATCGACTGACTGATGTAATTGCCTTCCAACTTGCTAACATTTATGGAATTGTAACTGTCTTCACTTTTCTTGAATGAACTATGAATAAACTTTCAGACTAAATACAACTTATTAGTTAATTTTTTGTCCTTTAATACAATTAACATCCTTTCGTATTTTGCCACCTTCCACAAATGAATTAACTTGACTATGGTTTCTACTTCTTTTTTTGTGGTAAACTGATAAGAATGCAGTGTAATTCAAAACATCTTTTTATTGCAGTCTGGTTATACATTCTGTTGGAAATTTAAAAGTGATACAGGCTCTCTAGGTTTCAAGCATTTAGGATCTAGTTTAGGGAACTGGGCTTATACATAAAATATAATTTGACAACATTATGAGCTGCAGGCTCCATGAGCCAAAGACTTTGGCAAAGCCCTTCGGAAATCTGAGGAGTCGGGAAAGGAGGAATTAACTGTGGGCTGGAGGAGCCTGGGAACATGAGATGGGGGAATTGGCTTGTGACTGGAGAAAGGATGAGATTTAGAGAGATGAAAAGAGAGACAGAGACAGAGAAAGAAAAAAAAAAAGAGATGAGGAAAAATAAGTTTCCAGGAAAAAAAAAAAAAAAAAAAACAGAAAGAAAAGAAAAGCAAGGAAGGAAGGAAGGAAGGAGCTAGGTATTCAGCATATTTTGCTTTAGGAAAAGCAGTTTTGCTTTAGAAGTGGGCCATTCCTAATCGCCAGGATGAACAAGGTATGCTCAAACAAGGTATGAAAAGACTCAAATTTGGAAGAGCAGGCTAACCTGATAGCAAATATGTGCTTGAAAAAAGTAAAATAGCCAGTAAACATTTATGTCAGTACTTTTTTCTTTTAAAGAAAAATCTGTTCCACTCTAAAATATTTGTCAAAACCCAGGTTTCAAAATACTTGCTCTACTTTTCTAAGCCACATGAAGGAATATTTCTCTGCCAAAATCCTCCGACCTGACCCCATTACCAGTTTCTCCACCACATCAACATTTAAGCTCTCTCTAGCTCCAGATGTGTTTCATCTTTAAATAAACCTTCTAGCATCCAGGCATGGTGGTACACACTTGTAGTTACAGCTACTAGGGAGGCTGAGGTGAGAGGATCACTTGCGCTCAGGAATTTGAGGCTAGCCTGGGCAACAATAGCCAGACTCCATTTCAGAAAAAAATAAAAGAAAGAATGAATGAATAACATCCTAGGTAATATTCTTATCATAATATTCAGGCAATTCAATATCTATCTCTTCATAAACATGGCCATTTACAGGAATTGAAATGGCTTCTTCCCCAGCTCCTGCTGGGCCCCGAATATGCCCATCACAACAGTATAAAGTGTGTGAAGACCGTGAACTAAATATTTTGTTTCCTTGGGGGGTCATTAAAAATGTCAAAGTATTTATATTAGTATAGGAAAGTTGAACTTTTAAGATGTAAATGTGAGGGGATTCTAGTAGTACCTTAGCTGGGTACATTTGCTGGTAATATCAATGACCTACTACACCCAAAGAACTTTTTACAGAAACCAGTAACTTTTAGTTATTAAGATTTCTACTGTTCTGATATTTGGATTAAAGGTCAATCAGTGGACTAATCATTGGACTACTTTGACAGGTCAAAACTTTCTGACATTAGATGTTCCTATTATGAGTCTTTGTATTAATTTTCCACTTTGGGACTAGCTCCATTCAATAGCACATGTGTTTCTAAATGCTGGCTGATTTTTGTACCACATCTTGACAATTTTGTCTTAACTATGATTCGGCTTATAACAAAACAAAGCAATGCATTTTCTCTCCGCTGTATATAAAGCTAATGAAAAGTTAATTTTATGAACAAATTTCTAATTTATGAATGATCCAGTCCCCATTCAAAAGTGCATTGTTCAGTCCCTATGTATTTATGTAATTTCTCTGAATCTTCTACTTTCAGTTCATTATGATCTGAAATAATGCAAGAGATTATATTAGTTTTTTTTAATTTGCTACTATGTGTTTTGTGGCCTAGTATATATCCTATTTTGGAGGAGATTTTGTGAGCAGCTGAGAAGAATGTGAATTCATCTTGTTGTTGCATGAAATATTCTGAAAATGTCTCTTAGGTCTATTTGATTTATAGAATTCTTTAGGTCAGAAGAGTTATTGCTAATCTTTGTCTAGATGACATAATGAGAGATGTATGTTGAAGTCTCCCAGTATATTGTTTTGGGGTCTGAGTCTTAATGTCAAGTAGTATTTGTTTTCTGTAAGTGGGTGCACCCCATATTTGGGGCAATACTATCATTATAATATCTCATTGGATTGTTCTCTTGGTCAGTAAGAAGTGACCCTCATCTTTGTTTTGATAAACTTTGGTTTGGAGTCTGCTTTGTCAGATATGAGAGTTGCTATTCCTGCTTGCTTTCTATCTCTATTTGCATAGAATATCTTTTTCCATCCTTTCACCTTTAGCCTGTGAATATTTCTGCCTCTAAGATGAGTTTCTTATAAACAGCATATAGTTGGATTTTGATTTTTAATCCACTTAGCTATCTATGTCTTTTCTCATTGTTTTCCTTGCTAAGGACCTTAGAACTGAACTATCTTATGGCAAATTATGGAATAAAAATTTATTGCAAATATTTTTACAAATATTTAAGGTAAAAAAAGTGTTGAAATTCACCTACATTCCTTTCTTTAGTAAATTATTTAATCTGGTTTTGAAACTTTTTGAATATATTCTCCAGTTATGGATACCATAAATGATTTTATGACATTGCTACATTTCCTCACAATTATTCAGGGCATATAACATAACTATGATTTAATGTCTTTCCATAAACTACAATTCAAACAAAGACTAGTTGGAACAAGGACAAACACACATTTTACAAGTGCTGTGCAATTTGAAATATGCCATCCCCCATCTCACTCCCAGGTGAAAAACCAGTACTCGCTCATCTCTCAGGACCAATGGCCTGAAGCTCCTGAAGTTAGCACCACACTTTACACTTATCTCCGTGTGGAAATAGGTGACCACTGTTGAGTTCTAGTGAGAACGACACCTCTGAAATGTCTCAGCTTCACAGCCCCTTATTAGAGCCCTCACAGAGTCCTGCCCCATAGCACCAAACAATAGCTTTAGGAAGTGATGTTCCTAGAGTGAAACAGTTCTAAAATTAAAATGGAAAACAATTACAGGGAGTGAGGAGGGGGAGGAAGCATGCTATAGGAATGCTACCAAAAAAACACAAGGCAGTAGGACTTTCCGAGGATGGTCCAGAGACTCAGGAAAGCAATGTAGGAAGAAAGACTGGTGTCTGAACCACATGGTGAGGGTTAATTTTGTGTCACCCTGATTGGTCTAAGAGATACCTAGAGAGGTAAAACACTGTTGCTGGGTCAGCAGACACAGTAAAGCCTCTGGTCCTCACCAGTGAGGTGGACATCATCAGGCCTCCTGAGTGCTCTCCAGAACAAAAAAGCAGAAGATGGGTGAACTTGCTTACTCTTTTTTTCATTTTTCTTCTGTTGAGCTGGGACTTCCACCCTTGCAGACCCTCTCACATCAGGCCTCCAGTTCTCTGGACTCCAGGACTTATGCAGGTGGCCATTGCTGTTCTCAAGCTTCCATCCCAAGACAGGAAATCACTCCATGACCTTCTCTGCTTCTCAGGCCAGAGGACTTGGACTGAAGCCCACCACCAGCTGCCCACATTCTCCAGCTTGCAGACAGAAGATCATAAAACTTTTCAGCCTTCATATCATGTGAGCCAATTCCCATAATAAATTTGCTCTTACATATCTATCTCTCTATATATATCCTATTGGCTCTGTTTCTCTGCAGAACTAAAATACACACTATTTGACCCATCCCATAATAATGATGACCTGATGCAGATTTCTTGGCAAAATTATTTGTAAGATAATGGTGTTCTCAGAATCAGGAGTATGAGCTAAGGTGATCAACCACACCAGTGGGCCCAGGAATAGAGATATTCCCAGGATGTGAGACATTCAGTACCAAAGCCAGGAATATCCCAGGAAAACCCGATGAGCTGGTTGTCTTATATGAGTTTGCCTATCTAGATGGGCAATAAGAGCTTCCCTAGGCACCAAACAAGTTGTTCCTGCCACTGGCACAGACCTAGTCAGATTGGGAAGAAGCTGAATTGCAGTGAGTGTGAATTCATCATTGAGGTGTCCTCAGTTCCCCTCCTCAGTGTCTGCTCCTTCTTGTCAAGAACCTATTCGGTTGAGAAGCCTCACATGCTTTTCCTCCCCTAGAGCTTTGCAAGGTGACCTTTCTAACAGCTTTTTTATCAAACCACTTCCATTATTTCAAAGTGGAACGGTCCCCTGTCACCATTGCCCATGACCTTTTTTCCTGCCATCTGAAGATAAGAAAAGCTATTCTTTCTAATGTGTGACCAGATAAGAAATACCTGCTTTTAGGTAATGAAATGAGACCTGGAATAAAAGTATCTTTAAGGTGATCCCAGAGAAGAAAATCTTTTTGTAGTTTTACAGAGGCAGGGGGGAGGAGAGAGCATAGTTCTTGGTAAGGCAGGACTCTCACTACACCAAGAACCCACCTGTTACAGAGGCTGGTGCTGCCAATACACTCAGTAGATGGATCTAAAGGCTGATGTCAAGGTCACAGTGATGAAACCCATTTAGAAAAAGGCATCATATCAAATCTTTGTAAGAGTTCCCAGCTTTCTTCTGTTTCAAATATGTGTCCATTATAAATGGATCTCAAGAGCATAATTGCCAAGAAGTCCATGACCATGAATATTTCACAGTCTCTCATGAAATCCGTTCTATCATTACTTACCATTTGCATGAATAGTATTCCACACAAATGGGGGTGGGTGCTCAATTATTCTTGATTGGACAGTAAAGGGTCATTATCTAGTATACCACAATCATTTATGCAAGGGGCCCACAGGAATCAGCACAGTCCTACATACATGTTTCATGTTTGTTTGTTTTCAATTCTTATTTTGGTATTGGAGATTGGATCCAGGCGTCTTCTATCTCTGAGCTACATTCCCAGCCATTTTTATTTTTTATTTTGAAGCAGAATCTTGCTAGGTTGCTTAGGGCCTTGCTAAGTTGCTGAGGCTGTTCTCAAACCTGCAATACTCTTTTGTCAGCCTCCTAAGTACTGGAATTACAGGCATGTAACACCATGTCCTGAACTTTTTTTTGTTTTTTTTTTTTTTTTTTTTAAGACAGAAACAGATAGTGGTTTGTCTTGGGTTCCTTAAGTTGAGGGTGGGTCATGAAAATAAACAAGCATGGTGGGAGCATGAATGTGGGGCCATGGTACAAGAAAGAATGAGGGAGAAAAGAGAAGAAAACAAAACTGCAGGCAGGCAAGTCAAATCTACTAAAAACATAATTTTTTAAATACTAAAATACACGCTCATTTAAAGAGGAAGATTCTAAGCAGCAAGACTTCTCTATTCTTGGCAGAAAAAAAAAATCACCACAGTGGCCAAATTGTCTTAGGAGATGAATAGTAGAGATGAACCTAAAAGCACCTGAAATTTAAAGCAAAAACCAATTTCCATTTTGTTTAAGAAAAGCAAACAGATGGGCCTACTAATAATGTCAAAACGTAGTTTACAAAGAAAAAAACAAATCTGGAACCCAAAGTCAAATGAGTTTGAAATAAAAACAAACCAATTAAAAAGAAGTAAACATGGACAGAAGTCCCCGCCGCCTCCTCAGCCCATGAAATTCTGGAACTTCTCCTTCTCCCCCTCTTCTCACTCCTGGGGCAGGGGCAGGCTGAGCAGGCACAGTCAGTTCCCTGATGGTAACCCTGTCACAAACCACACACTCCAGGAAAATGTAGGAATCTTAGCCAAGGCCAGAGTCCATTTGGATCTTCCACACAGAGGTACTTCAAGAAAATGAAATATCTTCATGTCTATTAGCATTAACCATGTGAAACTGCAGAATTCATAGATAAAAATGAATGTGGATTGCTAATTTCAAATGACTAGGATGCTATGATTCAATTATAGATATTAAACATATGCAGATAAATACTAAGACTTTTTTCATATGTAGTTAAACACAAAAGCAGGTATATTCTTGATTCTATAATTAAAACAAAGACAGTTTTGTTGATCATCAATCCTATTTATTTATTTACTTACTTACTTACTTAGTTACTTATTTATTTTGGTACTGGGGATTGAACCCAGGGGCACTCTACCTCCAAACTATACCCCCAGCCCTTTTTATTTGTATTTCTTTTATTTTCAAAACAGAGTCTGGCTAGTTTGCGGAGAGTCTCACTAGGTTGCTCAAGCTATCCTGGAACCTGTGGTCCTTCTGTTTCAGCCTCCCAAGTCCTGGGATTACAGGTGTGCGCCACCATGCCTGGCTTCACCAATCCTTTTGATATGAGGTGTGGACTCAAGTTCAAAAATCTACATTGTCCAGCCAGGTCTGAGTTGTCTTCCCGCCTCTCACTTGTTCTACTGTGTTGGCTGGACATACTGTTCTGAGTTGTCACATAAAGCAACAGCCCCGGCCCTGGTTTCTCTTGTTAGGGTGCTTTTTATCTTTGCAACTCTGTTGGCCTTACTGGGGGTAGTTTATACATTGGATCTAGTTTCTGAGTTAGAATCATTGTTCCTATTGTCCTTGCTCTCCCACATTTCACGTGAATCTTCCTCTGATTTCTCCTCTGCCTCTTTCTCACCTTTTCTTTTGTGCTTCCCTAATCCCACAAATGTGGCCCAAGTGTCTCCTTTCTTCCCCTTGGCACTGCTCTGATGTACACAGAGCTAGCTCTTCATTTTCCCTCTGAAATGTCATTTGAGAGGCCAACTGTTCAGCAAGGCAATTTCTCCAGAAGAGACACAAAGTCGCTGTCTCTCTCACAAGACCCAGAGAACTCACTGCCTCCACATGGGGTCCAGGCTGAGCTGGGGTGACCAAACTGAATTTTTCAGTGCTGATCTAAACCTTTAGGCAGCATAAGGCCAAGTGGACAGATCATCTACAAGTCTTCACTGTTGATAACACAGAGAATGAAGAGGTTATTAATCACTAAAGCCCTAATTCAGGCTGCTTAGCTCATTGTAGTTATGAATGCTTCTCCTTTATTCTCAGACATTTCGATAACTTTTAGTGTGGATAACAAGTGATGTGGCTGCCTTGGTCCAAGAATCAGTTAGTCTATATATGTGATGGTTAGTTATATGTGTCAACCTGATTTTGGCTGCCCAGATAGCTGGTAAAACATGACCCCAGATGTGTCCGTGAGGGAGTTATGGGAAGAGAGCAGCATCTGAGCTGGTGAACTGAGCAGAGTCCTCCTCATTAGCAGAATGAATTAATCTATTGAAATCCTGAACAGAATAAAAAGGTGAAGAGAGAATTTACTCCTTTGGGTCTGGTATATCCATTTTTTCTGTGTGAACAATGCAGTCTGGGAAGAAGCAAAAGGGTTGACTCAGAGGTAGGTGCCCGTATGTCCTGATCTGTATCAAACAGTAATCATTTAGACTGTCTAGCTCCTTACAATTACAATTACTTCCTCTCTATTTTCAGAAGTGTCTCAGTTTGGATAACAATGGCATGACCACCTAGTTAAGAGAGGCAGGAGTCAATGAAGTCATTAGGGGCCTGTATCTCCACAGAGTTGGGTCTAACCTGAAGGAGAGCTACTGGGCACCCAGCACTGAGGTGTGTGATTGTATAGTATAAAAAGACTCCACCGCCGGCCAAGCAGCAGAGGAACAGGGAACTGGGTCACAGCATGTAAGGAAACTGTTGGGCAACGTGCCATTGCCTTCAATTACCCAGGTAGTTCCAGAGCCCCTGGGGAAATCATAATCCTTAATTATGGTGGAGCTGACACTCTTCAGAGCACTAGGCCAAGTCTTTTACATTATCTTTCTTTTTTTTTCAATTTAATTCTCATAAATAGCCTAAGTAGTGCATAGTATTATTATCCCACTTTACAGAAGAAACTCAAGCTCCTAAAGGTTACATACCAAGCCCAAGTTAAAATCACCCATCAACCCAAGTTATTAACTCAGGCAATCTAACTCAGGTGCAATAACATTACATTGCCTTTTCCAGCTTTGATCATGGACAAGGGAATTAAAATGAGACATAGGGCTCAATTTCATAAAAGGAGAGAAAATTTTAAGTAAAGTGATAATGGAGAATTTAAAATTTTTTTTTAAAGCCAGCTATTAGATATTACTAGTGTGATGGGAGAGGGGGTGCTAAGAAAGGAAATCAGAGGGAGGAGATAAAGGGAGAGAGGAAGAGACTAAATTTTCTTTCAGCATTCAGTTTCCATGAATTTCAAAATCACATTTCTTTCTTATCAACTAATGGAAAGTAACATGTGACTTAATATTTCATTAAGACCAGCTAAAAGATGCCAGGAAAACAGTACATCATTTGGCCTGCTAGAACTTTTTCAGGAAAAGAGAAAAGTAAAGAGAAGAGTAGAAATGACAATTTAAAAAGTATCAGAAAAATACAGAATTGAAGCAGGATATTAAGAATCTGGGTTTACACTACCATTATTATATTGTAGCCTTGGCATCTTGCTACTTCAAAGTTTGGTCCCCAGACCAGGAACATCAGCAACAGGGGATCTTGTTAGAAATGCAGACTCTTAGGCCTCACCCCAGACTGGCTGACTTAGAACAAGCATTTTGACAAGATCCCCAGGGATTCATAGGAACATTAAAGTTGGAGAAGCTCTGTTGTAGCATGTGACCATTCTCCATCACAGCAGGACAAAGTTTGCCTAAGGAGAAAACCCATGCTTCAGGGAGACTTGTGTTTCTCCCTTACTGTGTTCCTCACTAGCTGTATCACCCTGAGCAAATGGCTACATCTTCATGTGTCTCAGTGCTCTCATCTATAAAATGGGAATTACAAACATTGTCTCCTAGGCTTGTTTTGGAGGTGTTCACTTGGTTCCTGAGAGTCTTGCCACATCGCTGAAGCTGACTTTGAGCCTGTGACCTTCCTGTCTCAGCCTCCCAAATAATGGAATTAGAAGTGTGCACTACCACACCCAGCAACAAATTGCCTCTTAAGATATTATTTTGCATTCTATTTTCTCTTATCCTGAGATGACTATGTCATTCACATAAGGCTAAGTATATTGTGTATAGATAAGTAGCAATTATTTTTATTATACTAATATATGTTGAGAAGCTGCTACATGACCTGCACTATGGTAGAGCAGAGTGCAAAGATAATGCTATTATTAACTATAACTATTAATAACTATCTTATAGAACTGCTGTAAGCATTAAGTAGTAGAATTTTTCTCCATTTTACCAAGAAGAATAAGCTCAGAAAGCTTAAAATGCTTTATTAATGATCACATGTAGTAAGTAGCACAAATCCTTTCACTGATAATGTAATCTTTTTACTGATAATATGGTTCTTTGGGAGGGGGTACCAGAGAAGAACTTTCTCTAATTTTTCATATCTTGCTCGAACCAGAACTACATTACATGGACCTCTACAGACTCTCAAACTATGGTTAAGTCCGGTATATCTCTGACCCCAGAGCCACCAAATAAAAAATAGTTGAGAGGCCAGAGGGAAAGTGGGCCTTACTCTAGGATCAAGCTGAGGTTGGCGTTTTGTTCTCTGGTACCAACTGTCTCAATATATACAGCCCTGTAAATCCCCAGCTGTTGACTATCTAGTGCTTTTGCTCCATTCTTCTTGACTCATTTCCTGCCTACCAGTTCTGTGGTCTAATCAGAAGTCTTTCCACTATAGGCAACATAAACCCAAATCAAACTGCAAGGGATTATGGGCAACAGTTGAGAGGTTCATGAGCAAAACTGGTTTGGGATGTAGCTGGCTCCAGGGACCAGTCAGTGTTATGGAACCAGGTCTCTCCATCTCTACCTCTTTAATATGCTTTCTAATCCACTGGATTCTTTTTCAGACACAAAACAGATACTGGTGGCCTCAGACTCTGTATTGCCATCTTTGTTTCCCCAAAGAGGAAGATTTCTTTTTGCCTTTGACTCACAGAACTGACATGGGTCAGGTGCCCATCCTGAGTCAGAAGGGATAAAATGCTCTCTACTGGCCAGTGATGGTTACTCTATCATTGCTGGTGGACAGAGGACTACTCTAGACCTACTCAATATGGAAGATTGCAGAGAAAAGCAGTGGTTTTCCAGGGAAGACCAAGGCACCATTTATAAGAAGGAAATGTATGCTAGATAAAGGAAAGGGCTTCTTTACACGTACCTATTCAGATATGTCACATCCCTGATTTCTTAACCCTCAAGCTTGCCTCCAACTTCTGGGTGCCCTGGTTCCAACTCTGCATTTACACATGCTGACCAGCTGTGATTGTAGGTTACACAGGAAAATACTTAACTCCATAAAGGAACCAGAATAAAGAAACTCAGAGCTTCTCTAATCATTTTAGTTTGAAAAGAAGCCCAAGAAATTCCATGGAATATATGAAACAATATTTTGTTGCTCTATAAATTCTCCCCATGTGATTAGTAGGAAGAGCACTTTTTTTTTTGGAGTCAGTAACCTTGAGAAAAGAAGAGCAACTAACTCAATGAGAACTAACAAAAGGAGGCCTCAGTAGAGAACAAAGTTTGGTAGTGTTTTAACCCAATACTTGTTTCTATAGCAAAAGGCCTGAGGTCACATATTTTATAAAGAATAGAGGTTTACTTAGCTCACAGTTTTGGAGAATGGGAAGCATGACATTGTCATCCACTCAGTACCTGGTGAGGGGTCTCTTACTGCATTGTAACATGACCAAGGGCCTCAATGGTGAGACAGAGCAAGAGTGCCAAAAGAGCTCTCTTTTATAATAAAACCATTGCCATGATAACCCATTAATCCATCCACTCAGGAACAGATTGGTCCAGTCATTCACTAATAGATTAATCCATTCATAAGTGCAGAGCCTTCATGGCCCAATCACCTCCCAAAAGTCCTACCTCCAAATAGCTTTAGCATATAAATTTGGGGATTACATTCCCAACATACAAAATTTGGGGGACATGTTTCAACCATAGCAGGGACTCTGCCTATTTTTATGAATGACTAGTTCTAAGTCAAGTGTTCATAAATGTATGCTACACAATATTTTTGCCATTAATTCTGAACTCCAAACTAGGTTTATTTATATTGGTCAGCAAGACATTTGCCCAAGAATCTTATTAGTGAAAATCATGGGGGGGGGGAGAAAAATCTTCCATCTTGTCAGAGAATGTATTATTAGCAAATGCTTCAAAAAGTAGAAATACCACATGTTGTGTCAGAGCATACTGGAATTTTAACAATTTTTATGAAATGGAAAAGAATTTACAAATATCGGTCTGAGTTGCACATCTTTTCCTAGCTGTGAAAATAAAATACTTATTTTTAGAATTCCAATTATTTCCAGGTGTTATGGGGCACACCTGTAATCCCAGTACTTAGGAGGCTGAGACAGGAGAATTGCAGGTTTGAAGTCAGCTTCAGCAACTTAGTGAGGTTTCAGCAACTTAGCAAGACCCTGTTTCCCAGTAAAAAATAAAAAATAGGGCTGAGGGTATATCTTAGAGGTAGAATGTCCCTAGGTTCAATTTCCAGCACTACACACTCACAAAAAAAAAATTCCCATTTTTTGCTCCACAATAATTAACTTGTATCACAAATAGATTTTTAGAATATTTGGCATTGAGGTGGTGGCCAATGCCTTAAAGGTGAGATGTGCAGGTTTTTTGGGGGGCGGGGTTAAAATCCTTCAGAATGTGCAGATTCACCTTCCTCAGGCCTCATTGCTAAATGTCCAAATCACCCTTTTACATTGGCTCTGTGACTTCCTCAGAGAAACCCTTCAAATATCCTTGTTTCTGAGAAGACTCTGCTGAGTACCTGTCTCTATCCTTTATTCCACTTTAATTTTTCTTCATTGAAATGACTACCTCCTGGTATTATATTGCATACTTATTTTTTAATTTGCTCAACTCTCTGCTTCCTGTAAAGCAGGAACTCCAAGAGGGAGTAGTGCATTGCATTAACCACTGTATTCTTGGGGGCTCAGAAGAGTGTGACATGGAATGGGCATCCATAGCTATTTGCTGAAAGGATTAATTGTAGGAGGACAGTCATGGCACCATATTGGTAACTAGTTTTACAATTAAAAAGGATAATGGTTGCAATTTTTAAAATTACTTTTAAGTTTAATTAAGAAAAAAACAGAGACTGGTGGAAATTTCTATCAGTTGATCAACCTACAAAGCTCTGACTTCATGATGATAAATGTAACCTTGAACACAGTGTTTTGGGTGAAGAAAACAGCAATTGGTGTCTATTTTTTTCCCCAATGGTTATCTCATTGTTGGTCTTTTCTTTAGATATTTTAAAGGATAAAGAAAAGAAAACAAAGAAATCCAAGCCTTTCAATTTTAGGCAGTATGTGAAACCCAACTTCATTTTTTTTTTTTTTTTTTTGCAGTACTGGGGATGGAACCTGGGGGCATTCTACCTCCGAGCTAGATTTATTCTTTATTTTGAAACAGAATCTCACTAAGTTTCAGAGGACCTCACTAAGCAGCTAAGGCTGGCCGTGAATCTGGATCCTCCAGTCTCAGGCTCCCAAATGCTGAGATTACAAGAGTGCACCACCACGCCTGGCTTCCAACTTCATTTTGAATAGATGGAACATTACATTTTGGGAGAAGCTTTTAAAATAGTTCAACAAGTACACCATTAACAGGTTCTTTACAATGCCATATAAAATGCTAAATAGAGATATAATTCCTTTTTCTAATTCATTTTTTAATATATTAGATATGATATAAGGTAATGAATAGAAAAGTTAAAATTTTAGACCTTTTGGGTTTCAATTCTAGATCTCCTAACTGATGGCTGTGTGACTTTGGACAAGTTACCTAGCTCCTAAAATCTTATTTCGTCATCTGAAAAGTGGGAGAAAATAACAAAAGATATAGAACCAAACTAAAGTCCAATGCAAAAATAACCAATGCTATCAGCCACAAAAATCCTCCAGGATTCTTTTAAAATAGGGCTTGACAAAGAATAGGGACTTGCTAAATATTTATCAATATTACTTCTTCATTTATTCTGTGTTTTTAGCCAAGAGTTTAAAATTACAACTTTTTTCTGTGTGTTGGTAACCTAAAACAGATTCAACAAAGCTTTGCTGTTTAGACATCCTAAATGTTTGTATTTAAATATATTCCTTGCATGAGTTAAGTTACATGAAAATCAAATTTATGTGAGATGTTATAGACTACAGTAAATTAAAACAATGTTCCCCACAAGAAAATGAAATTCTTGAAATGAAACTGTATGTGTGTGTGAGATACACTTTGGTTTCCTCTATAAACCAGTTGCTATGATTAATAAGACTAAGTTTTCTAAAGAAAATGAGATCATATCAAAAGCCCTCTTTGTGTTTAACTTTTATCAGGGGCAGAGAGAGAGAGAGAGAGAGAGAGAGAGAGAGAGAGAGAGAGAGAGAGAGAGAGAGAGAGAGAGAGAGAGAAAACAGCATGAAATGATGAGGCCCAGTGATGAAAATTCATTCACAATGATTACTTCCAAGAGTAATTTCTCTTGGGTAATTGAGCGGCCTGCTTCTATGGCTCTCCAGAGTGATAGCTAATGTAAATGAAGCTACTAAAAGTGGATTATCATGGCAAGAATATACTCAACCAATAATGCAATAGAAATCCATTTAAAGCATTCGGGAAAAATTCAAAAGGAGAAATGCCCTCTTTTCATTTTGTTTTATTTAAGTTAATGACCTACAAAACACTTCTTCTCTAACCACCAGCAAGCAATATCCAGCCAGGAAAAAGAAATGATTCAACTCATTTGGATGAAGTACGAAACCACCTGAGTTCTCAGTATTTGTGTTTGAACCCGGGACTCCGACTCTGAGCGAAATTCTTTGGATGATCTTGGCAAATTGTCTAGAATTATTTTTTGCCAATTTTTCTTTATCTTGGGAACACTAGAATAATGTTTCATAGGTAGTCACCCAGGAAACTAAAATTTATTAATTTCAGAAACCTTTTTTACAGATGTGCATAGCAGTCTTAAGAGTTTTATTGAAGAAAAAAAAAATCAGTACCAGGTAGTATAAAAATATTTTGACACAAACAGTTCAGGAATGCCCACATTATTTTTGCTTTCTGTATACCTGCCTTTTGGATATTATAATAAGAATGGTTTTGAAACAGCAATTCCCATGGCTGCCCGGAAATACTCATCCTGCCAGTTGGTTTACAGGTTTAGATCATAGCCCTGTGGTCAGCACTGAAGCAGGAGCAGCAGGTGAGGGAGCAGAGAAACTACAAGTTCCATCCAGAAGCATGCCCAGGGAATGTCATGCAAAAGGAGACGAACCCAAAGGTAGGCGTTGCATGAGCAGAAGAGGTTGGTAATTCTCAATGCGGCAGAATCTCTTTTTTGGAATGAGAGAAGCAAAAGAGGGGAAGCAGAAAGAAATATACTTGTCATGAGCCACATCTGCAGGAGGGAGGCCTGGCTATGGAAAGCCAAGTCGTTTTGGCTGAATCTCATAAAGCCGGGGGTACATAAAGTGGACCAGACTAATTTCACTAATGACAAGAAGAAAAGTCATAAGCGATAATCCAGAAATCACTGGGGGTTGATGTTCGGAAATATTTGGGGAACTGCTTCACTTGAAGTGAGAAGGCACCTGACATTTTTTAAATGCCTTTCAAACAAAGGATCAACCCACCTAAGAGTTTACTCAGAAAACCCTAAAGAGTTGGCTGCCCAACTCAAATTTTATCTCACTCCTTCTCACTTCTTATTCCAGAATGAAATTATATATATATATGTATATATATATATATATATATATTTTTTTTTTTTTTAATGACCAACAGCAAGAAACCTGCCCAGGCAGAACTGTTTTATTTCTATGTGTGGCAGGGAAAGCCGGGGTACTGGCTGGACTACTGTGAGAAAACTTCCTTCAAGGTGGCTCCATGTAACTGGGTGTCATGGCGCACACCTGAAATCCCATCTACTTGAGAGGCTGAGGCAGGAGGATCTCAAGTTTGAGGCCAGCCTGAGCAGTTTAGCAAGACTGTGTCCCAAAATGGAAAAAAAAAATGTAAAAAGGCTGGGGATGTAGCTCAGTGACAGAGTACTCGCCTAGCATGTATGAGGCCCTGGGTTCAGTCCCCAGCACCACACACACACACACACACACACACATACACACACACGATGGTCCCATGTGAGTGAGTTTTCAATGTTCTCAACCTTCTCATTTTCATCCCTCACCCCATTTTCCTTGTTGGTGATAATAATCTCTCCCTCAGCCTAATGCATTTGGTTGGGTTCTTACCCTAGAGACCAGGCTTGAACCTGAAGGAAAAAAGCCCACCAGAGAAATTTTGGACATCAGTGGGTCAGAAGCTTAAGGAAAAAACAGCAATAGTTATCACTTACTGACCACCTAGGAAAAATAGAACCAAGTCATAAACATAAACTACACAAATAATGGCATGTCATCTAGTGATAAAGGACACTGACTCCAGGCACGGACTATGGAGTTGAAATCCTGGCCCCATTGCTTGGTAGCGATGCAGTTCTTATGGGGGTTCCCTAAATACCATGGGCCTCAGTTTGGTGACCTGTAAGAAGAGGGATGATAATAAAATACTATCTACCTTAGAAGCTTATTAAGAGCAATAAGTGAGCCGGGTATAGTGGCACATGCCAGTAATCTCAGTACTTGGGAGGCTGAGACAAGAGGATCTTAGGTTCAAAGCCAGTCTTAGCAACTTAATCAGATCCACAGCAACTAGCAAGTTCCTGTTTCAAAATTTAAAATATAAAAATAAAAAGGGCTGGGGTGTACCTCGGAGGCAGAATGTTCCTGGATTCAATTACCAACACACACACACACACACACACACACACACACACTCAGTTATTATTCATTAAGTGCTTACAACATTGCTCCAAAAGAATTTGTTAAAGAAAAATGATTTACTCCCATCTAAAATGATTTAGCCCCATCTGAACCTTCAGCTCCGGATCACTGGAAATGTTCAAGCCCTGGAGTATGAGCAAGTCTCCACAAAGACAGGAAGGTGCATTTCTTTTGCTTAGCCCTGAGCCTAGATCAATACCTAGTCATGGATCATGCTCAGTAAATCTTGTTGAATGAATAAATGAACTAATTCTGGTAGTTACATGAAAGAGATCACTTGAGTACAACTTGTGGAAAAGAGACCTCCCGGGAACTTTCCGCTCTTTGGCTCTGTGATTTCTTTAAGGAATTCAAGAATCAGAACGGTTCAATGCCAAAAATATGCCCATATGACTTGAGAGAAACCTCCCCCAGTTCTTCCTGTAAAACAGAATGTGTCTATTAAACATGTGACATTTTTGAGCTAAATGGTTAAACTGAAACACGGAGCACAATATCAAGAGTCTCCAGTCACCTCCACATGTGTCAAGTCATTATCTTCTTTTACAATTTCCTATCTCCGGCCTTTCAGCTGGGTCAGGTTGGCATTTCACTGCCCTTTGCAAATATGACAAATGAAAACAGGGAAAGAAAAGAGACACAAGTGAAGAAACCCAGAATCCGCACAACAATCTGAGGGTGGCGCTCAGGGGTCCCCACTCCACCTGTCTTCACCTCCTGGGTCACCTTACACCCCGTGTGTGTGAAATATCCATGATTCCTTCCTCAGAGAGAGCACAGCTTTTCCTGAACTTCTCATTGTCATCTGCACTTAGCCAAATATGCCATAAATACCTGCAAAGCTGACCAGCTTCAAGATGGGGACATGGGGAGCTCTGTACCCCAGATAGAAGTGTGCCAACAACAGTGCCAAAATAAAATCTCCCTTCATAATTTTTTTTTTTTTTTTACTGAAGATTGAACTCAGGGGCACCCTACCTCCAAGCTACACCCCAGCTTTTTATTTTTTGTTTTGAAACAGTCTTGCTAGGATGCTGAGTCTCGCTACTTCCTGAGGCTGTTCTCAAACTTGTGATCCTCCTGTCTCAGCCTCCCAAGTACTGGGATTATAGGCATGCACCAGCAGGCCTGACTCGAAAATCTCTTTACTGAAACTCAGTTCTCCTAATTTCCCCAAGAAACCAGGACGTGCCTTCTCACCTCCCCCAAAGAACTGAAAACAACCAGCCGATTCAGCTACTTAGATCAACTTAAAAAAATCTCAACACCCCCCCAATATTAAATCATTTTTGTTGAAACGATGAAATAACCAACTTGCTGACAGTTGCTTGGACTATCTGCAGACATGGAAAAAAATACTTCTAATCAGGTCAATCCCTCTACCTTTGGGATTCAAAATTTACTCATATTAGCAAAGAAAAATATTCAGTTATAGTAGGAAAAATAGGATTAGTCTTTTAGCTCAATAAGCAACCAGAAGTTCTTGCTTTGAATCTTGACATTTAATCAATCCAAATTTGGTTTTGAAATCCATTTCTGTGAAGCTTTCCCTGCCTGTAGTATTTTTTATTTAAAAAATCTGGACTATAGAAGGAAATTCACAACTTGGACTTTCACCGCACTAGTCAGATTTCCACTGGCTTTTTCCCACCTGGTCTTACTCAATGGGAACTGTTGCCACTGTTTTTCCTTCATGTGACCTCACAGTGACAAATGTTTGTTAAGACAAAATATGAAGTGTCTTTTCTTACATTTGCCTCTATATGATCCACTACATTTTGATCTAGTCCAAAAGATTGATAAAATACTTCACATATTAATATTTTGTGTGTGCCTTAGAATTTATGTTAAATTAAGGCAGAGGTCTTGCTATTCTCTACAAGTTTTGAAAGATAAAACTAAGATTTACAGATGTTAAGAGATTCTCCTAAGATCACTCTTAGGTAACAGCTCTAGGTTTTAGTCCAGGTCCATCTCTCTACAACTCTCATGGGTATATGTTCCTTTTTAATAGCATGTTATGAATTCAGTACCAAAAGCTTCTTCAGTGACTGAAGCCAGAGGTCAGCAAACTTTTTCTATATACACCAGTTAGAGAGCTAGGCATGGTGGCCACACCTGTAATCTCAGTACTTGGGAGGTTAAAACAGGAGGATTGCAGGTTCAAGGCCAACCTCAGCAACTTAGTGAGACCCTTAGCAACTTTGCAAGATTCTGTTGCAAAATAAAATTTTAAAAGGCAGGGAACGTAGCTTAGAGGTAGCATGCCACTGAGTTCAATCCCTAGCGCGTGCGCATGTACACACACACACACACACACAAAGTGATATTTTAGGCTATGTGGACCATATAATTTTTGTCACAACTATTCACCTGTGCCATATAGTCAGTGCAAAAGCAGCTATAGAAAAAACTTAAATGAACCAATATCTGTGTTTAAGGAACAAACAACACACACATAAATAAAACCCTTTATTTATGAAAGCAGGAGGAAGGGCAGATCTGACCCATAGACCATAGATTTCTGTTTTTGTTTTTGAAGTACTGGGAATTGAATCCAGATGCATTCTACCTCTAAGCTATATCTCCAGACTGATTTTATTTATTTGGAACAGGGTCTCACTAGGTTGCTGAGAGCCTCACTAAATTGCTGAGGCTAGCCTTGAACCTGTGATACTCTAGTCTCAGCCTTCCAAGTACTAGGATTACAAGCATGCACCACCAAGCCCAGCATTAATCCATAGATTTCTGACCCTTAAATAAATCTGACACTTTGGGACAAAATTTGTATTGGGACCTACTTAGTAGGAGTAAGACATTCCCTCATCTGAAGGTCAAGGGTAGAATTAGGAAGTGAAGTTGCTGCCTGGTACTAATTATAAATGGAAAAGTTAAAGTAGAAGATGCCAGGTGTAAGAAGCAGAGAAGCAAAATGGTTATGACCATAGACGTGGAATGAGAATGTCTCCATTCATGGCTTGGGCACCCTGCCCTGGCTGTGTGGTCTTGGTCAAGTTCCTTAATTTCTCTGTGCCTCCATTTTCTTTTCTACTAAATGGGGATAATACAGGTGTTTTTCTTATAGAATTGTAAGAGGAAATGAAGGGATGCATATGAAGCATATAGAATAAGACCTATGCTACATTAATCCATCAAGAAAGGCCAGCTACATGTGGTTACTATATGTTTGCATTCATTGTTATCAAGTGTTTATCTATAGCTAGGTCTTGTAAGGATCAAGTTCAGGAGAGAAGTAAGCAGAAATTAATGTTGAGATTATTTGTTGTACCTCCTGTTGGTATGCATCAAACCACTCCAGATTAAGTGGCTTGAAACAAAACACTCACTTTGCATACAGCTCTTCAACCCAGGCATGGTTTGTCTGGGAAGACTCACCTCCAATCCAGGTGCTCACCTGGAGAGGCTGGATTGGAGAGCCAAGTGTTCGTCTCGAAAGTGGTTTACTCACATGCCTAGCAAACTGGTACTGACCATTGATGATGAACTCAGCTGGGACAGAGGAGTGGGGCTTTGGCTTATTTCCATTTGGGATCTACCATGTGACCTGGGTGTCCTCACAGCAGAGTCCATGTTGCAAGAATGAGCATTTCAAGAGAGTCAGGATAAAGCTTTATTACCTTTGAAGACCTAGCCTTGGAATTAATGTAGCATCACTTCCAGTCTCATTCTATGTTTTAGAAGTGAGTTACTAAGCCCAGTCCATATTTAAAAGGATAGAAATTAAACTGTCTCTTATGGGATTAGTGTCAAAAAATTGTGAAATTTAGAATTCCAAAGTCCAATTAAAGGCTACCAATTATTTACATTTCTCCCACATACACAATATGCTCATACACACCACAGCCCTCTCAAGACTCAGATGCAGGTGCAGGTAAAGCCTGTTGAGTGAACTCTCTTGTGTGTACTGATCCTCCTCTCAAACTAAAGACTTGTAAACAAAGAGATAAGTTATTGGTAACCTACACATTCAACATCAATGGTGGGATATACATAGGACAGCCAATGTAGACACTCTTGTTCAAAAGAGAAGAAAATAAGAACACATACAGTCACTTGTTCATAGCAACTCTGAAATCCAGCCAAAAAAAAAATCCAGCTAGAAAACACTACCAGCAAGCTTCTCTCTCTCTCTCTCTCTCTCTCTCTCTCTCTCTCTCTCTCTCTCTCTCTCTCTCTCTCTCTCCCTGTCTCCCCCTCTCCCTCTCTCCCTCTCTCCCTCTTTCCCTCTCTCCCTCTCTCCCTCTCTTTCAGGTATCAGTCCCACTACCTTGGAAGGATTCCAACTGCTCTTGGGTTCCCCTTCTAGGTTCTTGGTCTCTTGTAATTTAATTCTATTTCTGTTTTCTCTAGTCCAATCTGGCAAAATATATGTTAGGTCCAATTCTATTAAAAACTCTGTGGACTTCTTATTAGTATATACTTCATTAGACAAAATCTCTGCCTGCAGATCTCTTTGATATAAGAAGCCCTTCTCTACCCAAATCCCTGCAAACTGCTGTGGACCACAATTTTTAGGATTATTAGAAGCCCTATTCTTTAACTTAGAGAATCTAGTGGCACACCCTTAGGTCCTTAGGAACTTCATCTGTTTTGAAGGTTGTGTGAGACATTACCTCATATATTTCTAAGTATTAATAAAGACTTTTTCCCTTTTGGATGTGATCTTTGACCTGACACCATTTCTTAATTTGAGAGCCCCGAGAAACAGTTTTATATAAGAATATAACAAGTCCTTGATCTTTTACATATGCTCCTTAGATTTTCTTGAAAGAGTTCCTTTTTTAAAACTCTTCTCTCTACATACTTATTGCATGTGATGAAGAGAAACACCTGACATTTTCTACATTCTGGCTGGGATTTTTCTTAGCAAAATTCACCAGTACTTTAGGTATATTTGGTATTTCCCATGTTATGACAGGTGACATTTCTGTTAAACTTTCTTCCACCACATAACCAGGATCCCTTTCTCCAATTTTTGGTAACAATCTCTTTGAGTTTCTTTAAGGCCTTACTAATAGCCTCTTCAAGGGCCACCAGACTTCTACTAAGATTCTCTTTCAGCCCCTTCCACCTTCTGTCCATTAACTATTCCCAGAGTTAATGCCCCCTTTTAAGTTTTCTTACAAAGCCTCTAACTTCCAGTTCTTAGGACCCATTCTAAACATCTTCTACTGTGTACAAAGCATTACCAATTCTTAGAACCTGTTCCAAATATCTACTGTGTACAAAACATTCCCAAACACATGTCTTAGCTTAAAACAACAGTAAGGCTTATTTTGCTCACAAATCTGTGGGTTACCTGGGCTCAGTTAGGTAGTTTTCTACCTATCTGTTAGCATCTTTATCCAGTTGTCAGCTAGTAACTAGGCCTGAAAGGATCACAAGGCCTTCTTCACTCCCATCAGACATCTAGACCAGGAGGATACAAACACCTGGGGGCTGGACCAGATGAGACTCTTTGGGCATCATTTGCTCCATTTGGTATCTCTACATTGTCTTTGCACATGGTGGACACATAGAAGATGGACTTCTTCTAGACGGGTGAAAGCTTCCAGAATGACTATTTCAGGAGACACTGGCAAAGGTTGCATGGACTTTCCCACCAAAGTCACCCAGCATCTCTTCTCATCTCTTCTCTACTTGTCAAGGTAGTCACAAACACCTGCCAGGTTTAAGGAGATGGGGCATAGACTCTACATCCTCATTCCTCCTGCTGATAAAGAATCTATAGACATATATTAACACCACCTCTGAAATGCTTTGAGGATGGTTCATTTTAGCAGGAAATACAATCCGAAGTGATAGTAACAGAGTTGTTTTCCACCAATGAGACAGTTGATCTCTATGGATGGCCAGAAAAGAGAGGTGGTGACTTTTTTTTTTTAGAGAAATAGGCAATAGCATCAACCACTTTATGATGTAAATTAGTAGATAAAAGTGGAGGGGATCCTGAGGAAGTAAAATATCATGTTTTTAGCACATACATAGATCCATCTTCTTAGGGAAGTGAAGGTATGTTGCTTAGAATAGGGGAAATTGAAAATGATACTCTTCCTTCAGGTTTAGGGAAACTCCAGGGTGGAACCTTGTGTAGCAAGAATATCAGGCTTGTGGAAAATGCTCGATTGGAGGAAGGCAGGAAATTCCCTGCTGCAGAGAGATCAATATCTTCATACAAACAGGGAACTTGCTCTAAATTCTGGTGGCCTTTCAGAAAGTTACAAGGCATATATCTTTATATACTCTTTCTGTCTGCCCTTTATGAAAGCCAACCAAGGATCCAGCTATTCTTATAATTTAATACTTATTTATCTTTTATCTGAGAATCTCATTCTTGTTGTACAATGGAGGCCAAATTCAGGGTCACAACAAAGATTAGGGAGGCAATACAGAGTCAAGACTCCTGGATTTTGCTACTTTCCTATCGGGCAAATGATATTTCTGAGCCATGTTTTCTTGTGTGTATGGGGGCTGGTGAATATTGACATCTATTGGAATTTACTCCCATAAACAATGCTATTGGTCTTGAATTAAGAAGTGAATAGAAAATTTTAAAAAATGTCTTTGAACTATTGTCTCTTCTAGATTTTCTCACAGTGTTATCATTGTAGAATTAAATGGGTGAATTTTTTCTTGTTTGTTTTGAGAGATCTAGATTTTTTTGAAGTATCAAAACTGTCTTTAGATCTAGATTAATTTCTGAAAAACAATGTTACCTGGAATATTTCACTTTTAAGGAAGTCTTTGTTTCCCTGAATGTTAAGGATCTGGCTTCTAGCTTTTGCATGCTGAAATGTGTCTTTGCTTTCTCCACAGTCTAATGCCTACCTCAGTAACTGGCACCTAGTGCCTGCCCTTCCAGGGTTTGTTGAATGAAATAATGAATAAAATCCTTATCCTCTTGCATGTATCAGAGACCTCTGTCTGACCCTTCTTCTCTATTGACACATTGCTCCATCTCCAGATACCCAAATGATCACCTACTTGTATGGGTTTCCTCACTCTTCTCCTAGTCTAAGCTCCTGCAACCTTTGTTTGAAACATTTGCTGACCTATCCCTATTCCAAAGTGCCACAGGTTCAGATTTCCTGAAATGAACACACACAGAGAATTTAAGGTACAAGAGGTTTTATAGGAATTGGCCCTTGTGAAAGGAAGGGGAGGAAGTGGGATTGGGCTGAGTGAGAGGTCACACTGTGACGCAATAAAAACCTCAGCTAACCCAGAACAAAGCTCAGAAGTAAGTATTGCCAATTAGAATTGTCCCAGGTCAGGCCAAAGTGGCTGGGCATTTCTACCCTTGCCTGGTTCAATCATCAGATGCAAGCTGTCCTGGGAGGGGTTTGACTGGGCAACATGGATACCTATGGCTGAGGCCAACCCTAGAGAGATGGACAACTAAAAGTAATGTGTTCATCATGCTACCAATGGCTGGATGGTGTGTCTTTTAAGAGAAATCTCTATGATGCTTCTTCGTATTTACCAAATCAAGCAAAAACATTTCTATTAACTAATAACCTGAATTTAGATTTGTGTTTACCCACCTCTGGTCTTAATGCACAGCCTAAAGGAAGGTCAGTGGTGATGATGTTTTTCTCTGGGGAAGTTTCCAAGTGCCCTTCAGACTACACATTTCCAAATAAAATATGTGTTGATATACGTGAGTGTGTTATAAGAATACTAGGAATAATGGAGTAGAATTTCTAAAATCAAGATTGGCCTGGGCCATCTAGTTTACCCCAGTGGTCCCAGCAGTGGGCTGCCCTGGGTTATAGAATGGTCTACAGGAAAGAATCATGGCACAAAAATCAGAGAATTAGACCTTCTCTTTGTTCTGTCACTCTGTTTTATTTAATCCAAAGCAGCTCACAATGAGTGAACCCACTTATATATGAGGAAGTCCCAATTTTGCTAATATGCTGCCATCAATCCACAAACCAAACCAGATCGTTCATTGTTACTCAAACATACCCATTTCTAGCTCTCTCTTCTTGCCTCTGCCATACTTTCTGCGTCCAAGGGATGCCCCTTTTGGCTATGGTTTGTGTGTTACCCTTACTAAGGAGGATTCCCTCTTTGTGTCCCCCATCCCTACCCATGGTCTTCTCTGTTACACTATAAACACAGGGTCTGGCTCAGTGTGTGGCACACAGGTGAAGTCATCCGCTTGTTTTTAGCCTTTTGCTGTCAGTGATTGCTTCATACATTTAGTTTTGTCCCTGACGTCTCTTTGCATTCATTGTAGACTATTTTGCGCCACTGTTTGTTTTCACTGATTGCGTCTTGCTCCTCCATCTCTATCACATGCTCCAAATGCCTGGCATAATTATAGGTGCTCAATACAATCATGAAAAATGAATTAATTTGTTTTCTCCTCACCTTCTAAAATGCTTATAGGAATTAGGCCTGAAATGGAAGTTGAAAATGATGACGTTTCTAACTTAGAGTAAGCATAGAAATTTTTGTTTCTTCCATTCTGGGGAAGTCATGTGAGTGCTGCTGATCAGACAGGAGGATGGCAGGTACTTCCAGTTGTATTATTCAGATAAGACTACTATAATAAAATATCATGGATGGCTCCAACAACATACATGTATTTTCCACAGCCTGGAGGCTGGCAAGTTCAAGATTAAGGTGCCAGCATGGTTAAGCTCTGATGAAGGTTTTCTTGCCAGTTTGCAGATGACCACATTCCTCATGTGTTCTCACATGGTAGAGAAGGAGAGAGCTCTGGTTTCTCTTTCTCTTCCTATAATAATAACAATCCTATCACAATGGCCCTGTTCTAATGACCTCATCTAAACCTAATTATCTCCAAACTCCAACTGCCATTACATTGGGGGTTATGGCTTCAACATATGGATTTTAGAGGGACACAGACTTTCAGTCCATTCCACAGGACACTGGGGATTCCAATGACTGCCCTCAGCCCACACAGTTGCAACATGAGCAGCCAGGTCATTTGCCAACTCTGATTCATTTCCTATCTCTGACTTTGTCTCCCCAATGCACTGATATCAGCTCATTTTATATTTAAAACTTACTCAGTTCCCAGGAAAAGATCTGCTATCCTAATCAGCACTCAGTAAGGAATAGAAGCCATGATAAAAAAAAAAATACACTGAGCATTTAGCAGTAGACACACTTGAACTAAGCCAGGAATGCTTATATGTTGTTACTGTGAAATCCAAGGGCAAGGCTGACACACATTTCCTTAATGATGACCTTTTAGATTTGGCTTGTGCATACTGCAATCAAACGAAAACAATCCACTGTCAGTAATATTTTATCTTCTAATCAGTCCAGCTTGGTAGATCTTATTATTCCCCATTATTTTTAAACTGTTAAACTCAACTATAAATGATCTTTCAGGGAAATGCTGCAAGGGAAGTAGCTTCTGGAGAAGACCTCTTTGTAGTTCTATTTCTGATATCTATTTCTGTTCCTTCTAAGTAATTACTGAGAATACTGCATTGTTTAAATGACCTCATTTGGGAGAGGGACTTTCCCCCCTGCCATCTTGTGTTTTAATTTCTGTTTTTAATGAGTGCAAGTACAATGAGGACAGTGTTGACCTTCCCTGTAACTGTGATCGCCAGTTGCAGACAATCTGTATTCACAGTGGCGATTCCCACAGGTTCTTCAAGTTGCCACATGGAAGTGCTGACCCAGTGGAAAAAGAGCAGGACTTCTGAGACTGATTATGCCCTGTAGTTGCAGACACTTTGTCTAGTAATTTGCTTTAGATTCAGATATACCTAAATTCTTATCTTCCCAAATCCATGTGACTTGGTTAACTTGCATCTCTAAGTCATAGTGCCCATGACTGCATAGGAGAGTGGTAACCATCTCTGGGGACATTACTTGGGTAAATGAGGTAATACTTATGAAGTGTATAGCACAGACCAGGAACGTAACAAGTTCAATCAATGGTATCCATTACTACCTCATCTCAAGTTGCATTTGACCTCTGTGATTCAACTGGGGAAAAGAATTCAAAATCCTATTGTCATTGGGTGTCAATTATTTCATTATTTATTTCTAAGTGCATTGGAGGTCTCTCCTTGAAGTTTGCAAGTATAGAATACACCATTTAGGCAGTTTCGCCTCAGTGGTGCAGGTCATTTCAGGGTTTCTCCACATCCTAGAAAAATTTTTTCTTTACCCACTGTAGACATATTTAGGAACTCCTGGAAATCTTGATGATAACAAAATGAAATGAATGATACAGACCTTGCAGCCAGAGATCTAGGAGATCTTGGGTAATTCATTGACATTGTTAAGCCTCTATTTTCTCAGCTATGAAAGATGCCTAAGATTTGCTCTGAAGGCTGGTGATAAATGTAAAAGAGAAGAAATAAGATAATTATTAAATTCATTAGCTTAGAACAAAGCAATATAGACAAGTACAATAAGGACAATCTATTCTATTACATTTCGTTTATTCCTACTGCTATTTACTGAATGCTTGTGTTCCCCAAAATTCATGTTATGAAGCCCTAATCTCCAATATGGTGATATTTGAAGTTGAGAGGTTTGGGGAGGTAATTAGATTTGGATGAAATCATGAAAGTACAGCCTCAATGATAAGATTAATGCTCTATTTTTTAAAAGAAAGATTCTCTCTCTCTCTCTCTCTCTCTCTCTCTCTCTCTCTCTCTCTCTCTCTTTCTCTCTCTTTCTCTCTCTCTCCTTCTCCCCACCACCCCCACTCACTGTGTACCTATGAAGGAAGTATGACAACATAACCAGAAAGAAGGCCCTCACCAAGAACCTGAGCATGCTGTACCCCAATCAGACTTCCAACCACCAGACCATGACATAAATATTTGCTATTTAAGCCACCCTGTTTGTGGTATTTAGTTATTATAGCCTGAAGCAAGACACTAATAAATGTTCCCCTTCTTCTCCACTATCCTCTGGACCCATGTTACTAGTCTTTGGAACATCTCAAACTTAGTTGGTAATTATTCCCTGGAGAAGAAAATAGAGTGATACTGAACTGGTCTCAGGCATAAGAAACCCTTTGACCAGAGAGAAAGATAGGCTCTGCTAACAGGAAGCTAATACCCTCTCACCAGGCAAAGACCTGATTCCCATGGGTAACATGAGTAATTGTTACATGGAAACAGACCACGTGCATTTATATAGTGCGAGGTGTTTTATAGGATTAAGTGGGTGATGAAAAGCAATCATTATAATAATTAATAATCCAGACATAAAAGAGAGAGAGCAGAGAAAGACTAGTTCTCTTGTGAAATATTTGCCATTTGGTATCTTTCTATCTTTGAGCAAGTACTTATTTTCTTATAAATTAGCAGGAACCAGGCACAGATATTTATGAGAAGGAATGAACTATGGCTGTCCTATGGTGCTATCTCCCTTTCACAAAGGGGAAACAGGACCAGCAGGGGCAGGTAGACACAAAAGGTCAGCACTGCCAATTGTTCTCATTATCTCTAAAGAGACCATCTCATGACACATGCTGGCTCTCTCTTGAAAGTGAGGTAAGGGTTGCTCAACCAAATTCTTGAAATAAGGTCAGTTATAAATCCTGTAGCAGTCACCTTCCCTCTTATTATTTAGAAAATGCTCATCTGAACTTGTTATCAGAAGGCACAGACTGAGAGAGAAGGGATGTATTTTTTTCACACGTCAGGAAGCTAGGTACCAGTAATATAACATCCACATTCTAGAGAAAGGTCAGATAATAAATTTCCATGAAATACAGATTGCTCATAATCTGTTTTTTTTTTTTTTGAAGTTCTGGGTTCTTGTTAAAAATCCAAAGGCAGAGGGCAGTAAAATCCATAACTGTGTGCTTTGCATAGGTGTGTTGTGCTCAATGTACGTGTGATTGGACCACAGTAATGCTCCAAGAAGGACTAACTGTTTTGCAGCAGAGGGGGACAAGGAAGGAAACTCACATGTGTTGAACTTTCCTTGGCCCTAGAAGTGCTGTTTTGCAAATGGCAAAGTCAGGATGTGTACCCACATCAAACTGAGTTCCAAGCCCAGGTCATTTCTCAGTAAGCCAAAGAATTTTCCCAGTTCCAAACTATTCCTGGCATCTCTGAACAGCAAGGGTGATTGTAGTTTACACAGACAGGGATTGTGCACAGTGCTGGGGAAAAAAAGCCAGTAACTTGTGTGCTTGGCGTCAAGGCCATGACAGCATGAACTATTATTCCAAGCTAGCTAGTCCTCACGGGTGATTAATAAGGGAAGATAGCTTTAGTGGACCAAATTCTGAAGGCATCTCATCACACCTTAGTGTAGACAGACTAAAATGATTGGCTGGACTAAAAAAATTAGATCAGACCTTGATTTGGAAATGAAATGTTTACTAAGATAAGAAAGAAGATAAGTATGCCTGAACACAGACTATGAACAGTCAAGAGGGAAGTCCCAGCAGAGGGAATTCCCCTTATTGTGACAAATCAATACATTAAAATGTTGATAAGACATTAAATGAGGTATAACTAATTCCCATAGTATGAAAGTAATATAGTAATAACTTGTTCTTTTGTGTGTGTGAGTGGGGGGTAGGGTACTGAGGATTGAACCTAGGGGCATTCTACCTCTGAGCTACACCCATACTACTTTTTATTTTTTGTTTTGAAAACAGGGTCTTGATAGGTTGCTGAGAGTCTCACTAAGTTGCTGAGCCTGGTTTGGAATCTATGATTGATCTTCCTACCTCAGCTTCCCCAGTACTGGGATTACAGGCTTAGGCCACCACCCATGCCTGACTCATTCTCATTTTTAATAACAGTAGAAGCTTGACACAACCATTCTTCTGCCTTGTAGACTCACTGAATTCTAAGCATTTTTGTCCATCTTCTCTCCTCTGAGAAAGGGTGTGTTTCTCCATAAAACATGTGTACTAGAGGTCCAGATGTGAGAGTGTCTTGTCCTTGCTCTTCAAGGACACTTGGTGGTCTAGGCCCACATAGTGGGAGCTTTTTCAAGATTAAAAGACATGATGGCCATCAAGAATCAACAGACTTCCTTTGCTCAGCGTCTCCTGGTCCATTAGCAGGACTTGAGGGGTAAAGGTCTCTTCTTGGATAGAGATCTGGAGTTCCAGCCCAATCCCCCATCTCCTCTCAGACCTTTCTGTCCTTGAGGGTCATCAGATCAGTCATGCTTACTGACCTTGCAGAAAATAACATTTACTAATTGTAGTGCCAGGTGACACCGGACACTTCATTCCCCTGAGCCTCAGTGTTCTCATCTGTGAAAGTTGGGATAATGCAATCTCTCTCATAAGCCTAATCCTGCATATTAAATGAGATATTAGGTTTAAAGCACTTAGCATATACTATGACCCAAAAACAGATTCACAGAGCAGAACAACTGTGTCCCACAGTGCTCAGTCTGGACTTCTGTTCAGCTGATTCTCCCCCAGACTACCTAGATACCTTGACCTTGAGGCTCATGACTCTTGGTGTCAAGGGGATACTAAGCCTCTGCTGGCCAGACTCCAGGTACCTTGCATGTCTGTCTTGTATAGGTAGACACTAATCTCCTGCATTTTCAGCCAGTTGCTCCCTTCTCCTTATCTCCAGCCCCAGAATCTCTTGGATTCATCATCTTTCTCACAAAGTTCCTGCTGAGGTCACATTTCATGCTTCTATTTTGTTCAGCACCTGCTCTTAATTAATTTGAAATTTCCCAGATCTTATTTCAGACTATATTTTATTTGGTTTCTCTGATACTTATCTTAGACTATATCCTTTATCCCCAAATAACTGGGATCCTCATGGATTCTGGTATTTTCCATAATTTCTAACCTGAAACAACTGCATGAGCATAAGAGAGCTTATAAATATAGATGGGAGAAAAGTTGGGATGTGCGTATGTGATTCATTCATTCATACACTCACTCATTCATTCATCATAAACTACCCATTGAATATTCTCTAATACTTGCCATTTCTAAATTTCAGGGAATATATTTATCTACACAAAGCAATTCCAGTTCTCAAGAAACTTAATCTTGGGGAAGATACACACAAAACTTTCAATATTGTGTTTTAAGGTTTGCAATAAAGTGCTGGTTCTCTGCATTGCCTGCACATTGGGATCATTCAGATACATTCAATGGCAACACTCGGCCCCAACCCACACCAATAGATCAGAATCTCTGTGATCAGGACTGCGCACTGGTGTGTTTTGATAGCTTCCCAGGAGACTACATTCTGGGGCTGGGCTTGAGATTCCTTGGATAGAGGGATAACGGAATGTTTTGGAATCACAAAAATAGGCTCCTAACCCTAATAAGGTATCCAAGGTGACCAAAGGAAGATGACATCTGAGGTGAATCTTGACAAATGGCTTGTCCAGGTGAAGATGTGGGAAAGCCATTCCAAGCACAAAGGAGTGAGATGAGACTACAGAATTGCAAGTAGTCTGGGTAAAGTAAAAAATGCTAAAGCATGTGGACTTCATTCTGCCAGCCTTGAGCCACTGAAGGATCCTTCACAGGACAATAATTTGATCCATCTGATGTATATCTGAAGTACCAAGGCATCTACCGGGGAGCAAATTTTACTTTCACCACCGCTTACCCCAGCAAGAGCCATCTCCCCTTTAAAAAAACCTCCCAAACTGCTGACACCTCCCTGGGCTTCAGACATTCCAAACAGGAAACTCTACCCATGAGCTAACCTTCACCCTCTCCTTTCCTGAAACAAAGAACAGCTGTTCGCCCACTTGGAGATGCCTCGAGTAAAGAGGGGCTCCTCGATCTTCTCAGCCGACTGCAGAGAAATGACGGCTTCATACAGATTCGTCATGCAGATGATTGCAGAGCCAAATGTACTGAGACATTTTTAGTTTTAGAAAGTATTTTGTCGTTGATACCATGCTGTTATCACTGGCAGGGAAAACCCAGGGATCATAGTTGCTACAGATAAAATATAATTTATTCCCTGGAAGAGGGAATAAACTCTAATGAAATTAAATAGCAACAACGCTGTAAATGCTCTTCCTCTGATTCTCAGCATGCAAGTCCATTCATACATCCACCCAAGGCTTTGGAACAGCTTTAGTGGGAGTGTTTGGGTTTTGTGTTGGGCCTTAATTCTGCAAGGCACTGTAAATTTAGTCACAACTTTACAAGGGAGAATAAGGAGAAGGAGCAAGAGGAGAGAGAAGGAAAAATAAGAAAATGATTAAATTGAAGGCATGTTTTAATTGTGAAATAGTCCAATTTAAAAAATGTGAAAATATAGATGTGGGGTGGGGATGGGAGAAGTGCGCTCTATAACAAAAAGAATCCCCAGAATAGAAATGAAAGATATTTAAAGGTACTAGAAATTTTACAATCAATGGCATCTAAAGCTATATTTTTAGATACATAAATCTAGGGACCCAGGAGACTGGGAAACCAGGCTCTCAGGAGAATGATTTGGTAGAAAAGCAAAAACTTCTTCTCCCAGCATCAAATTTGGTTTGCTTTTCATGATACTAAAATATTCCAAATAATGTCTGAGAAGAAAAAAGCATCTTATCATTTCTACTCATATTTATGTCTGGGGGAACTATTCAAAGAGATAAAAATATGTGAATAAAAATACACATATCCCAGCTCAGTATATTTTAGCACACACACAAAAAAGCAAAAGATCATGGTGCCCTGGTTCTCTGCACAATCCTTTGTTAATTTATTCAATGACTGCAATCCTGAGTAGGTGACACTCACTTATCAGATTGCATGTTGGTCTGTCAAAATGACTGGTTTTACTTGTTCTTTGGTTCCCACGGCTAATTATTATTTCTAACACCTTTTCGTATGCTAAACGAGGCTAATGAGAGTAGGATTTCTCATGTGCTTATTAGTCATCACCATCATTTCACATATGTATACATTTTTTTTACTGCCTTCAAAGTATCAATAAATGATTTTATTTAAATCTCATAAAGCAGTTTTAACTCAGCTTTCTTCCTGGGAAATATTTCATTGGCAGAATAGTGGTAAAAGATGTAGTGTCGGACCATACAGTCTTGAATCCTTCTTCTGCCACATGCCAGCTGGGTGACCTTGAGTAAATTACCTTGTCTTCCTGTGCCTCCGTTACCTTATCTGTAATACATTGCAACAGGAGTAGGGGTCTCATGTGCCCACTTTTAGAATTAAGTGGGATAATCCATATAAGGTCCTTAGCAAGTCACCTGGCATATTCTAACTGTTCTATGTTGTTAGAATGTTTATCTACTCATAATTATGTTTCAGTTGCCTGTACCTAAACCTAGAAAATGTTTATTACGTACCAAGTATTTTTCTAAGCACTTTCCCAGTAGTAACTCATTTAAATTTTATAATGACTCTTCAATGTAAGGACTGTTATTACCATTTCTTTCTTACAGATGAGCAAACTGAGATGCGAGAAAAGTCACTTGTCTGAAATCTTGTAGCTGGGAGGTTGTACACTGGGGCTTGGATGTAGAAAGTGTGGTTCTAGCCTCTGCTCTGCTGTCTCCAGGATGGATCATATGCCACATGCAGCTGAATCAATGGGCAATGCTGAATCAATGAGAGCCTTGCTCTCATACAGCTCACTGAAAACAGTGGGTGGTCCCTTAAAGACCAGTAAGCCCTCTGCAAAAGGGTGGCATAGGAGGCAGAGTTCTGAACTTTTCCTTGGAGCTTGGGAACATGGTGAATCAGTTATTCCCAGCCCTATGAGAAAATTCATTATACAAAATGAAGTTCTTCCTGTTGCCCCCCCCCCCCACACACACACAGAGATGAAATTCAGGGGCCAAGAGAAAGGAAGGGAAACAGGTCTTAGACACCTGCTCCAGAAAATGCTTTCCAGAACCAATTCAACGAGATAGCCTTCCCTACCTTGAGACCTTTTTCATTTGTCAACGGACAATGGAACTGTAAGTATAACTGAAAACCAGCTCTGCAGAGCTGGCTATGGTGGTGCATGCCTGGAATCCCAGGACTTGGGAGACAGAAGAATCAGTTTTGAGGACAGCCTTAGCAACTTAGCAAGACCCTTAGTAACTTAGTGAGACTTTATTTCAAAATGAAAATTAAAATAGAGCTGGGGTTGTAACTCAGAACATAGAATGCCTCTGGGTTCAATCCCCAATACTAGGGATGAGGGGAACCAGCTTTACATAGTAACTGCCCCACCCACCAATCAGAGCTGGCCAGCCCCTGCAAACACCAAAAGTACCCATGAGTTTCTCTGTCCCATAAAATATCCAACCTCCCTTTGTTTTCTGGACATACTAAAGACATACCCTGGCCTGTGTATGTGTGTCCCAGATTGCAATCCTAGTCTTTGTTTATTCCCAAATAACAGTTTGCTTACTAGAGATCCCTGTGTTTTTGTTTGATTCTGACACCTTCTATTGTTTAGATCTGCTCTCTTTAGGGGCCATGGGCACATCCCACTACCACCAACACCCTGGCTCCTTCTCATGACAGTCAGGATCCTTTTGGACAAGGCTGAAAACCGGCACCCAGATTCCAGGTCCCTGAGCATCTTTATCTACAGGTCTCCATGTTCACATAACCTTTCTACTGTTCTAAACTTCCTTTCTGTTGGTTGTCAGGCAAAAAAACATTCTTGGCACTCAGTGAGAAGTCCTTATTCAAAATGCCACATATTATAAAGCTTGTGACTCAACATACTTTTTTCTTTTTCTTCTTTTTTTTTTAAGTGCATCAAACTTATAAGCTAAAGTGCTAGAAATGAATTCCCTCTCCCTTTATGCTACAGTACCATCTTTCCCAAGGACAGGGCCCACATTTCTTCTGTGACCAGTTTCTCATACGTATATTATGATTTCTGCTTTTGCAAAACAGGACATTGCTTAACCGAATCCTTGAGGGAGGAAGCACAGCCCGGCAGGCAGAACAATGATTTGAAAGTCCTGGGTTCTATTTTCAGCTCCACTGTTGACTAGCTGTGCATTCAGCCCTAGGAAGGTCAAAAGCAGAATGGCCTTGCAGTGGCGACTTTCTCTGTATGCAAGCCTCGAGATGGAAAACAAATCAGGCATCTGGCTCTCAGCCTCCAGGAGCTATAATCTTTGGAGAATAGATGTATAGTCATGCTTTGTTTTCAGTTTTAAGGCAAAAGAACAGAACAAATTCTCCGAAGTGGGAGGGTGGGGGCAGGAATGGGCTGGTAAAGAATGAAGAGAGGAACCAGATAACCTTTTAAACAATCCAGGGGTGAAAGGACTGCTAGAGTCATTCTGATCAAAGGAAGCTCTTTGGCACACATCCGAGGCTCTTGCATTTGAAATGGAAAAGGCAAAGTGAGCTGAGCTTTGAGGGACTTCTCTGAAGGTAGACAACAGTGGACATCCAGGAGTCTGCCTGTAGGGACCAGGCAGGGGACCCAGGTGGGCCAGGCCTGTGGACAAACTGAAAATCCCAGGTCCCCAGCTGAAAAGATCTGCAGCTATCAGTACTAGCTGCTTGTCACCGGAGAAGCAGGCTACTGTGGCCACACTGCTGAGTTTTCAAGAGAAACCAAACATTTAGATCTTTGTCTTTTTTTTCTTTTTAACTGGGGAGATTTTTATCATTAGAATTCCTGATTTTTAAATTATTTTTTAATGATGGGTCCAACTTTTTTTTTCTGCAATACTGGGGATTGAAACCAGGGCTGGGATGTACCTCTGAGCTACACCCCCAGCCAGCCCTATTTTATTTTAAAACAGAGTCTCACTAAGTAGCTGAAGCTGGCTGAAAACTTGTGATCCTCCTATCTCAGCCTCCCAATGGGTCCAACTTTTAAAGAGATACTGGGCAGGTACAAACAAATATATAGCCTAAGCATGTCCCATGACTCCTTTATATGTAGATAGGATGGGCATTTCAGAGGGATTTTAATTATTGCTTTACTATGAATGAGTAGAAGCTACATTCCGGGCCAAAGGTTTTAGAAGTGACACTTAGCTCTGACTGCATATACCTAGGAGTTTTAAAAAATACCCATCCTTGGGGCGAAATACAAAGATTCTGATCTAATCAGAGAAGGTACAGCCTGGCCATTGAGAGTTTTAAATGCTCTTCTAGCTATTTTGACAGTGGCCATTACTAAGAGACACCATGTTAGGCTGTTGCAGGAAAATTAAGAATTTCAGGAAGTTATGAGTTTTAATGTGATAAAATTCATAACCAATTTCTGAATGTGGATCAGAGGACTGACATCAAATTTGAACAGATCTCTCTTCTCTCTCTCTCTCTCTCTCTGTCTCTCTCTCTCTCTCCCTCTCTCTCTTTTTCTTCTTAACTAGAACTCTTAACTCTAGTATTATTGCTGGTGGCCTTAATGTCTTTGAGTTCATTGGAGCCAGCTGACATTAGATATTTATTGGGCAAAATGGGTGTTACTGTAAAGGTCAAACATAACAAAAGCCAAAGGAGACATGAGAGCCTGAACATAGATAAGTATTTATAGAGGAAATTGATTTGTTGTCTGATGGTCATGAACTGGGCAATAGAGCAAAATAAGTCTTTTACAAGTGAAATTCAATCTCTGTCCATATTCTAATGGCTGTAAAACTCAGCATATGAAGCTAATAAATGATGTGTAAAACTAATGCTTTCAGAGTTTTTTTTTCTTCCTTATTTTGTAGGCCTTATGCATTATAAATAACATGATCAAGTCTCAGTGGTTACATTCATGACCAGTTCTTATTTCACCTTGGGTTCTTCTTGCCATTTGCTGTATTTCTCATAAAAGGTGCTAGTATGGACTGAGTGCCTCAAATCATGCACAATGCTATGTTAAACGAGGCATTTATTTTTGTCCAGGTGTATCAGAAGAGGCCCAACGCAGTGGGTGCCAAGGAACCTCTCATTCTAAAGTAAAGTGCTAGCTCACCCACACAGGGAAATGCTAACAGGATGTGAAAAGTGCTTCTAGCCTTCTTATCACAATTGGCAACCGCTGCCCTGTTGAGAGAGACTTGCTACTGAGCATTTCTTTGGATGGTGTAAATTCGGTCAGTATCCTTATCCTCACCCACCCCAGATAGATGTCTTTCTTCTCAGTACAAGCCAAATGAGAAACACTTCAGTGAGCCCCCTTGACATCTTGATGTGTTTCTTGGACTTTAAGCAACATAGATCCTGCTGTCTGATTCATACCTGGAAATAGGAGACTATGACTTGAGCTGCCCTTTTCTGGTGTCTGGGACAGGGCCGTGCTGGGAATAAGCAGAACTACCAAAATGTGGTGGGGCAAATAAGGACTTTGCTCATGAAAGGCAGATTGGGTCATCTTGGAAAAAATTGCCTGGAAGGGTAAAACGATTTCATTAGGAGATGCATTACTGGAAGCCCAAGAATGACGTCATAAAGGGCTAGCCTGAGGAGGATAACTGGAGTCAAAAGAACAGCTGATGAGAGATGCCTTGCATTGTAGGGAAAGAGAAGTATCTTAAAAAACTCAACAAAATGCCCCATGAGGGAAAGTCCATGTGGTATCCACTCAAATCAGAAGATCCCAGGACAGATTATGATAGTAATAGTCAACTCAGAACTTTTTATTCTTCCTTACCACCTTCCTCTTGCTCCCTCACCTTCCTATGTCTTTGGAGGGACTGGAAGTCATAGCTAGAGAAGGGGAGGAGATAGAGAGAGAAGAAAGTGCAGAAACCAGCCTGGCCTCTTCTTCTATTTCTGGACTTTTAACACAAGTGCTAATGGAGCTGTTAGAGGGAACAGAGCTAAAGTTTACATGGATTCAACTTTGGAATAGATTTTTTCCTACCTTGAAAAAAGATATTTTTAAAATTTATTACCTTTTAGTAATAAAAATGCCAACAGAGAGACCTGCTTAGAGATTTCTTGGTTAATGAGACCTGGCGGGTCAGGGATAAATAGTAAAAATATCAGGTTTGAAGGGGTAGAAGTAAAATAAAAATTGCTTTTTGCTTGTAACCTACCAATTCAACCTGAATAGATGAAGCTTTTTTTTTTTTTTTAGTGTGGGTTCAGTTTTACAAAGGTGCAACATGATGTCACAGGCATCTTTTAAAATTCTTGTCTTTAGCATCAGCTTGGTTACCTCAAAGATATATTGGGCTATGGAAGTATTTTTGTGGAATGCTTACAAGCCTTCCCTAAAAACAAACAAACAAAACAGTTCCATGGTCAAAGAAAAGCTTGTTTGCTCAACAAAATAAATAGATTTATTTAAGGTAGGTCTTCTCAAAGTCTTTAGTAGGTTAATGTGTGTGGTGAAATCTATTAAGAGGAAATGTCTAAAGTGACACTTTCAAATGCTTTTACTCATGGAGTGTTATTATTCCCCAAGTTTTACGCTTTCATTCAATGAATATTTGCTGAATATCTACCATGTGCAGGCATGGGAAAATGGGTGCTGGGGATTAATTGAATATATGTGGTCTCTTTTCTGAAAGACCTTATAGCCCAATGAATTGCTTATTTCAGTACTGTGTTCTTAGTCTGGAATTCTCTTTGGAGAAATCTACTCAATGGCATTTTCTAGATTTCTACAGTTGCAAATGCATTTGTTAACATATATATACATATATATATAATATGTATATACACACAAACCATCAGAGCAATAAGTTGCCTTATTAAAAAGATGTGTTTTGTAAACAATAATAGAAGGCATTCACAAAAAAGCATAACAAAAATGCTTCAGTTGTCTCTTCTATCCATCCTTCATCAGTTTTAGATGAGCAGGGACAATCCTTGATAAAGAGCTAAAGTCATTCACCTCTTCTCTTTTCTTCCTTGGGTCTGACTTTCCTCTCTGTATCACACATCAAATCACACATGCCTCTCCCTCTGCTTACCCAGAGAAGATCTGACATCAGCAAGTTTGGTTTGCTTAAACTTCCTAGGAGATATTATGACAAAGATTTTTGTTATATATTGTTAATCGTTGCTGGGAAGTTTGGGGTGTGCTTCTTCTTCACCAGTCTTGCACACATAGGTGTATACACATATCTGTGTGTACACACTTCCCTTCAACACAGGACCAATCTAAGATCCAGTGTCCTTCTTTCAGGAAGAGGGCTGTGTTGAGAGGAGTTCCTCTACCTCAAGAACACAATTTCCCACAAGATATTCTCCTCTGAGAGTTTTATATGTGACAGCTCTCCTTTAGTTCCAATAATAAGGTTGAAAAGGAAATCCCAAAGAATATCAGAAAATGTTTTGACCTGAAAGGAAATAAAATCAAAATATATGAAAACTTGTGGAATGCAGCTAGAGCAGTCCTTGCAGTTCACAGCATTAAATAAATGTTTTGTTATGGTAAGATATAGAGTGTCCCTTGAAGAACTCATGTATTAATATTTAGAGTTGATGTCATTAAGTTGTGAGGGTTGGACTCTCATCAGTGTGTGAGTCCATTGTGACAGGTTTAATGGCAGTAACCTAGGCAGGTAGGGTGTGGCTCTAGAAGGTGAGTTCCTGGGAGTGTGACTTTAGGAATTGTGCTTTTGTCTTTGAATCTCTTTGCTTGCTCTCTATGTCCAGCCTCCTTGATGTGAAAGCAGAGTGCGCTCCCCCCACCTCTCTTTTTCTCTCTCTCTCTCTCTTCTTCCCACCACCATGCCCTGAGATCCATGATGCCAGCCTCACGTAGACTGAACCCAAAGTCTCTAAAAACTGTGAACAAATAAATCTTCCTCCATGTAAGTCACATGGTCAGTTGTTTTGGATCACAGTAGTGAGGATGTCGACTGACTCACATTTACATTAGGAAAAGAGCAGTCTCAAATCAGTGACCTTAACTTCCTTAGGAAACCAGAAAAAGAAGAGTATATTAACCCCCAAATAAGCAAAAAGAAACCACAGTAAAGATAAAAGCTTCCTTCATTGAACATTCACTGTGAGCCAGGCATTGTCCTAAGTGCTTTATGCCCAGTGTCTTTTCTAATCTGTTCACAACCTTATGAGTTAGTCACAATTATCATCCTGTATTTCAGATGGAGACATTGAATCTTGCTAAAATTCAGTTATGTCTGCAAGTTCAAATAGTTAACTAAGAGCCAGAGTTCTGATTTTAACTCAGATCTTTATTCTGTAGTCATCTGATATACTGTTTATTTTATTATAAAACATATTTTATTATCTACATGTTTGATATTTCTCTTTTGCATCTATATACTGTATAAAATACATAGACAATTCATATATATATGTACACACACACACACACACACACACACACACACACACATTCACTAATTCTTTGTCAATCTAGAACCAGAAGGCCATTCTGTTAGCATATTGGAGGATAGCTTGCCAGTCTTTCCTATCATCATCTCTAAAAATTGTTCTATCAATGAAATAATCTACTATGAATGACACCTGTGGAAAGTCTATGTCTATAGCCCACGAAAAATCTCCACTTCCTCCTGCAAGTCTTTCAAGCTACAGAGATCTGGGTGAGGAGCTAAGTGTTACTGTGTGTCCCATGGCCACTATATCTCACTTGCATTAATCTCCTCACAAAGAGAGATTTTTCAGGTCCCCTGAAATACTAGGGATCAAATCTGTATTCCTTATGGGAGAAGTCAAATGCATCTCTTGCTAAGGAAAGTAATGAAAAGAACTAGATACCTGATTCCTACATTTGGGACCACTATGCAATTATTGTGTCATCTTGGGCAAGACACTTCATTTTCTGCATCCTCAGTATTCTCAATTGTAAAATGGAGTGAGGGAGCACCTCCAATGTTCTCGCCTTTTTAATGTATTCCAACCCTTCTCTCCTATTCAGTTGACAATTTTTACTGCCCTATCAAATGACACCTATATAATTAGTTCCCAGTATCCATAAAGGTAAAAGTCAGACCACATTAGTCACCTGCTCCAGATCCTCAACTGGCTTCCCATTTCACTGAAATAAAAACTCAAGTCCTTACATAGGCCTCACCAACATAATTCTCCTTTACTCTCCCTGACCAAGCAAGATCCTATTATTTCTCTGATTTTATTTATTATTCATTCTTTCTGTATTAGTTTTCTAGGAATACCATGACAAAATATTACAGACCAGGTGGCTTCAACAACAGTTGAAGTTGAAGTTAATTTTCTCACAGTCCTGCAAGCTGAAAGTCCACTATCAAAATGTCTGAAGGTTTGGTTTCTACTGAGGACTCTCCTTGGCTTGTAGGTGGCTCTCTTACTGGTTCCTTACATGGCCTTTCCTCTCTGCATGCACATCCCTGCTGTCTCCGTATGTGTCCAAATTCTCTCTTAAAAAGACACCAGCCAAAATGGATTAGGGTCCATCCTAATGACTTCATTTTAGCTCAATCATCTCTTTAAAGATCCTGTATCCAATGGTCACATTCTAAGATACCAGAGGTTAGGGCTTCTGCATATAAATTTAGCAGGTTGGAGTGGGGTGCATGACACAATTCAGTCCATAATGCCCTCATGTGCTCTGCTTCAGCCAAACTGGCCTCTGCATATTCTTCAAACACTCTTACCTCAAGAATTTTGCACCAGCTGTTCTTTCTCTCTGGAATACTGCAAAGTACAATAGTGTCTTCTGCAATCTTGCAACTTTAAGAATATTTCCATAACCTAATGTATATATCAACTCTTGGCCAGAACACTACACTTATAATATTTATCCCAATCTTCTTTTGGCCTCCTTGCTTCTTTTTCGATCTGTTTCCTTTTGCCTCTGTAAATCTCTAACAGAGAACACCTTTAAAGTTTGGCTTGCCTTTTTGCACTCTACTCAGATTCTGACTTTCTTTTTTTTTTTTTTTCACCTGGCCTGGCTACCATGTTGGATTGTGCTGATTAATCCATTCAAAAGAATTGTGTTGAATACCTGTTAATGTACCAGTCACTGTTAAAATCAAGGGGTGTGCAGAAGAACATTAAAATTCGGATCAAGCAGAATTAATGAGCATAGTTGCAGTATACACAAAGTCACATCATTCTAGAGAAGGAATATTTAAATTAATAGGTACCATGAAGGTTTCTGGGAATAGTTGGCAATTGAGCTAAAGTATAAAGAAAGAACAAAAGCTAGCCAGACATATAATGGAGAAAATTATTCTCTAGACTGTGCTAATATCATGTGTGAAAGTGTAGAACATCAAACAGTATATATGAAAAGAGTAAAAGTCATGCAAAGAAGGTGAGATAATGGGGCTTGATATAGGGCTAGAAAATAAAAATCAGGTGTGCCAAAATTCTGCATCTTAGTATAACAAAATTCTTAATAAAAGAGTAGTTTGGTCAATTCTGTAATTTAGGAAATTAAGTCTGACATCATTGAAGAAGGTGATTTATAAGAGCTAGTGCTGCACAAAGGCATAGGAGTTGAGACATTATGGTAGTTCTGCTATGAAGAAACAAGGATTAGAATCAAGGCAAAGACCACAACGAGACTCGGATGATTTGCTAAGAACCAAATCACCAGGATTGGTGCTGGGTTTAGATGTGGGAGTTGCACAAGAAGAAAAATCCAAAATAATTCCCAGTTTTCTGGGTTTGATAATGAAAGAAATGATGGTTTTATTCATTATGAGACAAAGGAGAAATGAATTTGGTTGTAGACACCTTGAATAACTATGAGACTTCCAAAAGAGACACCCAGTAGGGAGGTACATTCATACTCTCTGTAACCAACAAGTAAGAGTGTAGAGTTGAGTACAGAAAAAGTTTCAATTGGTTGAGATCTACTTAGCTGCCTTGTTCTCCTTGTCAGAGTTCTACTGACACTTTAGAATCTTAACAAAAGGAGATAATGTTGTATATAGAGTTGTTTTTATGTGAGAACAACTATTTGTAAAAATATACAGTACATCCAGATCACCCCTTCCATTGCAGCATCTCCTTAATGATCGGATGTCCCTGGGATCCCAAAAATGAGGGTGGATGACTCTGTGACCTGGGATAAACATTGACCACACTACAGGGACTACATAATACTTTATTGATTTCCTACTGTAAGAAAAAATACAGAGCTTTATGAAAATTTATAATGGTTCATAGATAACCAAGTGGGGTTTTTTAACCTTAAAAACTTGGTAGATAAAAGACTCAGTTTTTTGTTTGTTTTTATTTTACTGAGAAAGCTGACTGTCAGAGGTTAAATGACTTGATCAAGGTCATACTTAGTCTTTGGTAAGCAAGACTAGGTCTTCTGAGTCTTAATCTTACTCTTTCCAAGACATCACACAGATTCTTTTAGAAAAGCATGCTTAGAAAGGATATAAATTCACTCTCCATAACAGCTTTATAGTAATAGCAATTTAATCTCCTAAGTAATCAACCCAGGTTCTCCCATGTACCAGTGAAATTGCAGATGGAACTGTAGAATGTGAAACTTTATCTTTCACATTTCTGTATTGATCCTATTTGATGGTTAGTGATACTAGGGAAATATATGCTAACCATCTAGGGTTACAGAACCCAGTCCTTCAAAGTAGAGGAGCCAACAACACAAAAGGTGCCCAGTTACTTTCTCAGCTCTAAAAGGTTATTAAATGCTGATCTCTTTTTTCTACTTAGCCTCTTAGGACAAATTGGCTTTTGTGCTAATAATTATCATTAACATTAAAACTTTATCAGTTCTTTTAAGAATTCCCTAAATTTTAATCTATACTTGGTAAGATCATATTCCTATATGTGCTAAGTGGTTGTATCATAAATTACCAACTGCAAAACACTAACATTTCAGAAGCCATAATTCTCTGTCAAGTTCAAGAGATATCATAACTTGCCACACCATGTAGGCTTTTAGAAAGTTGAATTATAAATGTACCTAAGTATATGTGTATAGAGATATCTTTTGGCATTAATGATCTTTTGATTCTTGTAGTGTCTCAGTAATGCAATATGCATTAATATATAATCATTCACAGAAGCATAAGTCATATTGCACAATTGCTACATATCCTTTGGAAATTTCAAAGATAAATAGATGAGAAGCTATGTCCCATTAGAGAGATCTCAAAAGTTTATGCAGAAAAACATTTTTATTGGTCTTCCTTTTAATACATGAAACTATATGTTTTTATTTTTAAAAAAGCAAGCCAGGCATGGTGGCGCACGCTTGTAATCTCAGCATTTGGGAGGCTGAGACAGGAGGATCTGGGTTCGAGGCCAGCCTCAGCTACCTAGTGAGGCACTCCCCAACTTAGTGAGACCCGGTTTCAAAATAAAGAATAAAAAATAGGGTTGGGGGTATAGCTCGGAGGTAGAATGCCCCTGAGTTCAATCCCCAGTACCGCAAAAAAAAAAAAAAAGCATACAATCTTAAGTTGCTGTTCTATCTCGATGTGGCCCAGGAGGCCCTTATCTCCTTCCAAATTCTCCACCCATACTGTATTCTCTTCAGTTCACTGAACTAAGATCATTCATATCTCAAGGCCTTCACAGATAGCTCTTCCCCCCATCCCCACTACCACAATGGCCTATTTGAGTTGTCTCCTCCCATTTTTCTCTATTTTTTCACCCTATTTTCTTTGTAGTGCTTATCAAAATTTACAGGGGAAAAAAAAAGTGCTACATTTTATCTCACTTTCCCAGCTCCATCAGGCCATTCCTATGTCTATATTGGATGCCATATATAGAAACAATGGCTAATGCCATGCTTGACACAGCATCAGTGCCCAATGTATCTGTCAAAAGAATCAATGGTAGAAATATCTATGCAAATTTTCAGTTGCTGCCTTATATTCTTACAACTTAATACTATCCATTTAACTTCTAAAAGCAAGCATATAAAAATATAGGACACTTAACCTACAGAAACAGCTCATTATGATTATAAGCAGAAGAAAGATTACTGAACATTTTGAAATTCAGAATCCATTCTGGTAATATTCATCTTCTACTGAGTTTCTGAGTCTAATATCCTCCTATATTACTGAGAAGTAAATACTTGGCTGATAATAAATTATTAGATAAGTTACCAAAATTGAAGATGAAGTCTAGAACTTCAATCTTGTGTGAATTAACATAGATAATTATGGGATTTGTGGGATCATAGAAAGACTATGTCCTCTTGGTAGATTTAAATATAGTACCAGGACCACTTCCTTAAGTTACAGAAAAGAATTCCACAAACCACAATTTAAACTCAAAGAAAGCAATTACCTAAGTTTAAATAACATCCAATTAAATACTATTTATTTGTTTGGTTTTCCTTCATAACAGAGGATAGTCCTAACTTTTTACCTAAAAATAAAATACCCATTCCTTAATTTTGGAAACCATTATTAAAGTAGTAATTTGTTCCTGAGCCAGGGCAGCCTGAGTTTCTTAATTCCAACCTTTTTCAATCCCTTTATATAAACATGAACATGTTTTGATAAAACATACTAAAATATGTTAATGCAAAGTAACATGTACCTATACGGTGATCTTGCACAGACTCAGTTTGGTAGGAGACCCAGAGAACACCATCAGTTCTGATTTCACGAAGTTCGTCAGTGAAGACTCATCCTTGTCCTCTTCTTCAGGTGCACACACCTGAGTGGCTACTGTTATGGTTTGAATCTTAAATGTCCCTCAAAGGCCCATGTTCTAATGGCTTGGTCACCATCCTGTGGCACTAATGGGAGGTGGTAGAACCTCTAGGAGGTGAGGCCTGATAGGAGGAAGTTAGGCCATTAGGGGCATGCCTTTGAAGAGGATGTTGGTACCCAGCCCCTTGCACTCTCTCTCACTTATGTGTGCTCGCTCCCTCCCTGCGTCCTGGCTGCTATGAGCTGAGCATCCTCCTCACCTCCACACTCCCCACCATGATATTCTGCCTCACCACAGAACCAAAGTAACCCCGGACTGAAACCTCTGAAACTGGGAGCCAAAATAAGTTCTTCCTCCTTATAAATTGATTATCTCCGTTGTGTTGTCACCGCGACGAAAGGCTGACTAATGGCAGCTGTCCGGTGGTTCTGTGTTGTGGGAAGTGGATAAGCAGAAAATGCAGTGATGATATCAGATCAAGGGTTGACAAACTTTTCCTGTAAAGGGCCAAATAGGGAATATTCCAGACATTGTGAGTTAAACAGTCTCTGTCACAACTCTGCCTATATAGAGGAAGAGCAATCACAGACAACATATGCACAACTATGCGTAGACATGTGTCTTCCTTCAGGCTGCTAAAACAAACTATCATG
>PVLC010000467.1:116030-162381 GCA_004027655.1 Graphiurus murinus
GTACTGGGGATTGAACTCAGGGGCGTTCTACCTCCGAGCTATACCCCCAGCCCTATTTTTTATTCTTTATTTTGAAACCGGGTCTCACTAAGTTGCAGAGTGCCTCACTAGGTAGCTGAGGCTGGCCGCGAACCCGGATCCTCCGGTCTCAGCCTCCCAAATGCTGGGATTACAAGCGTGCGCCACCACGCCCGGCTCTGGTGTCTCTTTTATATGGGCACAAATCCAATTTCCCACTTCCGAGGGTTCCACATTCATGACCTTATCACCACCCACTGGCCTCACCTCCTAATACCACTGCCTTGGCAGTTAGGAATTCAAAACACAAATTTGAGGGTCACACAAACATTCGTTCCCTGGCTATATGTGTTGCTATAAAACTATATTTGCAAAAACAGGCTATGGGGGGTATGTGACCTGCAGATTGTAGTTTGCTAACTTCTATATTAGATGATCCCTACATAGATGGACTTGTGATTGGGAGTCGACCACAGGATAAATCCAGGAGGTAAACATTTATCAATCACCTACTAAATGCTAAGGTTTACTGATAGCGTCATAATTAAGCCTCACACTGGAACCATATTTGGTGGATGTGAAAATTGGAACCCCCTGCCAAACTGAACCCATCCGTTCTCTTCCTTCACATTTAGCACACAAGTACATGCCACAGAGTCAGAAACAACCTGGGTTTTAATCCTGTCTTGGCTTTTTACCCACAACATGCTTTATAGAAATTTACTAGAGCTCTATGTATTTCAGAGTGTTTGCCTACCTCACGGAGTGATTATAAGGACTTAAAAATAGACAACAAATAGTGCTTAACACAGCAATCTATGCATAATGTAAGTGCTAGCAGTAAACATAGTTCTGTAGATGCTCAAGTTTCCAGAGTGTTCTTTCAGAGGTTCCACAAAGGTTTCATTCAAACAATGCTGCTAAAGTGTATTTTACTATTTAAAATACTTTAATAAAAAGAAATATATGCTCATGTAAAATATACCAAATTTTGCACATATTCTCGCTTTCCGTGTTAAATTGTGTTATTTGCCTTTTGTTTTTCTTTTTGTGCCTAGACACTAGAGCAAAGCTTTTCCTGCACTTTCTATTTATTTAAAGATTGTACAGAGAATTCAAGGCAAACTGATAAAAATAAGTGTTACCATTTGAAACTACTTATCTGTATGAATCAGAATCATCTGAACACTGCAACCAAAATAAAAGAATAAGGTTGAAGGAGATACAAGGTTCTCAGCTCTAATTTTGTGATAATCAGAAAAAACTCGTTATTCCCATTGACTGAGTTTATAATAAATACATATTAAAATTATTTTTAAAACCTTTATACAAAAAAAGCGATTTTGTTTTATATATTGATGGTCCATAGAAGTTTTCACTTGGAGCTAAAAAAGATATTTCTGAGCAAAAACATATAATTAACACTTAGCTAGACCAGAGCTGCTTCTTTATATAAGGAATTTATTTTTTTTTAGATCTGGGCTTGAAATTTCTAGCATGAGAACAATCATCCTGTGTCTTTTTACAAAATCCCACCCTGATAACGAGGACAAGGCAAACAGTCAGCCAAGCGCCAAGCGGAGTCCTTCATTCTCTTCCACACTCACCATCATGATAATGCCCTAGTGCAATTAATGCATTTTCTCCTTTGATCTTCATGATAATCTTCTGATTTTGCCAGGCAGGTGATACTGGCCTCAAAAATGGAAGAAACTGAATGAGACTCAGAGATTACAAATGACTTCCCAAGATCATAACACTAACCAAGTAGCAGAGTTAAGATTCAAATCAAGAAACTCACAACTATAGGTGCAAAGTTGTTTCCCACCAGTTTTGATGTCAGAAGAAGGCTGAGACTTGGGGGTGGGCTTTGGGAGTTCAGAGGTCACCCTTAGCCATTACCGAAGCTGATCAAGGTGCAGGCTTACCAAGCATATCTTATTCCTTGTTTTCCTATATGTTGACCAGGCTCTGAGGATGACAGAGCAACCTAGACACTTGCCACATGTTTTCATTTATTGTTCTGGACTCTGTCTCACTTTCTGCAAGAGTCATTGGACATGATGTTTTGCTATGAAATCTACACATTGGTCTCAAACTCAGTCCTGTTTATAATCTCCTGGAGTGCATGCCTGCGAGGAAAGGGGCAGTAGTAGGTATTTATATGCAGAGCACATGAAGGCGTTGAATTCCTATCTGTGCATGTATGCATAATGGAGTCATGCATCACTGTTCTGTTTTTCTGTAGATCTCTTTACCCTTTGCTTGTATTGTTTTTGGACACTATGACAGGAATCTTGTAGTAAGTTCCTAGGTAATTTTTGAAATTTTGATTCTGCCTCTCTCAGATTATTTCTGCATACCATCAGGATAATCTCAAAGCATCCAGCAAAGTGCCTCCAGGGTCTCAGAACAAGGCCAAGATTTTCTTCCTAGGGCTCAAGTTGCTTCATGCTGTGAGCTTGCCCTATTTGTCCTTTTCCTGCATCCCCTCTGCTCTGGCCAGTCATCTTCCCCTCTGTCCTTTCTACAGCAGGCATGCTCCTTATTGTTTCACATCTTTGCCATTGCTTGTCTGTTTGCCAGGATTCCTTTCTCTTCACAGAGTCAAATCAAACCTGTGATTTTGGACCTATTTAATGTCTACATTCTATGATCTCTTCTCCAGTCATTTTAGTCCTTTAGCATTTTCAGAGCACAAATTTTATACTTGATGATGCTTGTATTATTTCAGGGTTTGTTCAATCTGTACAGAGACTGTAGGCAACCATGAAGTTACTTAAATTGTTCCCATATTTTCCTAACTTCCCCCACTGTAGACACCCATTTCACAAAATAATTCATTGATTTAATTAAAGCAAAATCATCCCAAAGCACAGATACAGAAAACATACGGAGACATGTCTAACTCATGGTTTATGCTATGTCAAGAAAATTTTCCACTACACTTTTAATAAAAAAGACATTTAAATTATGTTATAGTTTGTTTTTCTTTTTCCTTCTCTGGCATTGTGATTGTTCTGGTAGTTATTAAATAAAATCTGTCACTGAAGCATAAATAAATACCCAAGAGTGAATTATAGCAAATATTTAACAACTGTCTACATTCTAATTGGTTAAACAAAATAAGTGATGCAGGAGCTGGTTTAATTCCCCCCACCTAGGGAGATCTCTATCGATTCCCTTTATTGTTATCTGGATGATTAGGAGAAGTTTAATGGCATTCTAAAAGAATGAATGAAATGTAATTTTACTTTCCGTAAACACTGAGTAGAAAGATGAACTATATACGAATCTTTTGAATAAAAGATTGTTATTCTTCAACCCTTCAATGTCTTAAAGAGAACAACAACAATACTAACTAAAGTATGAAAGAAAAATTCTGCTTGTACATAAGAAATAATAAGAAGTGAGGAGATGAGGTTGTTAATAGCAGGAGTCACTTGGCGCCCTCCGTTCTGGAAGATAAATCTACATGTTGTCCTAGAGCTGGTTGGAAATCAAATGCCTTCAAATCAGGCAGAAGCCAGCTTGGTTCGAGCTGTAGCCAGTGTGCCAGTGTTGAAGAAGAACAGAACAGGGGAAGAAGAAGGGCCACTAAACAAAATGGAACTTTTTGTTCCATAAAATTGTCTAAAATTGTCTCCTATCCCATATGTAAACATTCTTTCTCTACCTGAACTTAATGGCAGGGTGATCGAAAAGCAAGAACTTGGTTAGCTGAGCAGAAGCAATCTGTTGTATTCTGTTCTTTGAACCCAGAGATAATCAAGGGCTGTTCTTTTGAGTGGAAAATGAACTAGGATTGAAATAAATAGATAATCTGTGCATATTTTTTTAATCAGCATGCCTCTTAAAACTATTCAGACCTAATTGATTGATTATTTTTTCTCCCTATTAGTAACTCAGATTTTTTTTCCTCTGTGTTCCAGACTCCTCTATTGCTGTCGGATTTAACCTATTGGATGGAGTTGAATTAAACTATACTCATTTGCAAAAAGCCTAGAAAGAGTAGAAATTGCCAAGGTGAATTAGAACAGAACTCTATGAAAGTTTGAAGAAGTTTTCCTTAAATTCTTCATTGGACATTGCTACTGTTTGTGTTGCTTTTTATTAGTCACTTAAGCCTTAATCTTAAAGATTTGTTGACTACTCTACTCTTGGGGCATGGAAGAAAATGTTGAGTGTATGCACATTTTAGGAAAAAGAACTAGTGGGAGTGGGAAGACCTTGGTTTCCCTTCTAACTCATCCCTGTGTGACCATGGACAAGGGATTTCACTTTGGTCCCTTTAACAGAAGAAATTAAGTTAAAACAATTGCAAGCTGTGCTCTACTAGTGCAGGTAGTGGGTAAGACTAAACCAAGACAACCAGGGTTCCTGTCCTCCACTCCCTGCTTCAATGAAAGTTCCATTTTGTTTCCTGGAAGCTTTGGGTAACAGACTAGTGCATAAGCCAGGGGCCTATGGGCTGGCCAATGGGGAAGGAGAATTGCATTTTTTAAATTTAAGCTAATTGCTAATAATTGAAATATGACTTTAGAAAATAAAACCTACTATATCTCTTTTCATCCTCGCCCCACAGATCTGAATATTCTTTCTTATCATATAATTCTCTTATATAATGTTCTCCCTTAAGTGTCATCCTCAACAACTTCTATTATCTCCTTTCCCAGTTTCTACCCTGCTTTGCTTCCCTTCCCTGTATTTATCACTATTTCTAAATATATACTTTTTGGCATATGTTTCTTTTTTGTTAGCTGCCTCCTTCCGCATATTACATTTCTTAGAATGTAAACACAATGAAAAAGGCAGTGTGTCTGATATATATATATATATATATATATATATATATATATATATATATATATATGAGAGAGAGAGAGAGTGTGTGTGTGTGTATAACAGTAGCTGGTAAACAGTAAGCACTTAATAAAATTTATTAAATGAATGGAGGCTCTCTGGAACTTAGTGAGACCCTGTTTCAAAATAAAGAATAAAAAATAGGACTGAGGGTTTGACTTGGAGGTTGAATGCCCCTGGGTTCAATCCCCAGTATCGAAAAAGAAAAAAAAAAAAAGAATGGATAATGAGTGAGTGAGTGAGTGAGTGAGTTCAAGGCAAAAGCAGCAACATTCTAGAAGGCAGTGGTATGGTAGCTGTCCTCTCGAGGCTCAACAGTTTGCCACAATCACTCTTGTTCTCGTATTTCCAGAACTGAGTTCATTTGTTATTGAGGTTGCTTTTCTTATACCCAGCCCACTTTTCCATTCATATTCTTGCTGTTCTATGCAGGTCTTTTCATTTATCACATGATATTCCTGTCTAAGATTTCATTTGGGGCAAAGAAAAAAAAGAAAGAAAGAAAGAAAGAAACCTTATTCTGCTGCTAAAAATAATTTAAAAGTCCTAGACAAGAGGAATTAAATCCATTTCTAACAACCAGTGAATTCATGCCTCTCTGTCATGCAGATGTATAAGTGAGAAATACAAGAACTATGTGCTCAACTTGCCATTGTCGCCACCTTTGAATGCTTCTTATTTTCCTTTTCGAGTCAATCCCAGTAGGAACCGACCAAGGGGGCCCATTGAGAGAACAGTTCCACCTGCCACCTCGAGCCGGCCAACAATCTCAGCATCCCCACGCCATTCCTGATTATGTAGAACCAGTCCAAGCCTGAGTGACAGGATTTACAAAGACAGCTGTTGGGCTCCAGGAACAGTTGGAGGAGGGGAGAATGTGAGGCTGGTTGCTACATTCTCCTACTCCTTTTTACTGAAAGAAACAGCTGTGATCTTCACATGTAAGAGAAGTAAACAAAAGCTGACAGTGCCCAGCTCCATTCAGCAGAAAGCATTCAACTGGCTTTCTCCCCATGGGGCACCAGCCCAGCACCAAGAATCAGTTCCCCATGGTACAGATGGGAAGCCAGATCTTTGCATGCCCGGTTCCCTGGCCAAACACTGCCCTAGAAGTGCAATTCAAGCTGAAAACAACATTCCATGACTGGTTATCACTCACAGCATTGTCAGGTTCCCGAAACTTCTGTGGGTACCAGGCGAAAACGTAGTGTTTATCTCTGAGAGGTAAACATTCCTAGGCCCCAGGACTATCTCTGATGGACTGACTACCAGAGAGATAGTGGAAGATCCCTGCATGGGAAAGTCAAGATAGGGTTAGAGGTGCTCTCTGATTCCATCACGCCTGGCTCCCTCCTTTGGTTTCATCTGCCCTTTTATTTACTTATATAGAAAACAGAGGACTCATTTATTCCCTTTCTCACACGATTCCTATGAACCAAGAGGGCCATCTGTCCATTAGACCATCTTTGGTTTTACGGTTGTGAATCCAGGTGACAAAATGAAGAAGCAGTGGTTGTTAATGTGCGTTCTGAAAGGGCTAAAAAGAAAGGCTTTGTGTTTGTTTCAAGTCCTCTAGATGAAACACTGTGCTGGTTGAACAAGGGGCATAGAACTTGGTCATATGCTGAAATAATGGAACCATACTAGACAGGCACTATTTCAATTAAGTGTGTTCTTTTAAAAAGTGGATGAGACTATTGATATTTTACCTAGCTATATTTTCAATCTCTTGTGCTCAGTTTAAAACTCACGATTCTTCATTTCATATGCATCAATTAGGACAGCTGGGTTGACAAGTAAATGCACTGAAAAATGAAAAACAAAGAACCAATTCTTTTGTGCCCTGACCTTCACGAATCCACTGACTATATAGTCATGCACATTTGATTTTTTAATCAAAGATGCTCAAAGATGGGCAACGGATAAAGAAGGGATTTGTCTACAGGATTCTTTTCTCCTATAATGCCACAGGACACCCAATTGTGTTACTGTTTTTTTTGTTGTTGTTGTTTTTACAAATTCATTGATACGCTAAGAAGTATTGATTTAGTCTAGTTAAACATGGCAAGTGAGAGGAAGTGATCAATGGATTATTTCTTCAAAACATTTATTGCCCCCGTGGAATCATCCAATTTTTATAATCTCAAAGAGGCAAGTACAAGAGTTAGGGAAGATGTTAAAATTCAAGATGTTTTCTCTTGCCATTTTTATAATTAAAAAAACAAGTTAAGGAAACCCGTTTTCTGGATCTTCTTACCACCATATATTACAATCATCACCTTTTGTTGCTGTTGTTGTTTGTGCCCTGAAAGAGCATGAGGTGGCCTTCCTCAAATATCTGGGTTTTAGACTTGCTTCCTATCTCCTAAGTGGGTATGGCCTGCAATGACTCACCACCAGGAAACATGATCACCAAAGGCAAGGGAGAAAGCAAGCCCAGGAGTCTCCATGGGCCCAACCACCCAACCATCTCCTGGACTCAAGCAGCCTTTCCTGACATCGAGATCAGAAAAGTCACTCACTATCAGACCACTTTGTGACATTCAAGGAATGACTGAAGTCCTTATACATCCCAAATGGACAGGGAGGAAAACTACCTTGTTGTTTTTGTTTTTCTTTTGTGGTGCTCGGAATTGAACACAGGGGCATTCTACCTCTGAGGAAAAAAAAAAAAAAAAAAAAAAAAACCCAGTCCTATTTTGTTTTTTATTTTGAAACACGGTCTAAGTGAACCTCACAAGGTTGCTTAGGCTGTTTTCAAACCTACGATCCTCTTGTCTCAGCCTCTTGAGTACTAGGATTACAAATGTGTGCCACCATGCCCAGCCAAGGGAAACTGCTTTGAACTGAAGATTTCCAGGATCTCTAAAATTCAATAAATAGTATTTCTTAAGAGGAATGGAAGCCACATGTGGCAGTGTACCACGCTTGTAATCCCAGTACTTGGGAGGCTGAGACAGGAGGATCCAGGTTCGTGGCCAGCCTCAGCTACTTAGTGAGGCTCTCCACAACTTAGTGAGACCCTGTTTCAAAATAAAGAATAAAAAATAGGGCTAGGAGTATAGCTCAGAGGTCGAATGCCCCTGGGTTCAATCCCCAGTACTGCAAAAAAAAAAAAAAGGGAATGGAAGTCAGCATGTGAGAGGTGCAGCAGAGGATCATTTCAAGTGGAATCAGGGGCTGATTACAAGACAATTCACTTGAGGGATTCTGCAGCAGAATTACTGAGGCCACGGGGCATCTGCAATACCAGTGCCCCAGGCCACTGTTTCTGACCATCTTCTAGTCAGCCGAATGGCTGCCTTTTGCTGAGGGTATCCGCTGTGCCAGGAACCGTAGGTGTCTTGTCAGTGACGTGTATTTAACGCTCACCAGGGTGCAGGGTAGCAGTTAGGTGCATTTTTCTCAGATTAGGAACCTGAGAGGTAAGAATGGAAGACAACTTGCCCTAGGTCACATAATTTAATAAGAATTGTTTTGGTAATATAGATGATATAAAAGTAGGCAAATAGATGCAGCGTCAAGTTCTTCCATCCCTTAATGTTTTGGAGAGCTGAATTAATTTCTCATTATTTCCTGGGATACTTCTTCTAAGTGTTCTTACCAGGGCAAGCTTCATTTTATGTATTAAGCACTTATTTTAAAAGATTATTCCCTTACTCCATGTGCTAATTTGTAGAGAAAAATTTATGTATTTGAGGAACTTATTTTTGCATTTTATCCAGAAAAATGAAAGCCAGATGTGTTTTGACATTTGTTATTTGCCTTAAGTAAAATCATAGGTTAAGATAAGAGAAATATATTGACTAGATATTACATGTTCCTCTTGAGAACGTAAAACCTTTTATGTCCTACAATCTCACATACCTTAAAACTTTAGGGCTGATTCTAATAAAATCTAATGAAAGGAAAGCTTTCTAAATGTCCCCTTACTTGGAGATAGCAGGGACAGGAAGGTGCACTTCATTAACTTAACAGAGTCCTTAATGTAAATTCAAAGCTAAGGGCCCCTGAGAGTCAGGGACCCGGAGCTTGTGTGCTTCTCAGGAGAATTCACTGACAGGTTCCAAGAGAGGCCACAGTTCCCCTGAACTCCTGAGGCCTGTCTTTGGATTTGGATTCTGTTTCAGGCAGGGACATACTCTGATACTCTAGTAAGACGAGCTGGCTACAGCCCTGCACAGGTGTCTGCTGGCTGGCCCTCCTGCCTGGCATCACCACTCCTCTCCTATTCTGTACTCCTTTACCCAACCTTCCAAGCAGAATGAGCTGCCCTTCCAAAAATGATACTAACTCATTGGGCTGCTGCAGTCAGGAGAAAACAGACTGAGCTCATGCGAAGGGTATTAGCATTGAGTTTCTCTCTCTCTTCTCTCTCCCTAGTGTTTGGACAATTCATCTTTTAAAATTTCATTCATAAGATTGTTGAGGAATGTCTCAGAGTTTCCAATTAACAGGTCTTTTAGAGGGAATGAATATCTGGTTTATTATTCTTTCTTCTTCCTGAGTTTGGAACAAGCCTACACAAGGAGGAAAGCCTCACACTTGGACACCCCTGTTTTTATCTTGCTCTGCAGAAGTTCCCTGGAAAAATGAAAATTCCATATTTGTGAGGATTGGACCATGCCTTCAAGAGATGGGCTTTCTTCTTTGATTTGCCCTTGAAATTGTCTTCACTCTGATCTTTGAATCAAAGAAGTAATCTATTATACATTTTGAGACCTCAAAACACATTTGGCTCGGTAGTTAAGGTACATTCCCTCACTCCTATCTTTTTTGTCATGGTGAGGGGACTGGAAAGGATTCAGATAAACAGTGAGTCATCGTGACTTCACAGAGAACAACTGATCTCACACTAATATCATTTTCTCTCTCTCTGTAGTTAGATCAGGGGAATCCCAAAGACATGGTATCATGTTGTCAAAAAGATATATAATGAACTCTGCTCATGACAGGGAGTTGTTTAGTGAATTAAAGTCAACTTGTGGAGAAGTGGTTAATGTGTCCTGTGGAGCTTGGTCCTCGGCTCCACTCCTGACTAAAGATCATCAATATGGGAAAGACAAATGACACACTAAATAACAGAATCAGGATTCAGTATATCTCAGAAGCCTGGCATGTGAGCTAAACCCAATACAAAAAAAAAAAAAAAGCAATATTGAGTGATTATGAAATTATGCTCTTAAATACAAAAATGTACCATCATAACTTTGGGGTAAGAGAGGCCAACTTTAATATTAGTTAAAAATATTTTACAGATTTTATTTGTCCATCCTTAAGACAATGTTACTTCTAAAGTATCCCCAAGTAATAATCTGAATCAATAATAAAAATAACATCATTATTTACTGAGTGCCTAGTATGTACTAAGATAACAAACTTATAATGAAGGTGTAATTTTAGAGATGAGAAAATGGAGCAGATTAAATAATCAGGACTAGGTCAAAATGCCTTGCAAATAGCAGAACTAAGATTTTAACCAAAGTTAGGTAGTTCCAAAGTCCTTTCCTCTGTGCTGTTAATGAAAGAAATTTTTGCCTGGCATAGTGGCACATGCAATTCTAGTACTTGGGAGGCTGAGACAGGAAGATCTCAGGTTCAAGGACAGCCTCAGCAACTTAGGGAAGTCCTCAGTAATTTAGCAAGACCCGGTTTCAAAACAGAAAAATAAAATAGGGCTGGAGGTGTAGCTCAGAGATAGAATGTCCCTGTGTTCAACCGCCAGTATACCACACACACACACACACACACACACACACACACACACACAGAATAGAAAGAAAAAGGAAATTTCCAAGAAATTTACATTTATATTCATATCACATGTAAAGAAAGTTATTCACCTCAAAAAAACAAAATTAAGCCGGGTGTGGTGGCACACGCTTGTAATCCCAGCATTTGGGAGGCTGAGACCGGAGGATCCAGGTTCACGGCCAGCCTCAGCTTCCTAGTGAGGCCCTCTGCAACTTAGTGAGACCCGGTTTCAAAATAAAGAATAAAAAATAGGGCTGGGGGTATAGCTAGGAGGTAGAATGCCCCTGAGTTCAATCCCCAGTACCGCAAAAAAATAAATAAATAAATAAATCAAGACTCTAAGGGATGTCTAGAGAAAGATGGTCAGAAAGAGTCTAGAAGCCATGCAATGAAAGGCACAGTTGGGAAGATGGTAAACATTTTACATGAAAAAAGATGTTGGTGGATACTGGAGATATCTTTGAGAACTGAAGACCTAGGGTCAACTTTGAGTCACAGGCATAGATTTTTGTCCCAAATAAACTTTCCAATAATAAAAGTTTCATTATAAACAAGGGAAGAGAAAGCCCCCAAAATGAGCACTTTCAGTCACTAGAAGTACTCAGCAGTTTCTGAGCACCATCCAGTAGGATTGTTACTCAGTGTAATCCTTCCTTTGGAGACATTTGGCTTAGTTGAGGAATTATTAATATGAGATCCATGGGTGAACCTCCTGAGGTCTTGCATCCCTGGAAATTATATGCAAAATTATATTTTTTTCAGGGGAAGGATAGTAGATATAGTTTTTTCAGATCCTCAAAACAATTCTATGAAATCTGTGAAGCCATAAACAAGGTCCCTTCCAATTACAGAAATCTGTTCTATAACCTAGTTTTACCCTTCATAGGGGTGCACCCAACAGAATTGGTGGTGATTTGATGTTAAAGACAAGGGAGAATGAGTAGTTGAAAAAAATCTCTAGGTTTGGAAACTAATAACTAAGAAGCTGTTCATACAATCTAAAGGAAGGAAGGAAGGAAGAAACAAGGAATGAAGGGAGGGAGAGGAAAGAACAGGAGAGGAGAGGAGAGGAGAGGAGAGGAGAGGAGAGGAGAGGAGAGGGGAAGGAAAATTTGTTCTATGGAAGATAATTAAGTAAAAATAAATTTAAAAAAAGCAAAAAATAAACTGCAGTACTGAGTGTACTGAATGTGTAATCCAAATATTCTTTTACATCACTGCAGAAAAATGCTGAAATTTAGGGATGTATGCTAACTGGTGGCTTTGAGTCTTATATAAATAGAGAAAAAGCCACTTGAAATTTAGAACCATATAATGTTATAATTCTAACTGGTCTGAAGATTACTAACGTTAACCCCTTAATGTTACGGTTGATAAACCATGTCTCAGAAAAATTAAGGAACATATTTTCTATTCTGGCATGTGGTTGCCGATCCAGGTCTCTGTTTACAAATTTAAGGGAGAAGGGGGAGAAACCCCAGATTTCTAAAACATTAAAATCTGAAATAAAGATGCAACCCAAGTTTTCCAGGAAAAAAAAAAATAGCACAAACTAGACTTAAGACTCTGCATATAATACACAAAGGTCTACTTTGTTATGGTATATGGCAAGACCATAACACTGCCCCTTAAGAGTTTTAAAGTATGGATTTCATTCTCCAGCATGCTCTGGGATGTTTTCACAGTATTTTTAACATTGGCCTTCACAGTCCTGATTTGCCATAGGAAATTTACACAGATTCTTAAACTATAAAGAACAAAGAAGTACACTGCTGTTATTTGGGCTGGTGAATTAGGTCCACAAGCCCTTAGGTTCCTTTCTGATGTCCTCTTGCCAGTTTCTGAGCTCAGAGGGAAACTAGCTCAGGGAATATTCACATGTTGTCTATGTTTTCTATCCCACCATTGCCCCTCTGATGAAGACTCACTCTGTGTCACAAATGGACCTCCCAGATGATCCTGTTCCAAGTCAACAAGTCATCAACATATATACTTCCACACTGCTTCATTTTTTTGTTTGTTTGTTTTTAATCAATCTGATAAGGTCAAGGTGGTGTCAAGACAAACAAAATTTGGAGCAAGTCCCATTGGAGACTTATCTCCTAAAGTTTTTAATAACCTGAATGTACAATTTTGACATGGAAATGATTTATGCATGTGAGTGTGTGCACGTGTGTGTGTGTGTGTGTGTGGTGTGTGTGTGTGTGTGTTTATTTTTTCAGAGATTCAAATAAAATTTTGATTGGGTAGTTGCTGAAATGACTGGGGTGTCAGATGCTATAACTTCTACTTTAAACACTAAGCTTAAACACAAGGCTCATGTTCCAATTCATACTGAAGCTATATAATCTATGGCATTGGAGTAGAGGTATAGTGATCTCTTGGGAGAGGTGAGATCCAATTAAAATTTGGTTTGCTGTCTTTAGGAAAGACATAAGCAGTTATATATCCTTTGAGAGGGTCTTAAGAAATACACACCTGAGCTTTAAATGGCTACTCATTTAACTGTGAAGTTGAATTTCAATTCATCTGGGAGTCAGGGCACAAGAAAGAATTCAAATAACAACACTCTGCTATTTCCTGGTGTGTTACCAGGGAGAAAAGAGCTCCTGGATAATGAATGCCTTACACATTTGCAGATATTACCAACCACTTATAAAAACAAGGCTATTGTTATGCATGAAAGTCATTCCTTTTAGGGGAAGCCTAAGAGTGAATTGAAATGCGGCTGACATTTCTACCACAAGATAAAATGTTTTTTTTAATATCATGTTTAAGTTCTCACAGTTAAAAAAAAAAAGAGGAAGAGAGAGAGAGAGAGAGAGAGAGAGAGAGAGAGAGAGAGAGAGAGAGAAAGAGAGAGAGAGAGAGAGAGAGAGAGAGAGAGAGAGAGAGAGAGAGAGAGAAGGAAAAAGAGGGGGAAAATCTATAATCCAGTATTCATAAGCAATTCCAGATACTTCATCCATAAAATAACTCACTGGAAGACATTATCCTTCTAAACACAAAAGCTATTAGCAGCCTTTTCTATTTCTCTTTTTGTTCAGCAAGGGAATTATTGAATATATTTTGCAATTCCACATATTGTTTTTAAAATACAAAATGCACAGGAGAATGAACAGAAACATACAGAGAAATGCTTTCTGTTTCCTTCCATAGGTGTCTGCTAAGATGAAACACTGAACAATATGCAACAGCTTCCCCATCTTCACTTTACTCTGGGGATTTTCTGCTAAAATATTTTTTCATAACAAGGGTTCTATGAATTTGTGTGTGTGTGGCAGGGGGCAGGGACAGGAGCGTCGGGAAATTGAACCCAGGGGCATTCTGCTTCTGAACTATACCTCCAGCCCTAATTTATGTTTTATTTTGAACCAGTTTTGTTATGTTACCAGGAACTGGCCTTGAATCCGCAACCCTCCTGTTTCAGCCACCCGAGCACTGGGATTACAGATGTATGCACCACTATGCCTGGATCCAATGGTTGTTTTCTTTGTTTCACTATTTTTTGTAAAGCCTCAGAGTTACTCCATTTCCCTGCCTCCCTTTAAATTCTGATTGTCTATAATTGTTTTGATGTGAAACCACAGATGTATGAAATAATATCAGTGTGTTTACTATATATCCATATTTAGGTACTAAATATGGCACTGTACACAGTAGTTATATAGTTCATTGATTCTCTTTTCACATTTGTTGTTTTTTGTTTTGTTTTGTTTTTTTATGGTACTGGGGATGGAACCCAGGGGCATTTTGCCTCTGAGCTACATCCCCACCCCTAATTTTTTTTTTTTTGTAAACTATGAGGTACCTGCACTAAAATATTATTTAAAGAGAAAAGCTGAATCAATTGAGATAGAAATGCTAATTCATAAAGATGAGCAAATAAGCATCAGTAGAAAATAATAACTCACTTAAGAGAATGTAAGAAGTCAGGTGCCATGGTGCATGCCTGTAATCTTGGTATTTGGGAAGCTGTGACAGGAAGATCCCAGGTAAGAGGCCAGCACATGATACCTTGGCAACACCCTGTATTCAAATGAAAAATTAAAAAGGCTGGGGGTGTAGATCAGTGGTAGAATGCCCCTAGGTTCAATCCCCGATAACATACACACACACACACACACACACACACACACACACACACACAACCAAAGTGCCTAAGGCAGGTCAACACTTTAACCAGATTGTTCTATCAAATTCTCCCTATATGTACACTCTTTAATTTACAGAGCTGTCTTTCTTCACATGTTATTCCCAGTTTAATGGGGATTTTCTCTCTCTGAAAGAAACAAAGGAAAGATTCCTCTAATTATTCAAAAATTCTCCCAAGTTCTAGGGAGACAGGATTTTAAAAGAAGGTATTTTGGACAGTTCTTATCTTGGAGCAGAAACGAGATGATTTCCCATAGGATATATTGTTCATGTATATAAGTAACTTGGAGATAGAATTAGGCATAAATAATCTACAAGCTGTGTGGATGAAATTCCATCAGAGGAGAGAGATTATATGCATGCAGCTTTGAGAAAGAAGTGAAATCTTAGGCTTTTTAGAAATTTAAAAAAAAAGAAGTAATTGAGGTTAATGTAGAAAAAAATGGGAAGTTGCCATTTGGAAGCATGTGGTCTACTCCGCTAGTCCTCCAATGAATATGTGAGTGCTTTGATTCAAGGCAGTATATGAAGTGCAGTGAGAAGAGGGGAGGCATAAAAGTGTGCAAGACAGTATCTACTCCCATGGAGGTCAACACCTAAGAACTACAAAGGGAGCCAACGACTGGCATGCATGGAGCACCCACCTGTGCCTGGCAACATGATGAGTTCTTTGGCTTATCCCATTTGGCATTAGAGCATGCAAAGCACTTAGCCAGGTGCTTGGCACAGAAAGAGTGTGCAATGAGTGGCAGCTGTAATTTCAATGCCAATTTTATGTGGAGATTATTATTATCTCTGCTTTCAAAGTAAGAAAAATTAGGCATGGTGAGGTTAGGGGTGCTCTATAGACTGAGTGTCTATCCCCCCCACCCCCCTACAAATTCATGTGCTTAAACCTAATCACCAAGCTGATGCTATTAGAAGTGAGGACCTTTGGGAGGTAATTAGGTCATAAGGGCTCTACCCTCATGAATGAGGTCAGTGTCTTTCTTTTTTTTTTTTTTTTTTTTTTTTTTTTTTTTCGGTACTGGGGATTGAACTCAGGGGCATTCTACCTCTGAGCTATACCTCTAGCCCTATTTTTTATTCTTTATTTTGAAACAGGGTCTCACTAAGTTGTGGAGTGCCTCACTGGGTAGCTGAGGCTGGCTGTGAACACGGATCCTCTGGTCTCAGTCTCCCAAATTCTGGGATTACAAGCATGTGCCACTACACCCAGCTGGGTCAGTGTCTTTCTAAAAGAGGCCTGAGAGAGCTCATTCACCCTTCAGCCACAACCCATATGCATCTCCGAAGCAGAGAGCAGCCTCACCAGACTCCTGATCTTGGACTTCTCAGCCTCCAGAACTATGAGAAATGAATGTGAAATGTTATACGTTACGTAGTCTGAGGATTTTGTTATAATGCCGCCTAAACAGACTAGGACAGGGAATCTATCCAAAGACACTCTGCTGGAGAAATCAGATACACACACGGAATGTTCAATGGCAATCAGAGCAGCCAGTGAAAATGACCTGAACACCTACCTGCCTTGCTGCCCCATAAGCCTGATTCTAATTCTAATTGGCCTCCAGCTACCTATCTTAAGCAGAGTACCTTCCAGGGCAGGGTGGTAGGTTAACATTCTCACTGATGTAATCCAAAACACCTGACCATCACAGCTTAGAGGAAAGAAGATTTATTTGCTCACAGTTCTGGAGATTTCAGGAGTTCAGTCCATATTAGGTCAGTTAAAGTCTGCAGAGCTCAGGGCATGGTAGTGGGAGAAAGAGAGAGAGAGAGAGAGAGAGAGAGAGAGAGAGAGAGAGAGAGAGAGAACATGCACGCAAGGGCTCTTCTGTCATATCATGGATGCCAGAAGCAAGAAAGAGAGAACAAAAAGCAAGAGAGATCAGATATAATCTTCAAGGCTACACCCCCAGGGACCCCTCCTTGGCAATCAAGCCCCACCCCAAACATTGCTGCCGTGTCTCAATGAGGTCTAGGGAGACATTGTAAATTCAAACTATACCAGGTAGGGACTGGAGGTAACATGCAAGGTCTCTCATTTGTGGAAATTTAGCTGGAGAAAACCAATGACACACTGATTATCATGTACCACTAGTGAAGAACCTGCAGGGTGCCAACCTTTCTAGAGAGTGTGGCACTGGAAGATAGATCTCAGAAAACCTAAATTCATCTAGCTTGAGAGAATCATCTTTAGGGTACCTTCCAGTTTCCTTGGCTTTGGAGAAGTTCAGAAGAGGAGGGACATGTAAGCTCAGGTCCTCTCTGCTCTTGAGATTGACTGATCAAGCACACTGCCACTTTCTGAGCAGCAGCTGGGTACAGACAATTTGCCAACAGGCACCTAGACTGTTTCACCTTCCTCCATTCCCACAGCTCAAGAGTCCCCCAAAGATTTCTCAGGCAACTAGAATTAAGGGCAAACAGTGAAAATCACAAATACCCCAAGGAGACTCAACATCCAGATGGAGGAATAACATTCCACATTTAAAGATGAATGTTCTTCCTGTAAAATGGAATTTCTAGAGGACATAGATAGCAACCTTAAAAAAGAATAAAAATTCACTTAAAAATGCATTTAAATCAATTTCTAGAGCTCAAACACATAGGTTTTAAATTTTAAAAATTTAGTCTAGTTAAGGAAAGAGTCCCAGATGAGAAAGGCTCACTCACAGTATGAGATAGTATAAAGTAAATACCAAATGAGTAGTATTGATTCTCAAGCTGAGCTAATGATTAGACATACCTGCTAACTATCAGACTCACCTGGGATGCCTGTTAAAAATGCAGCTTTTCCAACTTATCCAGCCCTAATGAATCAGAAGCTCTGAAAGTGGAGCAGTGAAACTGCATGTTTGATGGGCACTGGTCCTGGGAAACTATTGAGGTTGGCAGCAATTGATGTATGATTAGCAGGGTGAGAGATAACCAAGTTTGCAAGGATGGTTAGAGACACAGAGAGGTGAGAGCTGAAATGAGCTGAAGGATGGGTAGAGTTTATAGATAATGACCTAAAATATGAAACAAAGACTGCTAAATGTTGCATCTCCCTGATTCCAACATTTTATGACTCTAGTCACAAGTACTCATCACAATTACAGATTGAATATCAAGTCTAATATTTTCAGATAAATAAGTCTAACCTCACATACTATAAAAGCCACTGAGTAAATTAAAAGTCGAAGTACTGCAATTTTGCAGAAGTTTAATAAGTCTGGGCTCAGCTAGTGCACATTTTCTTCATTCTGTGTAGGTGTGTTTGATAACTGAAATACACAAGCACAATTTTTCAGTCTTACTCCTTTAAACACTGACAATAACTATGGTCCATTTCTCTCTCAATGTTCCATTTCAAGAAGGATGGGTCAGTTTTGGCAAGGTTTGAGTAGACACCAGCCTGAAAGACAAATATATGGTGGTGTATTCAATTCAATAGACTCACCCTTGCATATTTTTCTCCCACATGTCCTGAACTACTTCTGCTACCAGAGACAACATAATAAATATCTCTTGATTTTCCCCTGCAAATGGCTGCTTCTGAGTTACCATTGTAAAATAACAGGGATCATCAGATTCATAGATCAAGGAAGATGATTCCTGGTAATTTTCAGTCAGTTATTTCTTTGGAGCTATTTGTTTACTTTTCCAGAAGATGTGATGGATCTGAACTGGATGCATTCATAAGCTTTCACCCAGACTCTTCTTTAGACCTTCCATGAGTCTGACCTTTCCTATGGGACCTACAGCACAATTACTTCCTCAACAGAAATAAACCCAATCATTCCCTGCATTAAAGCCATGGAATACTGGTTTCAAGAAAGTGCTCTCTGACAAATGGAATGTACTCTTCCACAAATTTTGAATATGATGCCCATGCTGCACCCTTAAATGGCTAAAGGACCATCAGTGTATCTCTGCTTCTCAGGCCCTAAAGAAATCCTTTTAACTCCCTTGAATGTATTTAACCACTGTATTAGTTTCCAAGGACTGCCTTAACAAGTGGCAGTCCCAACTGGGTAGTTTGAACCACAGAAAGGAATCGATTCACAGTTCCTGAGGTTAGAAGTCCAAACCCATGGTGTTGGCAGGGCTGGCTTCTCCTCAGGGCCATGATGGAAAGATCTGTCCCAGGTCTCTCTCCTGGGCTTGTAGAGGGCCATCTTCATGTCCACACGGGGCTTGCCTTGACAGCTGTCTCCAAGTGTGTCCTCTGTATAAAGTCCCTAGTCATATTGGATGAACGCCCACTCTAAGGACCTCATTTTAACTTGACAACCTCTGTAAAGACTGTCTCCTTCTTATCTAGTGGGCCTCAGAACTTACATGTGAATTCGGGGGAGAAAGGGACAATTCAACCCATGATAGCACTGAAACCTTTTCACATAGGTCATCTAATAGCAGCCTTCAGTATACACTTGGGGGAGTGGGACTGTGGCTTGGCAGGTGCCATTCTCTGCCAATGCTATTTTGGAATCTTCTCTCTGTTCTCTCCCTCACTCTGCCCCAATTGCTATCACTACTTCCAAATGAATATGTACTCTTTCTTCAAATTTGATGTAATGCCCCTGTTGAATATCTCTATAAAATTGCTTTTATTTTTCATTGAAACATTCATCATACATGTGATAATTAGCTCAATGCCTTATTTCCCTGCCTGACTCTAAGTTGTACATAGGCAAGCTTCTTGTCTATTGTGTTCATTTTTGAAACTACAGAAACTTGCACATGGAAGGAAATGAAATATCGATTGAGGGGCTCACTACTTTTACTGTGGTTACATGTTGTTTCTCTGCCATTAAACTGGGAGATTCTATTTTTGCTACCTGGCACAGTGCCTGGAAGACAGAATGTGTTCAGTAAATTTCCTTAAAAATTTTAAGGCTTTTGTTTACTTGTGTATTTGTTTAGTTGTGTCTAGATGAAAGCGTGGGATAGAAATTTAGAGCAAGGGTAGATGTTGGTAATAATATAAAAATAGATTTGTTCTTTCTTGTCATCAGAGCCCAAACATTAAATATCTGAAAATTAAAAATAAGCCAGAACAACAGGGAATGTTTATCGAGGCACCCCAGGCAGCTGGAATACTTTCATAAAACAGAAAATGATAGTACACGAGACAACAGCTTAAAAGTTAGTTTTCAAGTTGGTGAAAGATCATTTCAAATATAGCTCTTGGCATATCTTTTTAACAACAACCTCAAAAAAAAAAAAAAAAAAAAACTAGAGCATGTGTCGAATGGTGTGTCCACCATTTCTAAAGGCAGAGACAAGTCCATCTGCAGCCCAGCTGGGACTGCTGCAGTGACCAGACATCAAGTTACATAAGAAATCAGTATCTCAGTGGCCCAGACCTGTCCTTCACCCTAGGAAATCACTTCTCAACTCTCTATCATTTTGCTCTTTTAGTGAAGGAGCTATATCAGTCAGGTTGTTTATTCCCATAAGATGAAAACTGGCTTTGAGGTCATTTGCCATCCCCACTTGTAGGTATCTGCAACATCTACTTTATTGCCTTACTAAATAGTATATCACATAGATTTGAACTCATGAAAAAGCAAACAAAATTCTAATATCTCTTGTGTGGTATTTAGCCTGCAGTAGGATTTCCTATTTTAATATAGATAAGTTGTCAACATTTTCATATACTACTCATATGCCCCTTATTTTATGCCACTCCAATATAAGCAGGCATATATATTTAAAAACGCTTAGTGATCTACAAGTAGTCATAAAGGTCACCTTGAGATAAAGTCATGTAATGGCATACAATGTCATGTTCCTGTAGATATGGTTATGTGAAGAAAACATAAGCAAGAACCACATCTTGTGCACACACACACAAAATTAGGGTACTGTGGATTTCTTCCTCTTTTCCCTAAAATCCATGCTCCCCAGGACCATGTCCATGGCTGCCCACAAGGACATGCTGGTGGGTCCCAGGCTAGGACTCCAGCTTGGTGCCCTCACAGGTGAGATCATCTTCCGTGACCAGGTGACGCCCAGGCATGTCCACCTGGTTGTCCCACGGGCACTTCCTATTTAAATGACAAAGCTGATGATGTCCCCATTATATTTTAAAGCTCTTCCGGCTGGCCTGTGCCTCTAAGACAAAGATACCTCATACGCAGCCTTTCAGAATTCAGTCCCAACCACTCTCCTGTTTTTCCTCTTGTAACTTCCTCCATTGTACTGTGCTAAGAATGCTCGCCAACCCCTGACAGGGCTGCAGTGTCAACTAACATGTCTTTCATTATAAAATGAATCATATCCCCTCCCCCAAATTCATGTGTTGAAGCCCTATCCCCCGATATGACCATGTCTGAGGATGAGTTCTTTAAGGAGGTAATTAAGATTAAATGAGATCATAGGATGAGACCCATAGCTAATATGTCTGGTGTCCTTATAAGAAGTGAGAGAGACACCAGAGATAGATAAACATCAGTCTTTGCAAAACCTATCTCTTCTACCTAACGAGATTTATCAAAGCCTTTGCCAAACAAAGAGGCTCCATCCCATGAGGACTTAGCAGACTCCTGGAGAGTAATGTTTTTTTGTATATAATTTTGTATATAATGTTTTTTTGTATATAATGTATGACTAATTTTCATGCACCTGTACCACATTGGCCAAAGTCAATGTCCATGTCCAATTCACTTTTGTGTCCTCGGTCCTCATAAAATTACCAGGTGTTCAGATATATATATATATATATATATATATATATATATATATATATATATGAAGAACAAAACAAAACAAAAAAAAACCCATGTTGATGTATTCAATAAAGGAATGGATTAAGCTAATTCCCACACATGATTTGATCTAATGAATAAAACAAAAGACTGAGCATTAGCATTAACTGTGTACTTGTGTTAGCCATAATGTTCTCTAGAGGGAATAGTATTTAAAGAGCACCACCCAGGATGAAAAATGTATAATTTCTCAGCAGACCCACAGACCCACATTCTTTTCTCCTTGGTGCTACAAGACATCTGGGGTTGAGTTCCACATTTGGTCATCTAGCCGCTCTACACTTGACTAGAAGTTAGACTTGAAGATGAAACCTGGTTCTGACCATAGGCCAAGGCAGGGTTTCTAGTCCAATTTTATCTATAAATATCAGTATTTATCAATATTTTTATCTCCCATCTGCCTCCTGGATCTATTTATCAGTGTTTCAGAATTTAGAGTGAGGAAAGGCATGTTTAGTTATTATTCTAAACCAACCATGCTTAAAACATAGGATGTGGCATTCTGATGTTTGCCTTGCTGGGCCAGAAAAAAATTTTTTTCTCAGAATTTCAGAGAAATATTTGTCCCAATTTGAACTGATTCTAGGAAAACAAAAACAAAATAACAAAACCCTCTAAGGTTAAAAGGTGACTTCTAACTAATAGCAGAATTAAGAGGGAGGTGAGGGATTGGAAATGGAGAGGAGGATAGTAGAATAGCCCAAGGGAGGGGACAGCAGCAGAGAAGTCAGAGGGTATTGGGACAAACCAAAAGCTGACTGGATCCTGCAAGAAACGACGAGAGATTCTAGAGCCCAGCTGAATGGAGAACCCTTTGAGGGTAAAGAGGGAGAGAAAGATTAGACAGCAATTCAAATGAAAAAAAGAAAAAAACAGACAAATTGGAGAAAGGTTTATGGATAACACACTGCCAAGGATGCCAACACAAATTTATTTGTCATATGAATGTTTTCTGAGACTCATCAAGCTCTTTTGTAATTTTAATTCAGAATTTCTTCAAATAATTCTAAGACAGGATCATTAACTGTAAGTATTATAAATCAAAACCAAAATAGAACTATTGTAAATGAGTGGGAGTTCTCATATCCCTAATCAGAAAGACCCAGCTCCTGTTTCCAAAGCCTGTCCCTAGCGACCAAGAGAAGTTTTAATGATAGTATTTCCATAAAAGCCAGACTGAATACAGTCATCACCCAGACCCACATGTGGGGAGAAGTCACAAACCTGGTTTCAAATCCAAATCTTTTTCCTTGAAACTTAAAATTGTACTCCATGGCAGTGGCTCATATGAATCTTAAAGCAGGGGGAGAATCTAAAAGAAGCAACATAGGAGGTTTAGAAAGGAGCAGGGTAGTGAGAAGGTTGTCAGAAACAAGATGGAGTCACTTTTGTCATAATCGCACAACAAATAATAAACCCAGGGGTTCTGAAAAGAGGCATCTCTTGCACATATGCCTGATAACAAGAACCATCACAAAAACCTCTGCCCAAACCCCAACCTTGCACAAAGGCCACTGCAACCTTACCTAGAAAATACCTCTGAGACACCTGTCCGCCCATGCTTGGTCAGGTGCCTCCTCGCTGTTGATGCCAGGATTATTGTTTAGAATAGCTTACATAATCCTCTTAATTTTACCTTTAAAAGCTTCCCCTGTACTCAATCTTTGTGAATATGCCCTGGTTTCTACCCCATGGCTGACCCACGTTGCAATGTTTCTGCTTATTCCCAAACGAACAGCATTATATTTTAGAGAGTTTGTCCCTCTGTATGTTTGATATTTAGGCTGACAGCAGGAAGAAAAAGAAAAAAAAAAGGACAAGCTGGAGTTTGATTACATGTCATAAGGTGCACCAGGTCTTATTTCAGTACGTGAGATCTGGTGGTTTGGGCTTGGAGATTCATTTTAAACCACCTGAGAAAATCCTGTACTCAAGTGTTGATAACAACTGTATGTCTCCAGTTTAGTCATGTGGGAAGTATCCAAAGCCCATCCTCAATGGCCACTGAAATGGTCTAAGTTGCAGAAAACCCACTGCCACTGACATTGGCCAATGGCTCTGGTAGTTCACAGGATGATAAACATTAGCTTTGATAGCAGAGCCTTCTTTGGTTTGATACCTATGTGAAATTATGTGGCTGAAAGATGTTTATGTTCATAGGCAAATAACTCTAAGCAGCCCATTTGGGGATCCCAAGCAAATTCCATCTTTTTTTTTTTTTTTTTTTGCAGTACTGGGAATTGAACTTGGGGCGTTCTACCTCTGAACTATACCCCCAGCCCTATTTTTTATTCTTTATTTTGAAACAGAGTCTCACTGAGTTGCAGAGGGCCTCACTAGGTAGATGAGGCTGGCAGTGAACCCGGATCCTCCAGTCTCAGCCTCCGGAATGCTGGCATTACAAGCATGCGCCACCACGCCCGGCTTAATTCCATCTTTTTAAATAGAAAAAAAAAAAAAAAATAGAAAAGAAAGAGCAACAAAATGAAGTGAATGCCTTTGGCTCATTATGTTGTAAATTATCAGGAAGCTCTTTAACATTGCCCTAAGAATTCATTTCATTTGGATTATGTCACTTGTATCCCTCTTATCAGTTGCATTTTTAAGGAGGCGGATTGAGTAAAATGGATAGATAGTCTGTAGCTTGAAAGCCATCGTGACAAATTTCAAACAATTGTGTCTGTGTGTGTGTGTGTGTGTGTGTGTGTGTGTGTTTAATTTAATGTAACCAGTGGATTTATTCATACCTGCCTTCTTCCAGAAAGGATTTAAGGATTTAGCTACTGTGAAGGTCTGAAGGTATAGGTGCTCATGAGAGCCTCAGATTAGGATCTAGAACATATAACATGTCCAGCTAGCTTTCAGTTATCGATGCATTAATCTAAGCTCGGAAAGGGCTTTTAAACTGCTGTGAAATATCAACTACTTCAAACCTACATTTTTAGAAAGCTATTTTGTCATTTGGAGGCCTGCACAATAAACCTGTTGTTCCATAAAAGAAAAAAGGAAAGAAAAGCAACCCACTGATGCTGCTCTCTTCAGCTCGTTACCTCATCATTCTGCGACCTATTCAGGATCTGGTGTGGGAAAGTGAGTGTGTATGCCCCAGCCCTAAACCCAGTGCAAGGATTACTTGGAACAACAGCCATCTTAATTGGGAAGAGGGGGAGGGGGAGAGGGAAGTGGGAGAGAGGGAGAGAGATGTGTGGTGGGGGGAGACACTACTATTACAATAAAGCTGGATTTTGTTCAAGTATGTTTCAAATGTAGTGTTTCAAATTAAGAAAATTCAAAGCAGATCGTCTGTGTGGATTTATCCTACTCCATTTTTGTGACAAGAGTGGAGTATTAGTGGGTTTTTGCAAGAGGGAGAGAGTGCCATCTATAAGATGGTATGCTTCAAATATCCCTTTGTTTTTGAGATTAGATGAAAGGGTGACAAAGAGATGTATTTGCTACTTGGGGGTAAAATATCTGCACAGTTCTCTAACTGTATCAGTGTGAGTTGAAGCCCCAAATCCAAAGCCAAAAATCAATCTCTATTGAGTTCTAATTTCAACACTGGCACAAACCCATTTGGAAATCCTGCTAACTGGACTATACCTAGATTCCATCTTAAAGATGTAGAGGGGACTAAACATCTTATAACTGAAGGATGTTCATTATGTACTTGTCAACAGAAGTGAGGGTCCGATCATTCGTAGATGTGATAAATAATTGATCAGATGCTACTGGACATTTAGAAGCTTCAGTGGGTTTTTTTCACTAAATTTGTTGACAGCTGATTAATTAAAAAGCCCAGTCCACTACTGCCACTTATTTTCCCTTGAACAATTTCATAACCACTTCGCTGAAAAGATAAATGAATAATAGTATGTGGGTAATTTTTATAAGTGCAACATATTTTGCAGGGTTTAGTCTATCCTGTATCATTTAAGTTCTATATTTCATAATAATGTGGAACAGTGAAAAAAAAATAGTGTGAAGTTCTCAAATTTGTAGCAGTCATGACCCATCTTTGGAGACAAGAAGAAGGAATACAGGTTATATCTCCTTGAAAAGGGTGAGTTTTGTTTTGCTTTCTTTAACTCTTTATTGGAAGGATTCTTTTTTTTTTTTTTTTTTTTTTTTTGCGGTACTGGGGATTGAACTCAGGGGCATTCTACCTTTGAGCTACACCCCCAGCCCTATTTTTTACTCTTTATTTCGAAACCGGGTCTCACTAAGTTGCGGAGTGCCTCACTAGGTAGCTGAGGCTGGCCGCAAACCCGGATCCTTTGGTCTCAGCCTCCCGAATGCTGGGATTACAAGCGTGCGCCACCACGCCCGGCTTGGAAGGATTCTTTTAAGAAGAGAAGGTTTCTCATTTTTCAGGTTGTTTGGAAGTTAGGTTTCTCTGTTGAGGCTTGCAGAAAGTGTATTTTGTTTCATAGTGTGGGGTTATTTTTGCACACACAGCAGGATGGAGACTAATCGTTTCATCTCCTTTATGCAGCTATTGAGATACTTCAGATCTGTACTACTATCTGATATGATAAATAGATGGAATCAAACTAGACAGTTGAGGATAAAGAAATACATGTAAAACTGATAATTATGTTAATCCCAGTTCCCTAGGCCCCCAGAAGATTCTTCCCTATTTACCATTTCAAAATAGCAAATGCAGTAAGTATAATTAGATGTGGAGACACTGGATTTCCATTGCTCATGGTTTCCTTCCCTTGGTCCCCAGTCACCTGGAAAACCCTGGATTACTTCCAATGCTATATTAGATTCATTACATTAAATATTTGATAAGACCGGAGTTGAATCTTTGCCCCCCACTGCCAATAGACTAAGTTCTATTGAGCACCTATTATGTGCATACATTTGCACATAATTTGAGCAACTATGATATACATACATTTGCCTCCTCAGAGAGTTACAGAGTGTCTGCTCCCAAGTAGGGGTAAATGACTTTATCAGGGCCATCATAATCATCATCATTTTACCTAAATCTAATATGCCTCCTACTCCTTTTTCAACTATTATTTATTATATACCATGCATTTTATGTACTTTACAAATATCATCTCATTAATCTTCATGACAATCCACTAAGGCAGCTAGTGTTATCAGCTCCACTTTACAAATAAGGCATTGAGACATGAGAAGGTGAACCCGTTCTCCCAAGATCATACAGCCAATCATAACGTTTGGCTGGACTTCTGAAGACTCTGCTCTGCCATTTCTCAACAAGTTGTGCCCCACAATACTTGCTTTAAAGCTTGTTCAGAGCAATTATATGTAACTATAATAGCTTTATCTACCTCCCTCAAGACTCTGATCTCCTAGAGATTAGACACTGAGTTTATTTGCCTAATCGTGGGTTTAGAAACTAGAGACATCTGGATTCAAATTCCAGCTCATCTGCCTTTTGTTCATGGGTTAGTAGCCTGATTTCCTTGATTAAAACTGCCATTCCTCTTGCTGAGCTCTGCAGTTTCAATAGAATTAATGCTATTCTCAGAAACAATCATGGGCGTGCGTGCGTCTGTGTGTGTGTGTGTGTGTGTGTGTGTGTGTGTGTGTGTGTGTGTATGTGTGTGTGTGTGTTGTGTTACTGGGAATGGAATCCAGAGAACTTCTACTTCCAAGCTATACCCCTAGCCCTTTTAATTTTGAATCAGGGTTTCACTACGTTGTTGAGAGCCTCATTAAGTTGCTGAAGCTGGCTTCAAGCCTGAAATCCTCCTGTCTCCACCTTCCAAATACTAAGATTACAGTAGCTTTACCTACCTCCATGTCCGGCTCCATCTTGGGTCTCAATGGGCAGAATCAGCAATGCCCAATTTCCTGGCCTCTGATTGGTTCAAGGGTGCATGGCCTTATTTGGAGCAATGAAGGCTCAGGAAATATTTTATCCCAGAGTTTCTACAATAGAAACATTTTATTTGTTTGTTTGTTTATTTGTGAGAGAGAGAGAGAGAAATGTCAGACAAGACACAGAGGTGAAAGAGAGAGCCCGTTACATTAGGAACTGTTGGCTACCATATTGCAAACAGGAGGTGAGCTAGACTTAAAAGACGGTGCCACCTTGAAATTCAGTGCAGGTATAGAAAGAAATTGGGTTTGTGATGATATTGATGAGCCACATTAGTAGCACAACTGAAGCCTGATCTACTTGGTCTTTTCAACTATACAAGCCATTGAATTCTCCTTTGGTGTTTTAGCCTGTGTGAGTTGTTTTTTGTTCTGTTTCATTCTGTTTGGTTTTCCCTATTGCCTATTAATGAGAGGTGTCTAATATATATAGCCTAGGACAGATTATATAAAATCTTTGAGCTGTGTCTTTCCCATCTTTAAAATAGTGATATTGATATAGTTAATTGAAAGATTAGATTAAGTAATGTAAGTAAAGCCTCAATGCATTAAGAAAAAAGTATGTCACATGAATAAGTGGATTAAAGACTAAGTGAGTTCAGCAAGTTGGCAACCTGTGAGCTTAATCATCTGAGAATGACTCAGAATAGACTTAACCATCTTGTGACATCTAGATTAATAAAAGCAGCCTGATTATGATCTTTTTCATATTTTTGTCAGGGGCCCTAGTGTTTGCATTGGCCAATTTCAGAGTGTCCGTCCCATGATTTTAATGCTAACTTCCATGCAAGCCAAGTTTATAACATTTGGTGGTGTCTAGACTTAGGGTTCTTGAATATTCATTTATAGTTAAGGCAAAGCATAAAACCTCAAATGATCATTAACTATTATCATTGCTGAAGTTGCTTTTGATGTTTAGTTATACTGTCTCCCACTATAACTCATCAGACCACTATCTATCAAATATATTCTTTTGCTTAAATATGATAATTTGGGTTTCTGTTATTTGCATAGAATTGACAAAAGCACTCCAATTATGTCAATATATACTATGAATAACTACATTGGAATGGCATTTCACTGTTGATAACAGAAACCCAGTTCGATGACTTAAATGTACAAGTATTTATGCTCTCACATTAAAGAAGTTCAGAGATAGCAACCTAGGGTTGGTATGCAAAGTCACCTGAGGCCAGGCTTCTTCTTTCTCTTATATCACAAGTGACTTCTATCTGCAAGGCTACCTCATGGTCCAGATAATTACTTCTACATCTACATTCCAAATCGCAGGAAGGTAAGCAAGGAGGAGAGCTCACCTTCTTCTTTACCATCCGTATCACTTCTGCTTACATCTCACTAGCCAGGCATATACATATGATCCCATCTACCTGGAAAGGACTCTGAAATGTGGATTTTCAGCCTAGCCATTGCCTGGCATTCTGGTAAAGAAGAAAGGAGGAATCATTATTGGAATATTTCAAGTAGCAGATTCCATCCTCTCAGATACCCAAATATGAAGGCATACTCATTCCTGGACATAGAACAAGTTTCTTCAATTTACTGCAAATAGCAAAAAAAGTTCAGAATCTCTGGGTGTGCATTCCTCTTTATTCAGCTGTGGCTGCTTGGAGACTAAAAGATAAGTTACTACCCCCGTTAGACCAAACATAAAGTGGCAGTAAAGGGAATATGGAAACTGAAAGAAAAAACACCCTCTGTTTTGGGGGTTGAGAGGATGAAGAGAAAGGAAATATTACAGCTGTTTCAATTCCTCAGCAACAATCAAATTCAGCCATGATGGGATTGTGGCAATGGAGGTTTATTGCTTACCCAGCTCGTAGCCCATGATTCTAATCCCTGGGACAGTTTCATTTGCCCCCCTGTCCTCTCCATGGTCTCTGACTCTGTTACTCCATGAAATTCTTGGTCCATTGTTTTTCTTAACCATATGTGACATAGGCTTTCGTATTTCTTTACTTGGAATCACTCATCTTTAGCAATCTACTTTTAGGTGGTTTTAGACTACAGTCCTGGAAACTTATTTAAGGATCTTGACAATCACAAGCTCCTTCAGGACAGGTTTGGGATTTCTTTGGCTATGCTGTTCTCCCCCCAAATTAGTAGAACTTCTAGTCTATGTGCTGTTGATAAGATCTTGTGCAGGTAACTAGAGCCAAACACTGTTATGATTCAGACTTAAAATGTTACCCAGAAAAGCTCATGTGTTAGACAGTGCAGCCAGATTTAGAGGTAGGAATGGCTAGAGGAGGTGAGTCACTAGGGGAATGACCTTGGGGACTGTATCTGTCCCTAGCCCATTTCCATTTTCCCTCCCCTTTTTCTCTCTGCTTCCCCACCACCATGAGCTGGGGGCAGTTTTTCCTCCTATGCCATGCCCTAAATCCTTGCCACTGAGCTGTTCTCGCCTTGAGCCAGCTGATCATGGACTTATCTCTGAAATCATGAGCCTCCAAATAAATCTTTCTTCCTCTAAGTTGTGCTTGTCAAGTATTTCGGTCACAGCAATGAGAAAAGCTGACTAAAACAAATGCTTTATTTAGCTTTAAGTCTTAAAGCCTTATTTTACCTACTAGTCTCTCTACTCTCTCCATTCGTAAGTCCTAGAAATAAAGGTAGTTACCCAGAATTCAAATAATGGCCTCCAGGGAGGAGACAGAAGCTTAAGTGCCACCTAGCAAATGACCTGCCACCTTGGTGTGTCCATCTCTTCCTAAGGATGTTACAGTCTAAACTTCTCTGTAGCAGCAGTTGACTCCTAACTCAATAAGACACAAAACCACTGGACTTCAAAGGCATAAACTGTAGACTTCAGGCAGAATTACACAAGCACAGAAGCAATGCTTTTTATCTCTTCTGCAGACTGGCTAACTTTAACCTGAGATCATCTCTCACTTCCAGAATAGGCAACATATTCAGTATATAGAATTTTGCCAGCCATCAGTCCTAAGGCTGATGTGTCTGTTTCCAGGGAAAGTGAAAAATCAGATATGTCATTTGTGATTCTACCCAATCAGCTTCCTTTCTCCATGTTCCTACAGGTCTACATACAGCTGCAGCTTCAGCAATCCCCTTTCCTCTGCCACCAGCACATAGTGGAAAAAAAGATGCATACTTTTCTTCTTCTCTAACAGTCAACTTGCCATGGAGCGACTGAGTGAATCCTTAGGAGTGAGCAGAGGTGGAGCTGGTGGAAAAGAAAAAGTACCCTGAGAGAGTGAGTTATCTACTCATTTGTTTACAACAGGAGACCCCCCAGGTCTCCTCAAACCATTTCTTGAATTAATTTGCTGATGAGCTGCTGATTGGCCTGCCTGGCTTTATGACCCAGGCTTATGCTGTCCAATATGGCAGCCACTCGCCATATGTGGCCACTGAGCACTCGAATCTGGCTTGTCTGAGCTGAGATGTGATGAAGGAGTGAAATGTATATCAGATCTTCAAGATTTAAACAAACAAACAAAACAACAACAAAAAAACCATCAAGTAGTTCTATAATATTTTTATTGATTATTTTCACTTGAGGGATTGGATGAAGCAGTGAATTCGGCTTACATTGTAATTCTGCAACACCCTGGATCAGTCTCTACCACTGATACTTGGCTGCTAGAAATAAGAGATTCTTTCAAGGCAATCATTGAAACGCTGTGTTTTATTAGCCATGACGTAAATAGAGAGTTTAAAGCTTTACACCTGGTTTTTATTAAAGCTCTTTAGTTAGAAGAGGCCAACACTTCTCTCACTTCCTCAGAACACTTCCAGCACTGTGCTTTTCACAAAGGACTTACAACTGCCACTTGGTCCACCAGAGTTTCGCCTTTAAGAAGCAAAACAAACACCAAAAAAACACAACTCTGCTTTTCACAAATATCTCTTAGTTATTGTATCCTGGGAGAGGATAAATACTCTGACAAGGAACACCAATAATAGGTAAAAATGAGTTAAAGTTTGAGAAGAAGTGATTTGAAGACATGTTGTTTCTTAGATGAAAAGTTTCAAGACATTGTCATTCAATTTAAAATGTGTGATGAGTGGATGAATTAAGGAATCCTCTAAGCAACTCTATAAGTTGCACAAGCTTTTAGCTCAGTTTCTTGTAAAATGAAAGGATTGGATTCAATGTCTATTAACATTCCCTTTAGATCAGTCTTTGAACTATGACTATTAAGTTAAATATTTCAAGTGTGTGTGTGCAAAATCCTCTTCAACAAATTTTCTAAACCAGTCTAAAATCATAGGAACTGCTTACATACACTTAGTTTCTGCCTCTGAAGTCTAAATGTCCACTGGAACATACCAGGTTTCCATTTGAGGTCATAAGATAGCCATATATAGAACAAAGGCTGCAGTCTTATCATGCAGAGGCTCTGCTTTGTGGAGAAAGAAATGCATTGAAATGATAGTAAAACACAAATTCTTCACTGAGATTCTAGGGTAACATTCCCAAGAATAATGCCATTCCCATCATCCTCCATGATTTAAGCACCTTTCACTCTTGGATAAAACCCATTAGTAATGGAGAGCCAAGTAAAGGTCAAGTTTCCATTTTATTCATCATACGAAAAGTCACTATTATGGAGCAGAAGATTTTAAGTCAGTGGTTCTAAAATGTTAGCTGACATCCTCATCTTCTGGAGAGTGTATTAAGACATAGTCATCTGGGCCTGAACCCCAGAGTCTCTCATTCAGCAAGTTTGGAGTGGAGCCAGAAATTTGCATTTCTAACAAGATTATAGGCGATGCTGGTATTATTGATCTGAGAAACCTCCCTTTGAGAACTGTTCCTATAAGAGATCACTGAAAAGCAAAATATGAGCACTTTAATTGATTAATTCAATGTCTATAGCTGAAATATGCAGGAGAGGAGCAATTTGCAATTAAACTCTAGATCAGACTCTTCATCTATTCATCTCCTAGTTCAGCTGCTTTGGAGGGTCTGACAAGGTTGAGGTACTGTCCCAAACAATTAAAAATAAGTGCAACATATTCATTGCCTTTTGGAGAAGATAAGCTTGAAGTCCATATTCTTCAGAAATCTTCATTGGAAAATCAGGGAAACTGCATGATATTATTCTAATTCCCACACTGACAGTCATCTTAGTTTTATTTCTCTTCCAACAGCAATATCTAAGCATCATCAGTTGAAACCCCTGTAGGATTCAGGTAGTGGCACTAATTATAGTCATAGTGCTAAGGTGATGGCAAGCAGGACAGTTTCTGAGTTACAAAAGTATGACAGTGGTTCAGTTGTAATTCCTAAGTGCAAACTGTGTCACTAGTACATAATTGTATAAGAATACATCTTATGCAGGGCCTTGAGTATGTCAGATCTTTTATAAACACTGAATAAATTGAATGAATGAAAAAATTAGTGTCACAGTGTTTGCTATGAGGTGTCACACAGGCCCCAGAGACTTGCTGAATTAACATCTACATTTTAGCAATATTTATTTGAACTTCCTTGGTTTCTATTAGTATCAGAAATTTTGAAAGGAAGGTACAAATTGTGGTGTGTTCAGCTCACAGAAATCCTTCCAGTGGCCACTTCCAATTCATGAGGTTCAGTCTTCTTGGTCACAGAGTTGGATAAGACTGATCAGAACATCCCATTTTCCTGGCCACAGGGTTAGTGCCAAGAGATGGTCAGGTGACCCAGGCAGGACCAGTAAGAATGTTCCCTGGGATATTTGAAGCTGAAATTCCAAGAGAGAGCCTGCTTTTCTTTGCTTGTCATGTTGCTTTTATGGTATCATCTGGGCAGATGCAAACTAGGCATATAAATATGTAAGTTGGGAATTAAAAGGAGAGGAAAGGGTTAAGGCAAAAGGTAAAAATTGATGAGTGTGGTCAGAGACTTATCCCTAAGCCTACTTGCTTCTTTTCCTGGGTTCACATCTAGACTAAAATTTCCTGCCACCCTTGTAATTTAATCTGATCCTATGACTAAATTCTAGGCAGCATCGGATGAGCAAAAATAATGAGTGCTACTCCAGGTCTGGCCCATAAAAAACCCTCATATTCTGTCACCTTTTTCTGGCTTGTTACAAACAAAAATGACAACCTTGAAATCTATGAGTTGAAGATAGCAAAACCCCAAAATGGAAGTAACCTATATCTACTTCAAGGAAAAGGAAAGCTTCAAGCTTCAGGAAAGCTGTCAACTGACACAGAATACCTACTTTGGACTTTATGTCAGCTGGAAATAAGCATCTATTATACTTAGTCATTAAGTATTTTTAATTTTTTTATTATAACAACCAACATTATCTGAACTAATAAAGGAATTATTTAGTGTACAAATGTAATTTAAAGCATGAGATTCTATGACATATGGTAGGGAGAGGGGTTAGATGAAGAATATGAGTGATTTGAAGACTGAGCCCTGGGGCACTTAAGTATTCAAAAATCAGGAGAGACAAGGGAAATGAGCAAAAGAATCTGAGTAGGAGGATATAAGTGAGTAGAGGAGAAATCAAGGGAGCTTCAATGTTCCAGAAGCAATGTCAAGAAAAGTGTTAGAGAAGGAAGACTGAGTGCTCTATACAGTTCCAAAGATCTTTTGTTTCTACACTTCTTTTATTAATTCTATGCTTCCATATTCTTCCAATAAATTTGATGCGTTCTTAAAATAACTTAAGATCTATTCCTGCCAACTGAGACTCCTAGACCATGGTAGGCACTTTCTGACATCACCTCCAGTGACTTTTGTCTCCCAGTATTCACATCCTTGATAATCTTCTCCTCCTATTGAGTATGCACTGAACTTTTGACTTACTTCTAATATATAGATTGTGGGGTTTATAACCTGAAATTTATAAGCTAATATCACCATGTTCTCCATTGAGGGTATAACTCTTACCTTCACTCTCTTAGGTTATTCATCCTGAGAAAAGAATTCCTATGGTGTGAGACAGCCTTGAGTAGAGGCTTTTGTGGGTCAGGGACTCAGACCTGCCAGCATGTGTTGACTGAAAATGGATCTCCCACCCCACTCAATTCTTTAAGTGAGAACTCAGTCCCAGCCCACAACCTAAAACCTTACAAAATATCTTGAACCAAAATGACCAACTAAGCCATGTTCAGGTTCTTGACCTATAGAAATAGTAAGAAAAAGTTTATTTTTAGCCATTAAGTTTTGTAGATAATTTATTATACAAGAATAAATAACTAATGTATTGGCTACTACACTTGATAGGCACACAGATAAACATTTCCATTAAATATATTTAAGTTATAAATTGCCCAAGAATATTCACCTATCCGTTTTACCCATTCAACCAATTAGATATTTACCCCAAACCAGAATCATTTTAGACACTAGAAATATCAAGATAAATGATACACATTGGGTATGAATAAGAAGATAATTTAAAGTATACATCTATTGGGAAAATAAAAAGGGTGGTGTAATGCAGAATTGGGAATCCTCTTTTGGAAGGTCAGAGAAGAAAGTCTTCCTGAGAAAAGATATTTGTGCTGAGAAGTGAAAGGAAAAAGAAACATCCATGAAAATAGCTAAGGACAGAGATTTCCAGGAGAAGTGACAAGTGTAAATACTCTAGGGCAGAACTAAGCTGCCATGTCTCAAAAGTGGGAAAAAGTCAGTATCACTACTACATGGGGAAGGAAGCTAAGAGTGGCTGAAGATTGCTTTTAGGAAAGGTAGACCTTGTATGGCAAGGTAAGAAGTTGAATCTTGTTCTAAGGAAATTTGCATTCAAATAATAAATCTTATCATAGAAGTAAGAGAATTTGAGGATATAGATGGATTCTTCAAAGCAATAAATGGAGGGCATGTGACAGAGTAACTAGGGTACAAGCTTACCTTTTTGGATAGAAAGGGGTGACCCATAGGAGAAACTATCCTTGATGGCTGAAAAGTCAGAAATGTGAACAGCTAGGGAAATACATGCTCCAGAGAGGGGCACATGAAAAAGTCCTTTGGCAGAGGTGTCTAGAGTGTTTAAAAAACTGAAAGACGACTGGTATATTGAGCACAGTGAGCAACTTAGAGAGCTACACAAGGAAGCTGAACAGGAATTCAGGCCACACTCCAGAGATTCCTATAGGCCATGAATAGGAGCTCGGATTTTATTTAAAGAGTATCTGAAGTCTATCGAAGAATTTTAAATACAGAGTGATAACCTGATATCTCACTTTCCTCAGGATTAGAATACAGTGCAAAGAAATCAAATGCATGGTAGTTTATTGAACATCTCCTAGCTGTATCTAGGGGGATTAAAGAGGAATAAGATGACCCTGGTACTAAGTGAGCACACAGATCTAAAGTGGAAATAAAGAGGGGCACACAACTACACAGATGTGAGAGTCTAAGGGAATGGATCCAGGCATCCCATGAGAGTAATGGAAAGCTCTATGGAAGAAAAAACTTAATATGTAGCTCAAAGGATGAGTGGAGCTGTCTAGTTAGGCAAAGAAGGAAGGGCCTTGCTGGTAGTAAGAATGTATGTGAGAGCATGGTCATTCAGTAGAGCTTACATTATCCAGAGAGTCAGTCTGTATTACTGAGTTCATAGTGAAGAAGGTAAGGGGAGGGAAATAAAGCTTCAGAGGTAGGTCAAGACTTTCAAAGGTGTAACGCTGAAAGGGCCCTTTAAGATGAAATCAGAGCTCCCAACCATCATTCAATAGTAAACTTCTACTGAGAACCTACTATGTTACATGCATGCTTTATTACCTGGTCTTATTTTATGATTCATCTAAAACCCATTTTGTAGATTAACAAAAAACTGTGAGTCTCCTACAAGCAAAGTTATTACTTAAAGACAGATATCATGCAACAAGATGTGAAATCAAATATATCATTCTTTTAAAGTAGAAAGTGTGTTTGGAGAGATTATGAGTGGTACTTTATGGTTGACAAAGGACTCACATGTGGTAGTAGTGAAAGAAAAAAGTAGGTTACTGAAGGTAGGTTGATACCAAAGGTAGGCTGGAATCAGATTGAAGAAGTCCACTTTGGATATGTAACTGAGTAATTTGCACTAAATCTGGAGGTAATAGGAGTATAGATTTTTGAGTAAAGGAGTAACATGAGGGAAAGGTCGTTTGGAAAGATTTATCTGGTGTCTGTCTACAATATGGATTAGAAGAGAAGAATTTGAGGAAGAGAGACTGCCAAGCTGATGGTTTAGGCATATAGTGACAAATTCTTAACTGAGTGATGGTAGAAAAATGGAAGAAGAAAGATGATTGAGAGAAATCCCTCCAAGGAAGAATCAACAGAACTTGGTGACTAATCTGATGTAGACTAGGGGAAGGGAGGTTATAAATAAAACCCTCAATGGTAAAAAGAATGGTACTCCCACAAACAGAAATAGACATGTCAGGAGAAGGACCCAGTTTGAAGGAAGGGAATGAGAGGAAGGAGAAGATGAGAATCAACCACACATAGGATCAGTGGTACTAACCCTGAAAGATTGAAAACGAATGTGTAGCTGAAGATCAGGAGGGGTCTTGGCCAAAAATAATAATTTGTAATATTATTCATAGAGGAAGCTAAAATCCAGAGAGTCCATGAGTTTCTAAGGAAAGACAAAGAAAAACAGTGTAAATACTCACTGTTGGTTTCCAACATCCATTCCCCACTGTGAGCTTCCCAACCAAATTCCCATTTGGTTCAGCTGCACCCCACCTATAGGAGGTGCTTCCCTGGAAGTTGTTCCCCCAATCCAGAGGATGGATTCTGATTGGTCTAAATCAACAGTGGTCATTCCCATCTCTGTTAGTAGCATGAATGGAACACAACAGAAGGCAATGAGACTTGGGGAGTCTACTGGGAAGTAGGAGAGGAGATGGCCCACCGTTTTTCTCTGCAAGTTGTTCTATCTCCATCTTGACACTTAGAACTGCTGTGCAGATCCTGGGCCTCAGGAGAGTCAGGCTTCACTGGGTGAAGGTGTCCTGTGATAACAACCAGGAACCAAACCTTAGAGGAAATATTCAGATTCAGAAATCTTGAAACCAGTGCAACACAGAGAAGGCTTGGTCAGAAACTAGGAAGACAAAATCAAATTAGCCTCTCAAGCCAGGGTGTCAGGGAACTGAAGGGAAGCTGGAGATTTTAATAGGTTTAGGGTGGGCTGGGGAGACACACCCCAAGAAAGATAGTAAGTTGGACCCAGGAGGGAACAATTAAAGACAATAGTCTTTTCTTACCAGTTTATTCAAAGAGATGCCCTTAACAGAATTCCTGAAGTGATTCTAGGGTCAGCAAAAGGCTGTTTCTACTGAGCTTTTCTCTGCTCTACTGTCTATATTATATATTCTGTAATATTTGAATACTTTTAACAAACATTTTTACAAACAGAAAAACAAACAAAAAGGTTGTTTCTGAACTACTAAATACATTGTTTTGTTTTGTTTTTTTTTTTCAAAAAATAACATTCATGTCAGCTAGGCAAGTCATTCCAACCAGCCCCAGTAGGGCTATTATTCAGAGTCCCCCCTCTTAGTGTGAAACTATGGGTTGAAATGGACTTTGCTAGTTGAAATTAAGTGTGATCACACTCCACAACCCAGGGAAGCACGCCAATTCAAACCTCAATTATGAGCGGCTTTGAGCCACGGGGAGCTGAGAGTAGCATTCAGAAAAAAAGAGAAGGGATTCTTTCTCTGGGACTTTCCCTGTTTGCACTCTGAATCCCACATGAATGTTCTTTCTCTTGCGCGATTCTTTTTCCCATTTTCAGCATCCTCTTCTCACTTCTCTCTCAGTTATCTCGCCCTTAGAGAAAGGATTTGGACCCTTGGGTGACAGTTGCATATGACTTCACGAGCTGTTGGAATTAACTAAAACTTACTCTTTCCCAGTAAATCTCCTCTAGAGCCTACACACAGCAGCTGCAAATTCCCAGCATGGGTCTGGCCAAGGTACTAAGAAAAGCTGGCTACATTCCTGACTCTTGTTCTTTATGGGTCCCAAAGAATCTTGCAGACACTGACCCAAGACATGCAGAGTTATGCTCTCCTAAGCAACTCTTTACTTAGCCTGACTTTGATTTCCTGGACGTTTGGGTTGAGTTTACTTTGGAAAAAAGGTGAAACACACAAGAGACAGCGTTCAGAAAATGATGATTAAATACCAACATGGCAGCCGGGTATGGTGGCACACATCTGTAATCTCAGTACTTGAGAGGCTGAGACCGGAGGATCACAGGTTCCAGGCCAGCCCCAACAACTTAGTGAGACACTATTTCAAAATAAAAATAGAGCTGGGAGGCTATGTAGCTCAGAAGTAGAATGCCCCAGGTCCAGCCTTCGGTACTAAAAAAGAAAAAAATAATAATAATAACAGGACTATTAGGCAAGATTCGAGACTTTAGAAAATGCACGTAAGATCTCCAGGGGTTGTTTAGGTAGTGGCCACTCCAGAGAGGTAATATTTGATTGTCAAGTAGGAGCACAGGCATCTTTTCTGATTTAGTGCAATTGCGGGAGTTCACTGCTTTGTCCAGCTTTCATTTGACTCATGATGGGGGTAGTGGTTGGGGGATGCATGGGGGTGGAGAGCCCAAAGCTAATACACAAAGTATTTACTGGCTAAAGATGCCTATGCTTCTGCCAAAATTGTGTTTATTTGTTAAAAAATATACTTCATTGTATTATTGCAAAACAAAATCCATCCCCAGCCCCCACGGAGACAGGGTGATTGGCTTCAGCGTGGGTGCCAGCTAGTGCTTTGGGGGTATTAATATGCCAGCTGCTCCTCCGGCATCCGTTTTATTTCCAGTCCCTGGGCCGGTTTTACACTTTGTTTTTGTGTAAGGAAATCAGGATTAGAGGCCCTTTTGTTAGTGAGAGGGAGAGGGAGAGCAGTATCTCCTTGGAGCCTCAGGCTCAGGGGTAGCCTAGCAGGTCAGGCTCAAAGCTCAGATTTACTTCTCACTCACTTTTGTAAAAAACAAAGGCTCTACCGCACCAGGTTGCTCTGTTGGAAACTCCTAAAGCAGTGGGTCTAGGGGACTGATGTTTCTAGAATGCAATATGGAAAACACCAAGCCATGATTACCTTTGAGCTCCATGCAAATAAGCCATTCCTAACATGGAAGGAGGCCTTTTTAGAAAGGAATGCCTCCCTCTCGCGTGGCAGAAAACGTTTTCTGGTGGTCCCCCTCCGAAGGCTGAACAGATCATGTGGCTTCCTGCAAGAGTCTTGGAAGGAGTTAACATTATTTTTACACCCTTGGAAATGTCGAACTGTCACAAGTGTCCAAAGTCCCCCTCATCAGCTGGTTCATCCAGTGCATGTTGCTGGGGTAACAAAGACAGCGGGATTCTCCTCTGCTGAGCAAATCACTCAGCCTCCAAAAGAAAGGGAGAGTGGCCTCTTTCATTGAGCAACCCCTCTTAAAATCGAATTGCTAAACACACACACACACACACACACACACACACACACACACACACGCACTCAGGCAAGAACGCATATGCATATGCACACAACTTCTTTTTTTTTTTTTTTTTTTTTGGTTGGTTAGTACTCAAGACTGGAACAAAATTACTAAACCAAATTCCCCAGGGAACACTTCTCTCTTTTATTTTTAAGGACTGAGAATGACAACTTGAAAAGAAGCCTTCCTTACCCTCCACCTCTTCCTCCAGCAGCCCAGAATCAAAACATTCATTCTAAGGACGAAGCAGGGGTGGAAAAGTTCAAGAAAATTAGGCCTTGTCTGTTTACTGGCTCCATAAGGAGCTATTGTTGCTCGGCAGGGGTCCCCCTGGCTTCTTAGGAAGCCCCTCTGCAAGTAGGATGGGGGTGCAAAGCCGCCCTGGCAGGCAGCTGGAGTGGGGTGACATCTAATATATTTGGCATCTCAAGAAAGATGGGCTTTGTTCCTCAAAAAAAGAGCTGAGATCTTGTTTCTGGGTAGCTGTTATCAGAAACTGGTCTTAACCAAGCACAGTTGGATAGCATCTGTGTGTGTGTGTGTGTGTGTGTGTGTGTGTGTGTGTGTGTGTGTATAGGAAAAAGACAGAAGGTAAAGAGAGTCTAAAGGCACAATCTACTCAACCTTTAATTCTGTGGGTTTTTCTCCTAATGTAGAAAAAGCTGAAAATTTTCAGCCAGATGAAAAGCAGTAAAGTGGTTGAGAAAGCCTCTATGACTAAGAGAGGATTGCAATGGAAAATATGTAAAAAGAGAAGTTCAACCAGCTGGCTTATTTAATTTTGGCTTTTTCCCCCTTTTCACATTTTTTTTTCCTCCTGCAGCTTAAACTGGGGGAAAATGTACTGTGTCAATACCCAGTGTTTTTCCTATTGCTTAGCCCTATCAAAATTCTTCGCAGGACTTAGTTTAGTGGACCTCTAGGGATTGAGTGTGAAAGTGACCTTTTACCCCTGGGTCATAGATGGCTTCCTGCTCCATCTTCTAGGTCAAAGCTCTCTCGCTACTCAAAGGGTCTCCTGTGATCTGGAGTGGGGACAGGGAGGGGGGATGAGGGGTTGGGAGGGGCCTCAACGGCCATTTAGTCCTTACTTTACTTTATTATAGTAACATTTCTCTTCCCATTCTTGTATCATACCCAGAAACTAAATTCCAAAGACCTACTCAAAAACACATCAGTAAATTAATACATTTCCAGTTTACTGGTTTATACATGTATTCAACAAACACCATTTAAACCCCATCAATGTCCGAGGTACTGTGTTAAGTGCTGGAGAAACAAAGATGACTTAAGTAAATTCCTTGCCTTATCCTCAAACAGGGACACAGATATTTTGGCCAATAATCACAATTATAGTAAATATTATAAGACAAAAGAGGAAAAAAAGTTAACTCAGCCAAGGGAAGGCAAAGAAGGCTTCCAGGAGGTGGCAAGAATGAAAGCAAGTTTTGAAAGCTAAATAGGAGCCCATCAGAGGGCCACAAAGAAGAAGGGCTTCCAGGCAGAGAAAACAGAGTAGACAAGTGGACAAGCCTTGCTTTCACTTTGAGTGAGAGGGGTAGTCTGCTGTAGCATGGCCAGGGTTCTGGGAACCTGGCACAAAAAAAAAAAAAAAAATTTGAATGGGATAGGATAGGATTTGCCCACCAGGTTTAGAATTGGAAACCAAAGACCCCCCCCCGCCAAGGCATCTGGAGATAAGAGTATACTGAACCCTAGTGAAAAATGATAGTTACATATCATCCTAAAGCGACTGAGTATAAAGACAAAACCCAGCAGTAGGGAAGCAGCACAGGCTGGGGTTGGGAAGGAGAGCTTAGAGAAAAGCCCTTGCACAGAGCAAGACAAAGTATACCATCGCCTGGAAATTAAGGATGGTCATCATGACAGATGCCTGAACAATTGAAGAGGATCATAGAAAAGAGGGTGTCAGGAGCTTTCTTTATGAGGAACCTTGATCATACTGAGCTCAGTGGTTTGAATATCATCTTTCCAGCTGGGATTTCCCAAAAGGTACCTCTGCTGGTAATCAGTGTGTTGCTACGTGACATTCAAGTATTGTTTTAAAGGCTTTTAGTAGCGACACATTGCTTTTTTGTGTAAGCCCGCTACCACATTACATCTAAAACTTCTCAGATACAAAACTGACTTAAGATGAAGGTAATATGGATAGCACCATGGTGAGATGATCTGTAGAAAAAAAGATAATAAATAAGACTACATCAAAAGAGGTACTACATTGACACAGCAAAAACTGAGAAGGTGGTCTTCAAATGTTTGAAATTTGAAAATGTTGGAAATAGAAAGGGGGAGCCTCTAAAAAGTTTTAAGCATAGTACTTTATTTTAGAATGCTGCTCTTTTTGGAAAGGGGAGATTATAGATACTTATTATGGGAGATTGCATTTAACTTTCAGAACCACAGTAGATGTTGCATAGTTTTCAGGTTTATTCTTCAGTGACTACTCTAATTTAAATCCCAAAGTACCCAGACAATTCTTCAAGGACTTCCTTATAATAATTTGAAATACTCATAACTTTATTTTAATCATAAGCAACTCCATATACATATTTATCTGAATGATTTTATTAGAAATTCACAGTCATCAAAAAAACTTTGGATGTGTAGAGTAAAAGGATAACAAACTGTCTATTGAATCTCAGATAAATCTGTATCTTTGTAATTGCCCAGCCAATTTGATTTATATAAACCCCAGCATTTTATTTTTTGCATATGTCTGGTATATTTTTTATTAAGTGTGCTATTTATTTTCTATATTTAATGATAGCTTGAAATTTTAAGGCTTGTAGACCAGGGATATGTTAGCTAATCTGAAAGACACTAAACAACCTGGCTTTGAACACACCTGTCATCAGCAAACCAATTAACCCAGCAACCATAACCCATCTGCCTCTTTTTATCAGGTTCTTGCAGTCTGGAACACTATCCCCCTGCCATAAGTCATCCAGGGCCAGGTGCTGGGTCACTAGAAGTCACTGCTCTGGTTTAGAGCCTGACCAAAGAATCAAACCGTTCAATCCAAGACCCTCATGTGGCTTACTTTGCCTATCCCCATGAAAATGGAAATACAGGCTGTTGCCAGTCTATCCCCTCCCTCTTCCTTCCCCTGGGCCTTCCTGGTGCTTTCTCTCCATGGCATAATGTACTTCATCCTATTGGGCCTTTCAGCAGTAAATTCCTCCTTCAAAGGTCATTGTCTCCATGTCTGTCACCTCATTAAAACAAATCCCAGGTACATTTTAAAACACATGAAAGAAATTCAATAAAGAAAATACTTGTAAGACAAATGAATGAATATCTCCACCCAAAATATGGCTCTCGTTTACCTTATTAACTTGTTTTTGTATGGGTAAAATCCATTTACACGAATGAAGTCATCATGCTCTTCATACAACCAAGCACAGGATTTATGAGAAATCAGAGCTCGGAGCAATTTACACATTGCAAAATAACACCAAGAAATTATGGTCTGGAAGACAGTATCATTACTTGATTCCAGGAAGAAATCCAAAGAGCCAGCACACCCATTTTTCTCTATCTTCCTGTGTAGGAGCTATTCTTGTATGCCAAGTCGGATTAACTACTCTAACAAATAACCGTAAATTTCAATTACGTAATATGATAAAATTTGTTTCTTAATCACCAAAATATTGTGCAGGTGCTCAGAGTTGAACATCTCTCCTTGCTGCTTCCATGACTCAGGCATCAAGGATTCTTCTATCTTGTTATGCTGCCATTTTAAAAACGTGGCCTCCAAGGTCACTGGAGAAGTGGAGAAATTATGAAAACAAGCATTCTGGATACATACCCAACTTTAGGTGCAAGTACTAATCAAAATGTCCACAAATAGTCTATTGATCAGAAGTAGTCACATGACATTCATACTCCTAGATGCAAAAGGGCTGCCACTTCCCAGTAAACTCTTCAGGAAGAAAGAAGACCTGAAACCTTTTGCAGTCAGTGAATCTTTCCCACTAATTCATGATGTATTAACCCAGAATTGCAATCTGGGCATGGAATAACTATGGTTGGTCTCAGGATAATGTAAATCAGTGGTTCTTAACCACCGGTTGACTGGTTCTCAATTTAAAAGTATGCAGACACCTATGTGTTCAGTCCTGAAACTCATTGGAACCAGGAATAGGAGCAGTTAGATTTATTTGCCATGGTTTCTGAATTTGCAAAGGTTTTCTGTTCATCTGAACAGTTATACTGAGTTGCTCTCAGCAAATATTTTGCTATAATGGTATATATTTGTGATACAGGGAAATGGCCTGGATCAAGAATTAGCAACTCTCAAATTAAGAATAATGATTGTGTGAGTCCTTGGCTAACTCATTCCCTCTCCCCATTTGAACACGAGGAGAAGCAAAATTAACTACTGAGTCTTCTCCTTTCTTGAAAGCCAGATGCCAACTAGGGCAATGTCTTAGGGTATCTGTGTTGTCAAAACCAACAAAACAGCCAATTTGTGACTTTAAAGAATAGCAAGTCACTGACAGTTAGAACTAAGTGAAGCTTTTAGACATCTTGTAGTTCATGCATTTCATTTTAACAGTGTAAAAATTGAAACCCGGGGAGACAGAGTAACTACTCAATATCACAAATCTAACAATAACAGATAGGAAGGACTTTGCCCCAGTGTGTCCACTCTAAGGCCAGAGCTTTCCTCTCTGGCATGTCACTTGGGAACCAAACACAAGTTCCTAAAACTGAGCCCAGAGGTAACAAGCATGAACTTAAAACCTTTTCTATTAGCAACTTGGTTATTTAAAAGCACAGAATAGCCCATTGAAGTTTAAGATCTGTATTCTATAATAAAATTGAAGTTGTACTAACAGCTTGAAGCATATCCTTTTTCCTCATTCTACAATATGGGAAAAAGAGTTGCTACTCATATATCAAACTACCAAAAGAACTCTATAAGTTATTTTCTGTTCAGAGTAACCTTGCATTAGTCTCACCCATTACAAACACTTATTAAAAGTGACAGATTACATATGCGATACAAAAAAGAAAGACATGGTTCACACATCATTTGCCTATAAAATATAAAACTGGGTCTTGTAAACACCCTTAAGAGACTTCAAACATGCAATCAATTGCTATTGGGCCAAGTGGCTACCTCCAGACCACAAACTCAACGCTACCACATTTGCATGCAATTTTTGTTTCTCTTGTAGTATTTGCTTCTTGGAAATTGCCTTCAGAACAATGAATTTCCATAATTAAATTTAGTCTTATTATAGCCATACCCTGTGTTGTACACCAAAAGCCTTATCACTTTTTTATCGCTTTTATTTTTCTTCAGATTTGACTCCTGATTATTTCTTCCTATTAAAAAATGAACTTTTTAAAAGGAAATGATATGTTATAATGAGGATCACTTGGAAAGAATATTTACCAGACTCTATAAAACATATCAGAAAATTTGATTAACTATGGCAAGAACTCATGGCCTTCCAGTCTTGACCACCGGGAGAGACTCCTTTCATTAATATGAGCAATTCTTCAACATCAGTCTTCCTGACCTTAATAGCCCACATCATATATCTTAGACTTCCACAGGTACATCTCCAAAAACTTCCCTATAGCATGGATCAAAGCCAAAGCTGAAAGAATTTCTGCTGCCCATCCTAGACTATTATTTCTCTTATTCCTTGTGCAAAAGGGGCAGAAAAATCAGAGCTGTAATGAATTTCATTTACTCAGTGCATCACAATGCTGGAAAGTCTCAGTTTATTAAATACAAAATGGTCAAAAGTAATGCAAGATGTATTATAAATTTCACACATTTGAATACACAAATTCAAATGTGCTGAGTGTGCATAAATGTGGAGGCAGAGGGGAGCAGTTACCTGTGGATTAATTATTCTCAGTAAAAACGTTTCTTCAACTTGCTCTAAGATAGCCCTCCCACCTTACTGCCCAAAGCTCTTTGGGGGCATTTGGAGAAGGGAGATGACCTTTATTTCTTCCCTGGCCACTTGACTAAATGCTCCTTACAGCTTCCAAAAACCCTGACTCACTCAGCATGGCTGCAGACATCAGAACCTCCTCCATGAAGATGTTACCCTCCACTTGGAGCTAGGGCTGCTGTCTCAACAGGAAATGAAAAGTTGTAGATGTCACAGGAGAAAAGACGTATACCCTGGGAAAAACACACAAGTGGGTGGGGCGGAGGGAAATTAACTCATATGCTACGTTGGTAGGCAACAGAGCATAAGAGAGCCTATCAAGCAATGTCCCAGGTCCATTCAGCTGAGTGTGATTCTGACGATTAGCTTGTTTTGCATACGTAGACAAGAGCCGTAAATTTTTGGTTCTTCATTTTTTTTATCTATAGTATGAGAACCATAATGTCTACATTATTGCTACTGAAACAATGCCTGGCGCATGGTAAATGCTCAGTCACTACAAATGGCTATGATTGCTTGACAGGTTTCTATCTTTACAAGTGCCCAATAACTATAGCAACCACTTCCT